>MU280180.1:930957-1348311 GCA_022385635.1 Xylaria scruposa
CAATGAATGTCGTCGTGAGTTAAATCTTCCAATTTTACTTGCCAGTCGGACTCTTTTTTAAACTCATCGTTGAAGATAGTCCATGGCCGGCTTGAAAGACAAATCTTGATGTCCTGGGAGTAATTCATTTTCCGAAGAGTTTTTAACAGATCGCTGTGGGTATGCCTCTGTTCTTGAAACTCGTCTAGTCCGTCAATGAATAGGCAAATTCTGATCGGCAAGTTGCTACTCATGATGACCTGGTATACATCTAGAAGTAATTCAAGTGACCATTCGCCGGGATCCAGTCTAGATAGCGAATCTGTAGCCTGGCTTGCTACAGATATTAGATCTGGACATTGCCGGAGAATTTCAAAGAGAATAGAGCGTAGCAACCCCTCCTGAGATTTTTGCAGTGTCGATCCCGAGTGCCAAAAGTAGAATTTCGCTATGATCAATCTCTTATGGCCTGCCCAGACGCGAAGGGAGTCGACAGTTTTTGGGCTGTTGCAAAGAAACTTCATCAATGTAGATTTCCCACATCCTGGCTTCCCATAAATCCAGAAGATGCCATGCTCAGTCTCTAGCCACGTTTGAAATTTGACCTTTCTCTTAGGGGTGTTGAGTGAGGAATCTGTTTTCGTTGATTTGCAGAAGATCCAGTCGAATGTTTTTGGATGTGCATCTTCGACGTGGACAAACCGAGTTGCTATGTCTCCAAAATATAGAGTCTCCAGAAATTGCTGATCTCCCTGTATCACCGCGGAGACCCGAATAAAATCTCTCGTCGCTGCGAGCATCCGGTGACTATTATGGGAGATTGTCATGAATAAAGCAGTATTACTGACTGCTTTTGTAGTTTGCGTAGATAGGCAGGCCTGCAATGTGTCCAACAGCCGCTTTTCCACTAATTCTAGCTCTTCCTTTCGCTCTAAAGCAAGTTGTTTGGTAGTGCACTCCAACTGAGAGATTAAACCGGCGAGTGAATAAACTTCATTTCGGGCCTCCGAGAGTTCTTGACTATTAGTGTTCTCAGTATGTCGAAACTCAGACACAATTCACCCGGTAAACAAACCTCATCGAAACCTGAATGTGCCTAGAGATTTGCATCTGGACGATTTGCAGTTTCTCTGTCATGCTTTGTATTTTGTCTTTACCCCAAACATCTCTCAAAGCAGACGCGAAACTGTTCCACTTCGATCGGCGGCCTTTCACTGCAATCGCTTGTAATGCTTGAAGGAGCTCGGCGGTTAGGTCCCGACTTTTCTTGACTAGGGAATCTAGCTCTTTACTGATTGGCCGAGAATCTGCCAAGTTGTCATTGAGTAAGCTGATATCGCGAACAATCTGTTCAACGAATATCGCATCATCACTCAAGCCTGACGAGGAGCGGTAAATCGTGCGAGCTTCCGTGAATAGCGTCCAAGCAAAGTCAACCACAGCCAAGACATTACTCGCTACACCGAGGGCAGACAGAGGATCCATGATACGGTTGACAAGGCATCCAGATCGCAGCAACACATAATGGTGAGAAAAAGGAAAACATTCGAGCTGTGTGACGATGGCACCTTAGAAGGTGGAGCGCTACTCTTAATCAGCTTGCGGCTCTGCATCTAATCAACTACTATCGGTTTTGTCGGGGTCATCATCACCCCATGTAGGTCTCGTATAGGCGAAAGAGAACAGGCGACCTGTTGGAGAAGGTTAGTGCCAGGGCAGTGCCGGAGGCGCAGAGCGTGCCACCCGCTGGACTTGACCAATAAAAGGGGCTTATTTTCATGTACTCGATTGATAATGTTTATTGCCGGGTGAGGAACCCTCCTTAGGGATATAGCGGCGCGGTACGTCTATATACATAATGTACCAAATATCGCTCTGCCACGCTCTCCTCCAGGCTCCCTCATGCTTACACTGGTAAAAGCCCCGTAGAGAAAAGCCCATAAGTAAATTAAACAAATGCCGGCACAACCCCCCGCCGCGTCCCGCGGTCTACGTATATTCAAGTTGTTACTTTTTAAAGTATAATTAAACAACTTCGCCGAACATATTTGTCGACCCTTTCGGTGCTCTATACTCGCTTTACGTTATATGTTAACTTAAGTCCTTGTACGGAGTAGTCTAGCAGTATAAAATTGAACCAGCGCTTGCATAGGTAAGCTTGCTAGAGCAGATGAAGTGATCGTATTATTGTTCTATCCATTCTACACTGGAATTTCTACAACTTAAATATTCGTGTATAAGCATACGTAGTAGCTTGAGGGGCTCGCGTTATCGCAGTCCTACTAGATGTGTTAGCAAGATTACTTATCGTGAGCTTCCTATTTTGGCTCGTATGCTTACAACCCATGGCACCCTTCAGCCTTCTTGAGGAGCGCACCCATAATTGGGGTGCTCCGTCACAAGTCCTTAATCTTGCATTATTCTAGTTCTAGTTTCGCGATCCTTAACTTCTCCGCTACTATGATATATACGTAAACACTCAAGCTTTAGCTCGCAATATATTCCCCAAAGTAACAAAACGGCCTGTTACGAACTATTCCAAAGCCGGAACTCCTTAGTTTCCTCCGCATATGAAACATATAGGTAACCCACAATTTACACTAACAGTTGCTGCTAAGACTGGTAGTCGAATGAGGGAAGTTGTTCATTCATTCGATATTAAGACAAAAGAATGACTTTCTAGCTTAGAATTTTCGTTGATTTTCTACCAGAGCTATTAATTTGAGACGCATTACATTCGATCACTCGGCCCCCATTTACTAGTCTCAGATGCATTACCGTCCTTGGCTCACTTTAGCAGCCAAGATCTGTTTTGTTTAATTACAAGCTGTCGCGGAGAAGTGGATATAGTCCGTTATTACTACCACGGTAATAACGGCATCGTTTTTTTTCGTGACACAAGCATAGTAGTCATAATAGATTGAAGCAGGGTGAGACATGTAAAGAAACTATCTGCATGAGAAGTTGTAAAGCCTCGCATCGACATTGAATTCAGCAAGATTTATATATTTTTGAGCGTAGCCGGCTCTGCTGCTCAAAGAATCGGCTAGTGATGATTAAATAGGTTCATAGAACTGTTGGCAAGGCAGAAACAAGAATACCTAGTGGCGGAGCAAATGGCACATTCGTAGAGTATAACCTCTATATATAAATGTAGCTTGCTAAGCTACTTACTTATTTACCATTTGATACATGTGAAATACCAATAGATGTATACTGCAGTAGGCTCTTGCAACGATCTCAAATGTGGTAAATAGAGATGTAATATTTGTATAGCACATAGCACTTCTAGGAGAGCAAAATAATTTATACTGATGAGTAGGTCAATCCTGTGATGTAGGGTGCACAGTACTTGGCAATATCTAGATGTGAGAAGTTTTTTAGGCTATGATAAAAACGGACTAAGTGTTAAAAATGGCTAAAAAGCTGTAGTTGCCAATGTAGAATAACGACAGTTTAAAAAGATTAAGTTAAGACTTCTACGCGTTAAGGCTGCCTTAAGAGCGGAGCGGACTGTACCGGCGTGCTAGAAACGAAGTTTTTTACATGACATATCTTAAGCTGGAGGTTTTCTTGTCAGTTTTGACTCAATTCAAATCCAACTCTATGGGAGGCGGAGGCAATGCGGAACTGGTATACCCTATGAGGAGTCTCGTCGACCTGCCTATGAGAGCCCATCGGATGTCTGCCCGCATATCCCCGGAAATATGTTTCACGACATGACGCCTTGTGCAACTAGAGGCTTGTAGTAAGAGCAAGGGTCTCCGCGACTGAGCTTCAGAATACGCCACTAATGGCTGAGCGGACTTGATGACTTTTAGGTCATGATCTGACCTGCATCGTGTTTATAGTCGCGCTTACGCTTCTGCCTGCTGGCTTGAAGTTATTTTCAGCATCGGCTGACCGCATTTATGCTATCTAATCCCAACGCCGACCATTGTGCCTCATTATACCTCATAACCTATGCTAGAAGCCATATCGCCTGACCAAAGAAAAAGAGAGAAAGAAAGAAAGTAGGCCAGCCTTTAGATATGACAAGTTCTTCCACGCCGGTACTATCGGAGACCCGCGCCCCGTCCATCTACGGTACTATAATAACGGAGATAGTACTTTCCATTACGTTTGTCGCTCTGAGACTTCAAGCCCGTCGACTCTCATTTGGCTACCTGCGACTAGATTTGAGTGATTGGCTTACGATCTCGGGTTTGGTAAGTCCAGAAAACTACCAAAAAATATATAGCAAAATGTCTGATACTCCAGGGAGAAATAACAGCTGTTTGCTTTGGTGCATTTTCTCACTATAATCGTGGGAACCACCTTCGGCCTGGGTCGGCACGTCGAGGCCGTCACGGACGTACGAGGGTTCTACATTGTCGGTGCACAGCACTGTCCTCTTGGTCCTGTGTCCGGCTACTAACCTGGCCTGTGACATCGTTCAGTTATCATTGGTATCCAACGCATTTAATCCACTCGCCCTAGGGTCGCTCAAACTAAGCATCCTCGCCCTCTACCGATCCATCTTCCCGTCTACGCGTTTCCATTACGTAATCACGGCTCTTGCCTCTCTTGTCGTCGCCTGGGCTGTAGTCTCGCTCGTCCTGGGGATTGTCTATTGCCTTCCTGTTGAGAGACTATGGGATAATATGATTCCTCATGCTCATTGTCTGCCTGTCAGTGCCGTCCAATTCATCGTCGTATCAGTACATATCGGTATTGAAATTCTTATCCTCCTCCTACCAATACCGTCCGTCCTGAAGTTGCAAGCCTCGGCAGAGAAAAAGCGACTCATTATTTTAACCTTTGTGGTGGGCGGCGTGTAGGTCATCCAACACCATGTTGTAGTTCACTAATAGATTAACATATGCTGTGTGTCAGGGACTGCATCGTGGGCATCGCTCGACCCCCTGTCTGGGTATATGAACTGTCGGAAAGCGTCGATGTGACCTGCAAGTTTAAGTCTTTCACGGCTCAAAAACTTATAGCTGATTTGCGCTTTACAGGGAAACTGGTGGCACCTGTGCTTCTTGGGGCGACTGAATTGACGGTTGGATTCCTTGCCGTATCATTCCCAATCTATCGGCCGTTGTTTAAGAAATCAGCACACACTGATGACCGTAACCACCAATTAGTGGAGGTTGGCGGCTCTCCACGCGCATGCCATGACAGATTTAGTCGGCCTCGAAATGAAGTCACGATCTCCGCTGTTCAGGATTTTTCTACTCGTCATGTCGGAATCATGGCGACGGAAGAAATTGAGCTCATGCGACGTTCCAACATCGGTGGAGGTTGGATGAAGGTGCCAGACGAAGAAGAGCTGAAGAAGCCTTGACTTTGTATTTTATACCTAGTCTTGAGTTCTGGCATCCTCTATATTCGTAAAATGCGCAGAGTAACCCCACGTTATTATAGATGCATGAGCAAGAAGAAACCGGGAGATAGACAGATCTTTTTGGGCAATATAGAGAGTGTGTGTGCTAGCAGCTGTTACTTTGACAATAATACGATGTCATTAGTGGTTACCTACTCACATGAGTTGTCCTCGGTTGGGACTTCATTGAAAGACTACTGAACCAGGAGCGTAGATTTCAAAATTCTTAACACGTGGTCTTCGAGGGGGATATCGGTGTGTTGGGCTGACCCGTGGAGAGGTGGTTAGCTCGCTTGATTACAATTGAAGAAGGGGTCTTCGGCAGCGTTTGCACAAGTAATTCTTTTCTTCTTATTGATTACTTGCAAATCACGATATTAATAAAAAGTTGCAGTAATTTAAAAAGGGTCTGGCCGGGGATTGAACCCGGGACCTCTCGCATACTAAGCGTAGGGTGTACCCTAAGCGAGAATCATACCACTAGACCACCAGACCAAACTAGACAATCTTGTCTTACTGGGGATATTGTTCCGAGCCAATTTAGAATATATATACCTTGAATATCATGGACAATGGCGAAGTAGAATATTGCAGTATAATCTCTAAAAGAGCATTGTCCGTCAGCAGGATCCCGGCTTGAAAAAGAGGGGTTAAACCGGATTTACATCCAGGCAAGCAAATTTGATTCGAGGGTAGCAATCAAATCAAGTGGTCCATATCAATACAACCGCGTCTTTCAAGTAAACAACAACAATGGGCCACGCAATTCAATGCCACCCACGTGTTGGACCGCCATCATTGGCGGCCATAAGCAAAGCAAGCGAGCAGGCATCTATTGACCGTATGCTTTAGATTGGTAGATTGGGTAGTTAGTGTATAATCGGGCCTCTCTCGGCACCAGAGCCGTTCCCGAGGTTCGTTGAGGCCCAGATGCAGGTAATACCTGACTCTAACTCCGCATACCGGGCCATCAGGCCTCGAGGGGGGGCCCGGTACATACATACGACATCCCTCCCGCATTGCATAATCCAGCCATTCGCGGGCTGGTGTCCAGTCATAGCCATTGCACGGGTTGTAGGCTGAAACTACGTGCCTCTTGGGACGACGTGTTTATCCCGTCGCGTGAACGCGAATCGACGCCCAGGCACAGACAGGGCAAAACACGGGATCTCCGATTCGGGCATCGGAGACGCGGCGAATCAGTACCCAACACGTGCGGGTCGGAAGTTAAGTTTCGAGGTGTCAGGAGAGCCGTGAGATGCAGAGCCAAGTCGGGCTCCCATTCGCAACTCGGCTTGTTGTTTTCTGTTGTTTGCCAGCGAGCTTGTTGTTTATGTCATATATCAGTGGTCGGCGAACACTCTCGACGATCTATGCGTTAATTATATGTGTCGGAGCTATAATGAAATGTGCACTTTCCCGTCCATCCATACAGATATCATATAAGGGGACTTTTGTTACGCAATGCATAGAGGCCGGCTGACTATGTTCTAGCTGCGCGACGTGGAAAGGTGAAATGATGACAAACAATCTGTGCACGGGCGTACTATACGCAACGATGAACAACGCAGATACTATAGTATATCTATCTTCTGATAACCTCATCCCTGGCCTCTCTTCTCCTTCTTGTCCTCTCCGTAGATAGACCAGCTCGGGCAGGCTGCGTATCTATCTCAAATACACTAGGTATCAGATCTGCAGCTATGTCTCCCAAACACTCCATCAAGAGCAAGTCACACCATCACAGACGTCACTCCTACCAGCCCAGATCAATAAGGTCAATAGGATCATCGTCTCGCAGCCATCGGGGACGCAGCCGAAGCAGGTCTTCAACGAGAGCTAGAAGTAGCTCTCCTTTACTACGTTCACATTCCCACGCTACCCCGTCGTCTCGCTTCGGTTCCCATTCACGCTCTCGCCCTCGGAAGCTTCGAAACCGAGATTTCCCGATCTACATCCCGCCGAGTGAACAGCATACACACGCCATCCCGAAGATAATCGCAGAAGCACTACGCCAGCAAGGCCAAGATCAAGATGAAGCTCTAGAGGCCGGAACTTTTCACCATCGACTCCCCACTCCTCCCCCGGAGCCCAACCCCAACACGCAAGGCGCCGCGAGAACCCCGGCTCCAGGGCTGAAACGTCGGCCCTCGTCGTCTCCGGCAGCCGCAAAGGCCAGACGCCGGAGACGGCGGCGTCCCCGCCCTCGACAGCAGAGCGTCACATCAGAGCGGAGTGACCCCATTCTGCCCCCACAGCCGGAGCTGACTCCGCTGCAACCCGCAACACCATATTCCTTCTTCGGGATCATCAGGGCGAAAGAGAAGGAGAAGCGTGAGGAGGCAGCCAAGAGGAAGAAGGAAGAGGAACGGAGAAGAAAGAGGAAGCAAGGACAAGATGCAAAGAAGCGACGAGACGACGGCGAAGGATGCCAGTTCCCCAAGAAAACAACCAAATTCCCACCAGCCGAAGAACCATCGATACCGCTCCCAAGGCGATCGACCTCGGCACCCCCGCTGGAGAGATCACCAGTCTACGAAGGGCAGCCACAGGAATATCAAAATGACGAAGACCAGTCCCAAACCGCAAGCCAACGCAGACACCGAAACAAGCAGCAGCAACGCCGCAAGAAACACCACCGCCGCTCAGCCGAGCAGCATCACCGACGGCAGAAGCGGCGATCATCACGCTACGTGATGCGGGACTTCTTCGCTTCGTTGCGCAGGAAACTAGGGAACTTCTTCCGACTCACACTCCCGGCCCCAGCCCAACCACCACCGGCTCCACGCCTCGACTACTCGACGTCTCCCATGAGAGAACCCGCAGCTCCCCAGCCCTTCGTCAGCGAGGCCATAGCCTACGAGCAGCAGCGACGAGGCAGGAAGAGAAGGACGCCCCAGATGCAGCAGCAGCAGCCGCCGCCGCTGCCGCCGTACTTCATGCACGGCGGCCGCTCGCCGGCCGATTCCTGGCATTCTAGGTTATCGAGACCCAGGAGCACGAAGCGGTTTAGCGCGACGGTGGAGTCGGCGCCGGGGTCGAGGGCGGCGAGTCCGCGGAACTTTCCTCGGGGCGGTCCCCGGGGGATGGGGATGGGGATGGGACCGAGCCCCGGACCGGGCGTCTCGAGATTCGCGCAGCATAACTCCGGCTCGACGATCTCCATTATTGCGCGGCGGTTCATGGGGCCGTTCCTCTCTGAGCCGAACAGCGAGGCGACGACCACGATCGACGGCGTCGGCGGGGGCGTCTTGCAGCGGAGGCTGAGCTGGCGAAGCTACAAGCTGCTGACGGCGGGTTCTCGACCCGCGACGCCCCCGTCGTCGCGCAACGTGAGTCCGGAGGGCCGCGGCCGGAGTGAGAGTCGGGAGGAGATATCTATCCCGGGCGCCTATCGCTCCTCTTCGACGAGCATGGGGCTCCGAGACCTGTATGGCGCGTCGTCGTCGCCGGACCCGGACCGTAGGAGCCGCTCCGCCTCGCCGCCGTACCGCGTCGCGAGCCCGGAATACGGGGGTCTGGCAGAGCTATTCGCCACGCCGCTGCGGGTGAGCAGCCCGGTGAGCAGTGCGTACGTGCGTCTGTCGGGGTCTGACTACGGCATACAAAGACTGTTTGCCACGCCGCCGGCCGGCTCGGGGTCGAATTCGAATTTTGGTCTGCGGCGTCTCTTTGGCGAATGATATATGGGATGGGATGGGATGGATTGTTTCTATAGGGAATTTCGTACATAGACTGAAAGCTTGCAGAAGAGCTATAACATACTGTGAGACAAGGGCACGTCTTGTGTAATTCAACAACGGACATATAATATTTGTATCTGAGACATGCTAGGTTGATACATACCTCATTCTAACGCTACCGAAAAAAACGCACCATCTTGCCGAAAATGAGCCCAGAACGCCCCAGGATGCTTGCTCAAATACAATCCTCAACCCAGTGCCGTTATGAATCCTGACTCCGTTGCCAAAATATACCAGACGTAAGAAAAAAGACTTCTGGAAGATCCATTGCCAAGACCCTGCTGCTTTTCATGTGCCTTTCAATCGACCGAACTCAGGCTCGGGTGACAAGCGGTCGTCCTCATCAAGAATCTTCCCACGATCCCACTCGCGCACACCACCAGCCTTGTTCCACTGCACATCCGACTCGTCTTTCTTATCCCCCTTCTCCCACTTCCGTATCTGCTCATCGGTAAAGCCTGCAGAGCGAAGTCGGTCCGCTCCTTGTTGTTTCCATTTTTGTCTGTCTCGAAATGCTTCTACGGCATTATCCCAATCATCGCCGCCAGCATCGTCGGGATCAGGAGTAACGTCGATTGTGGGATCATAATCGGCAGCAAAACGACTATCGATACCAGACATAGCCGAGTTGAGACCGCGCCCGCGGCGACGGATGGTTGATTTCGAAGGTGGCGCAGGACCAATAATGTCGTCGAGTGGATCCGAGTCGGAGTCGTTATCTTTATCTTGGGAAACTGCGGATTCACGCGTCTCTTTGTCGGAGCGATGGCGATGGCTACGGCCGTCGTCTCTTTCCAGAGGAGATCGCTCTCTACGCCTTCGATGCCGATCTTCTCGTTCTCCAGGCGACCTGGATCTGCGATCACTGCGCCTCGCTTCGCGTCTATGGGAATGTCGGTGGCTGTCATGGGAATCGGAATGTTGGCGATCTCTCCTGCTTCTGCTTTTCGATTTGCTGTCATCCTCGCGGTGCCTCGTCTCTCGTAGTTTGCCCTTCCGATCACGATCATCTCCAGGGTCGCGTTCGTCCCGCTCTGACGCACCATTCGCGGGTTTCCCGTCGCCCTCGGCGGGTCGGCGTCTCTTGGATGGCCCGCCTAGGATAGCAGCAATATCTCCGAGCATACGCTTCCTCGTGTCGCCCGGGCCTGGCTTGGACCGTCGTTCCTTGCGCTGCTCTTCGTCTCGCTTCTGGCGATCGGCTTCCTCGAGGTCGCGTAGTCTTGCTTGGGACTCGGCATTCTCCTTTGCGAGGAGCGCTCGGTTGTGGCTGTTGGTGTCCCGGATGATGTTGTTGAGGAAGCGCGTGTTCGGCTTCGGTTGATTGGCTGGACGTCTGTCGTTGTCTTTAGCTAAGCGCCGTGACAACGAAGGCGTAATCTGAGTGTCGAGACGTACTTGTCTGATTTGTAGGCATCCAAGCCCATGGCCGAGTACTTCAACGAGCAATCATTGGCTTCTTTGGCCAACAGCTCGGCCACATAGTCGTCGGTCAAGATCTCGTGAGAAGGAGGCATGTTGGAGATTGATGATCAAATGATTCGAGGGAATCAGGTTGAGGATATGGAGGAGATCAGCTCCCACATGCCATAGGTAACTCAAATATTGCAGCCAGTTGCGTCAGCGGGGCGCTGTAGAAGATGTTGGGACGGGGTTGCGACTCGGCGGATTGCACAGTGATTCACCGCTGTTGGATAAGGCAGTAAACCCCACTATTCTTCCGATAGCACTAGCCTTTCCCTTTTGGGATCAATGTAAACAAGGCCCCATCTCATTCTCATTACATAAGTACCCTTAGTTTTATCTGAGATCGACAATTGCTGAAATATTTCAACACGACCAAAGGCTACAGATTAAGAAACATACCCACTTGAGCTTTTCAGCACTCATCTTCCTGGCAGTTGAATCCCCAGAAATCGTCCGTATAATTAGCTTGAAACGATTTATACAATGGCAACGCGTACACCCGAGCAAATCTTAGCAGAGCTTCGAGCACTCGTTGCGAAGCAAGAAATCACCATCCTGAAGCTCAGTGAGCCCATCTCTACTGAAATCGCGCAACTTCAGGAGAAATCCCAACAACGAACATCAGACATATCCAACTCATCACTTGACGCGACTACACCCGCGTCACTTGAGGCAGATCTCACACATTACCGGGAACTGTTCGCCAAGTTACGCTTCAGCTACGTAGAGCAGGTCACGAAGGAGAAGTTCATCCGTGCCATCGTCGGCGATCCGCCTTTGATCGTCAGCCCTCAGGAGAATGTCGACCTCGAGAAGGAGAATCTCGAGGCGAAAGCCACCCTGAAGGCTCTGAAGACAGAGGTCGCGGACATGGTCACAGAGCTCGAGAAGAAGGCTATGGACCTGAGTAGGAAGTATGAGAGGGTCAAGACGGAGACTGCCAGGTTGGAGGAGCTTCCGGACAAGCTCGCCGAGCTCGAGAGTGCAGTGATGCAACTAAGGACGACGCAGGCGTCAGAGTTGGATCCAAATCCCGAACTCAACCTGCCTCTGGCGAAAACACTAGATTTGGTGGCAGCCAAGAAGCGCCAACGAGATGAGCTTGACCGCCAATTGGAGCAGTTGCAGAGCCAAGTCCCACGCAAGAAAAAGGAGCTAGAGCGGTTGCATGCAGAGCTACAGCCCCTGGAGACGAAACGGCAGAACAGTATGGCGGCGGCAAAGGAGGCGAAGAGGCGAAAGGAGGCTGCGCTGGGTGGTGTGGAGGACGACCTAGAGGAGAGGGGTCGGTGGTATCGAGCTGCTGAGGCAGGGTTAAAGCAGATGCTAGAGACTAGGTAGTAGTTAATTTTAGTGCCTGGGATGCGTCTGTCGTTATCTAACTTTGAAAGATGCCTCTCAAGTCCTATTTCACAAGCCCAATCTTTAACCATTACTACATTGTGTCATAGATTCCGCCTTGCATGATGGGAACATGTGTGGCCGTTAAGTAACAATATTAAGACGCTAGTATGAGTTCAGATTTGATGCCGCTAATATATTGCTAAAAACAGGCGTAGCAGAGATAGTCTAGCACAGTCATTGCTTAACCTGCAGCATTCCAGGTTGTCTATATCCAGCTCAGTTTCTTTTTTCTGTATGGGGTTCTGCGCTTCCTCGCCCCCGTGGCATTGAATTGGGGGCCATGCCGGTTCTCTGCATAATGAATACTATTAAACCAATTAAACTGTATCTTATGAGATAAGCTCAACGCATGTGACGCCCAATGTCACACCACAATAAACGCCGAATAAAAATCCCAACACGATGTGGTTGCATCAGACGGAATACGGCCGCATCGTTAAAACAGGAATCATTCCCTTGACCTATCGCTTCTATATGTCGCGTTGTTTGGCTGTATGTTCTAGATCATGACTAAAATTCATAACCCTGCCCTCATTTACCATTTCACGCTGCATAGTTTCATTTTGTGGCTTCAAGGAAGATAATGGGGTGATTCGGTCTTACCTCGCCTTCTAATCCTAGGAGAGATTGCACCCCCTTCTCCAATATTTGAAGCCCATCCCATATCTTCACCTAATATATGGACGACCTCACCCTTGAACCGTCTATTTGCTAGTAGTAGGTATCTCCATCGGGACCGAACTGACCTCTCTCTGATCTGACGCTGAAGCACAAATGTTGGTATTTCACTGCCCCTTCATTGAGTTTATTTCCGTTTTTCCTCCCTTTCTTCTCTTTTGTCTGGGATAGGACTTTCTCCTATCTATTGACAGAGAGTTATGGATCCTTGTGAAACCACTTTTACCGTCACCAACCAAACCGACATTGACGAAGGCCCGTTGCGCCTATGCCAAAACTCATTGATTCCGGCCATAAACGTTAGGAATGCAACAGGCACACTCACATTTCGAAACATTGGACAAACGTCCCACGTAGACGTTCAAGATAGCCCCCAATTAGAGATTCTGGATTTTCCCGCGCTAAGTTACATCAATACCCTAAACATCAACCAAGCAACCAGTCTGACCAGTGTCTTGCTTCCAATTTTGGGATTATGGTATTATGACTGTTCACAAACACAGCTTGTTCTCTGGTTCAATATCACTAGTGCGCCATCTCTATCGAATATTACACTTGGAGACTCGGAATGTCTCGAAAGAATCGCGTTATTTGATGTCCCGAAATCACTCACGAACAGCTCTGAACTTGCCCCTCGGTCTACTTCCATATATACCAATATGTGTATGGACCTGAATCGCCTGACATTGGCTGAAGATCTGGATCTTTCCGGCAACCTTTGCAATTACGACTTGGGAAAATTAACGATAGTTCGGAACTTCATTCTCAGAAATGCTGCAAGTGTCACTACCGTTGATTCTACATCGACTGTTTCTCCTCTCCGAGTTAATGACAGCATGTTATTACTTGCATCAATTGCCGACCCCGAGCTCAGACTTTACCCTGATAACGAGATTCCGCTGCGTCGAGTCGGGACAATCGGACAGGACTTGAATATTACTTCAAACGAGTACACTCATATCGCCTATGATGGTCTGACAGAGGTCGGAGGGAGTCTTTACATCAACAGCAACACAAATTGCACATTCAATTTCACAAGCATCTCGACTGTTAATAAAGCTCTAATATTCACGGGAAATGCTGACACCCCGCTACCATCCTTCAGCTCTTTGGAGAGGGTAGAGAACATACTTGTTGACGGGCTCATTGACACGTAAGTACGCAGAACTTTATTGTAAAATGGAACGTAATTGACGTGAGATTAGTTCAATCGGTCCTAACATTTTTCCGGCCTTAAGGTCTGTTTCCAACGTCACTGTTAAAACATCCAACGATTTTGACTGCTCGAAGCTGGCATCTCAATACAACAGCAAGATCATCCAGAATCTTCAATGCAATGGTCGACGGTCGACCAGATTGACTACTGGGGCATGGGCTGGTATTGGTGTCAGTACTGGGGTCGTCGTAATCGGGTTCCTAGGAGCCTTGATATGGCTCATCGTTCGTTATAGAAGACGGGTGAAAACTTTGGAAACAGAGAAGTCCCGTGATGGGCGTGAAGAGAAGGAGCCATCAAAGGAACCTTCACAGCCGCATATATGCCAGCTGCCGGAAATGTGTGGAAGAGGAGTTTGCCAAGAAATGCCAGACGATCATCTCGTGGAGATGCCTACGCTACCAGCGGAACTATCTACGAGATCCCACAATCGAGCTAAGACGGAAGCAGGGGAGGCTGGCCGCGCGTTTTGAGAGATGAGGTTTCATCTTATCATCTTTTCAACTGCTGCGAAATTTCGTGAGTCATTTTGAATGGTACAAGATTTCATGATCTATGACCTGGTGCTTATGTATCATTATGTCGCTATGGGTGATTGAGTTGTCTGCTGTATTGGGCCTTTCTTTATTCACTATCAAGACATCAACACGTTGGGACGTGGTGGGCGTTGTTTCAGAAGCTATAAGTAATGATGGATAATAAAAACGCAATGATTCATATTTGACTTAGAGATGCTCTCAAGCTGTCGAGTGTGCTATCCACAGACACAAGCCCGGGGAATAAGAATAACACTCCGGGACAACCTCAAGCACCGATTCCAGTCCCGTTGCGGCGAAGACGAACACACATTGCTTCGTCAAGCATCGGCTTTAATGAGATCTGCAGCCTGCAACACAGTGAATTAGAATCGCAATACGAAAACAGCCCATAGTGTCGACTTACTTTCTCTGCAATAGCATACGTAGTCTGGCACGTATTCGCGCCAACCAGAACGGGCATGATACTAGCATCGACGACGCGAAGATTCTCAACACCATAGACCTTCAGGCGTTCGTCGACAACACCCCCGAGCTCGCGCGGCATCATCGCACACGTGCCAACGGGATGGAAGTACGAAGGATTAACGTTTTGGCGCAGGAAGCCCTTGAGGTCGTCGGGCTCGTTGACGGAGTCGGGTGGCTGCACCTGGCGCGGGGCCAGATCGCGCAGTCGCGTCTCGAAGTAATACCGCTTCGTGAACCGCAGGATCTCCACCATGATGTCAAGGTCCACGGGGTTCGTCAGCGCCCGGTAGTCTACTACTGGCTCGCTCGCGAACGGGTCGGTCACGTTGATGTTCACTGTCCCCCGACTCAGGGGGTGCAGGTCAACGATTGTACCCGATGACGAGCCGCCCGTTAACACGTGGTTGTAAAATGCCGTGTTGGGAGACCGGATGGCCGCTGCCATGTTCTTCATTTGCGCCTTGTATCCTGAAATTTTGTGTTAGTAGTATGGGAAACGACTAAGGGGGAACAGTATGAGTTTCTTGTGATTTCAATACTGTATCACCACGTCAGAAGCTCGTTATATTGGATCTACTTACCCGCGATGACAGTTTGATCTGTCCCATCAGGTAACAGAGTGGCATGATCTAGTCTCTCCAGCTTGGATGCGATTTCTTCGAATGTATCGGGGGCGATAACAGGCATACCCAGCCAGGCGGCAGCATTACCAACGCCCAAGGAATAAGGGCCTGGTAGTTTCATCAATAACCATACTGAGCATAATGTCGCCCTTTGACGTACCTGTTTTGTTGGCTGTCCAGACCTCCTGGGCCCAAGCAGAAAAGTTCCGATTAGAATACATATCGACAGGGTTTGGATGAACTGTAAAGTTTTGAACTATTATGATCTTGTGAGTAAGTCTCATCATTAAGATATTTTTCACAGATAAGTAGACTTACGAGCGATGCTCGTAAATACCATAGGATGGTCATGGAAATTCTGTCCGACGCCTGGAAGGTCGACGATAGTCTCTATACCCGCAGATTTCAACAGCGCGCTTGGTCCGATACCGCTTTGTTGAAGCAGCTGCGGCGAGTGAATTGCACCTGCCGCTACGATGACTTCTCTCTCTGCCTTGACGGTAATGATCGCCGTACCGTTCTCAGTCTTCTGCTCGAATGAGACGCCTGTGGCCACCCCGTCGTCAAGTAGAATTTTGGTAACTTTGGAGTCGGTGAGTACTTCAAAATTGGTCCTATTGATGAGATCGAAGTGGCCGGTTCTGGCGTATGACCTCTCTACTTTTTCCGGATCCATGAAGGTTGGGAACCAGTACACGCCGGCTTTTCCCGAACCGCTGTCCGGGGGGAATTCGACTCCTGGAATGTCCCTGAACGCCTCGAACTGTGCCTCTTCATGCAAAGTAAGAATTAAGTCTATAATTCGGTCTTTTTCAGCACGAACCTAGTGCAGGCCATTGAAAACGCGGCCATGAGGTGTGAACAGTCGAGCTGTTACCCCAGTACGAACTGTTCCAAGTGATGTTTACGGATTTGGCGACAGCATCAATGGGCGGCGAAAAATTGACGGCCTTCTAGGTTTAGAATAATTGCTTGTGATCTATTTGGGTACGACGAACTTTCTTGAAATACGGCAGTAAACCTTCCCATGACCAAGTAGAGTCATTGCCGAAGAAGCTTCCCCACCGGTCATAATCGTCAGATGTCCCTCGGATGGTCATCATGGCGTTTATTGCGGAGCTCCCGCCAACCAGTTTGCCAACAACAACGCTGGTCGACCTATTGTTCAAGTTTGGCTGGCGCACTGAGTTGATCTGGTATGACCAGGTTGGCCCCATTGCCGCAACCCCTGAGTACACTTGGCTGATTCTTGGAGAGTCAACTAGTGATTGATATTAGTAGCGCATTATACGATAGATACACATCACGCACCAATCTTGCCATTTTCAATTACCAAGACCGTGACTAATCTCAGACGTTACTTGGAAGTTACTGATTTTCTTGATACATCACAGCTCACATTTTCCGTCTGCTGAAAGCCGGTCAGCCACCGTTAGGCCTGAAGTACCAGCTCCAACGATGACATAGTCGTAGGAGGACTGTAGAGTCGATCTCCTATGTGATGATCTAATATATCGGTCACGCGACGGGATAGGCAATGTGGCATCTGCTATTCCAAAGAGCGACGCTGCTAAAAGCACCACGCCAAAAAGTAAATCCGACAACATGTTGAGAGGCCGACAGTGCTTGAAACATTGTTCGCAGACGCGCGTGCATCTCGCATCTAATATGACCCTAATAAAGGAGCCCCTTCCCCAGAGTCGGGCAAATGTGCCGACTACGTCGCATTTCTCAGCTGAGCGGCAGGCTTCGCGGCTAATTGCCGAACAAAATACAGCTTAACAGCAAGGCAGTTGAGCCGATTGGTTGTACCGGGAGACCATATATATAGCCATAAAAGATTGAATGAATCTATTGTACATGAGCGGAGGGTGCATGGCCATTTACCAAGATTGAAGTCAATTTAGCTTTCACTTCTTAGGTAATTTGTAGGCATGGTAGGCTCAGCGCTGCTGCAAGTACGACTTGTCCCGCTGCACGTCATCTGGACATGGAGAAGGTTTTGATGAATGCTGTAGAGGACTGGTATCTGCGCAAGAGTCGCCTTTTCCAATCCTTTGGTCTCCTCCAAAGCCAATAGACATGCGACGACTTGACTGGAGGTGTTGTTGCCCATGTTGACTAATGCGACCCCTCAAATTCTTCATCGCCGTTTGACTTTTTTTTCTTTTTTTTGATTATTATCCGACGATTGAATCTGTTTTCTACGAAGTCATGCCGTAGTAGTTGAGGGTTCGTATTCGTATGCTTGATCCAACTGTATTTTAGGGCCTCGCTTTCTTGATTGACGACCCTGAAGTAACCGCAATGGTCGCTCTACACATCACCAACAAACCGAAACGTGAGCCCCTTAATCTTTTCTTTTCCCATATCGATCTCGCATCTCACAACTTCGTACTTCTCTGTCTCATAGCAACGGAGGGTATCCTCCTGATCTTGGTCTTGAACTAAGAATGCAGCGCCATGCACGATACTGCCAGGACGATCGATTAGAGCTTTGTATTTACCTCCCCACATGTTAAGAATACCTCCTTGAATAGAGGCATCCTTATATGACGGTTCCACGCCTAGGAGGCGACTCAATACCGCAGGGTCAGCAAGCGTTCCATAGAAGAAGTACCAAACGGGATATTGATTTTGGGCAGGAGTGAGACTCCAGTCATCTGCCGAGAAAGGACGGAATTGTGGCATTGTAGCGTCGATTCCAAGCGTAGGGTGAGCCGAGATAGTCGATAAGTCCTTTGCAGCCATGCGGTATGGAACGAATGTTGGCTGAAAGCGCGGCTCATGCTCGTACAAATAGGTAACGATGTTGTTTCTGGCAGTTGCGTCAACCTTGCACTATGACACTTTGGATTAGTCATGCCATCATTCAATAAAGATATGATAGTGCCCGAGTGAGTGATTACGCGAAAAATAATGCTACTTCGCACCGAAAGGAGGCAGAGACCATTTTGGTCAAGATTACTCACAAACGAGACAGAGTTTCCATCATCATCGGCACCGTGAAATATCGGGGGGGCTTTCATCAGCCGCGAGGCTTGCTTCACCATTGTCACATTATTAACTGGGCCTTCGAGCCGGAGAAGATAGCTTTGGTTATGGTCCGTGGTTTGGATGGCTGATGACTTCGGAGCCCTGAAGCTGATGGCATATTCGTACGCCTCTTTGTTGAACCCTTCTGCTTCCTTTTTGGTACGCACAATATCCCAGTGCGAATCAGAGACTGTGGCCCGTGATAAGTCTGATCTGTGATTTTGTATTTCTTTGAAAGCTTGAGAATACGAAATCCCAAACAAGGACTGCCACCTTTCGATGTCATCGTGATGTGGCTCATCGGGTTGTTCGGATTGATGGGTCGCAGCGTGCGCCATAGTTTCAAGCTCATTTAGAAACTCCATACTCAACTGCGAATGGGTTTGTTCCGATTACGAGATATGTGCAATCCAGTAAGTGATGGGCGCGGTGCGTTCGTGACATGTGAAGTCCTTTTATCGAGTTGTAGCGAAATCAAATGTCGTGCGCAGGAAATTTAAGTTGGACGAGCTTTCAAGGTTGGCCAAATATGTAGTTTGTTGATGTGGCGAATAGAGTTTTGTAGGGTCTGAAGGCCCGTACACAGTTTATTTATAAATTATGTACGTAATACCCTAGATGTAACCCCAGGAGACTTACGACTAGTAAGGCATCCTAGCTTCAACGAGATGTACATCGGCCAGATTATAAAACTTGACAGACCTTCAAGTCTCAATTGTTTCATTCGTGAAATATGAAAATGACAATGGTGGGATCAAACTATCGATAAACTAATAGGAAGTACGCGAAAGTCTCTCCAGTTTGGCGTTAATGAAAGTCCTTTATTTTGGTGTTGATACTGAGACGTCCAATCAACCAATGTGTTCCCATTACCATCAATGCGCGACACTTGGTAGCTTGGTTGTATGTCTTCGTGTTGTAGAAGCCCGCGAACCAACTTAAACTTGCCATCTTTTGCAGGCTTGAGAAGGAATAGGCCTTGCTCTCCAGCTAGGGACACAATCCAATCCCCTTCAGCAGCAACAGTTGGGTGTTCTTTTGTATTTACGATATCTAGGCAGAAATTTCGGGAAGGCTTTCCGGCCTGTATCCTGACGTCTTTGAGCGCGATCCAGCATACTAATACAAATATGTACGTTGCGAAAGAACTGAAAGCTATTGATACAATCAATGCCAGAACTGAGGCTACGATCGTGCGAAAAAAAGGAGTCCGAGAACATTCGCATTTTAGTCGGTCGTGGTTTGCGAGTCCGCGCAAAACCTTTGGTGAGTAGTAAATGCGTGAAGCAGAATCGTTGGGATAGCGGGCTCGGTCTTCAATAGGGGTCTGCGAAGTCCACCTAAGATAGGGGTAGCTGCCACTGGAGTGGAACAATTGAGACATGAGATTGCCTTTACATACACACCGCGGAAGCTCCTCGAGGTAAAATCGCGCATTATCATTGGCGTTTGAATTGGCTCGTATGAGGCGCGCGAGAGCTACACCGTAAAGTAGCAACTCTTTAGACTTGACGCCACTGTCGTGTGGGTTAACGGCTGCACCAAGCTTAAGGCCATCGGTATTGATGATCGGCCGCCACTTATGCCTACTGATGTAGGTCTGTTCACACCAAGAAAGGGCTGCCTCATTATCGGTCCAATCCATAACCCATGATGGGAGGTCTCCAGGCTTTTTATTAACTTGCAATCCTTTAAACCAAGTAGTTCGGTAGCGCCTGTTATGTGCATCCATGCCAGCACCATGCAAGATACTCAGATCCAGTGGCTCTGATTTCGTTCTTCCAGGCTCTGTCCATTCTGAGCGTACAGCCAACGCGTGTGACACTTGTGTGTAGACAAATTCTGGATTCCTACTGTAATCGATAGGAACGTAGTCTTTTGAATGTTTCAATCCATTCTTACGGAACAAAACGCCTAGAAGAGCATAGATCTTGTCTTTAGGTTCATCGCATGAACGATGAATAGTCCGACTGAGCAAGTCCGTGAGTGTAAAAGTCGCGTCGGATATGGAAATGCTTTCAACCGAGCCCAATATCCGTTGGAGCGTGTCCTTCGCTTTCATTGAATAAGTAGAGGTAGCTCTGTAATGAAGTAGCATAGAGAGGGAATTCAACGCGGGGTGGAATTTATCCCAGTCCATTTCGTAATCAGAGCAGAGAACTGTTGCGCGCCGTGCGAGGAACAGTTCTTGAAATGTCCAGGCTCTGTAGAACCATTCTCTCTGTCCTAAGTTGTGGAGCGAGAGCCATATGTCTTCAAGATCACTCATCTTCTCCAGCCGAGCCTCTAGCTCGTTCATGACAGTGCTCGAAGCGGGAGCCGACGCTTCTAGTAGAGTCCGCCAGGCGAGATCAGTGAACTCATCAGCCTCCCCAAGCCAAATTATAACACGATGAGCTCGCTGGTAAATTGTGCCCATGATTTCGACCTGGCTCGACAGCTCTGCGTAGTCGTTCTGATTGATGCACACGGCGTCGACCCATATTAACAATTCTGGATCCTTGGACCATATTCGCCAAAAAGCCTGAAAAAGGCTCCGCTGTACGTTGAAAGACACCCCATTGCAACGAATTGTTTTCGGGTCTGCTATATCGCCCCATCTATAGGAGAGTGCGTCATAAGCACTCTCCCCGCATGTGTCAATATCAATAGTCTTTAGCTTACAGTCGATCCGGTCATTTTCCATGCGCTTTAGTTTTAGGACGCGAATCGATGTAGAAGTGTTAATAGATGCCCCAGGATAACGGTCTTTACGTGTGCCTAGGCCGAAACGCTGAAATAAGCTAAGCATCGTGCTCTGTTTTGTCATGAAGTATTGCTGATCGAGAAATTGTCTACTAATCCAGCACTATCTGGATTCGGCACGGAATAACCTAGTTCCGATCAACTCCACAATATTCGTCTTGAAGAATGATTGCTATCTCGGCGGGAAATGAAGCAACTCCCACAATAATGAATGTAACATGAAGAGGGTAGAACTGTGACATAGAATTG
The DNA here is from genome assembly GCA_022385635.1 of Xylaria scruposa. Lineage (NCBI taxonomy): Eukaryota > Fungi > Ascomycota > Sordariomycetes > Xylariales > Xylariaceae > Xylaria > Xylaria scruposa. The sequence continues at coordinate 952,470 of MU280180.1, forward strand.
AACAATGAAACTCAGCCACAAGATATAATTGTCAAATAGGAATTTACTAATACCAGCCTTTTTCTTTAATTTAAGCACCCATCATCAATTTTATTATCACCACGTGCTTTACGCTTTATACTAATAACTCAGAGTGAAACTATTACAAAATGCTGCAGTTGTAACCTTTATACACTGTAGCTTTTCGTTGAATTTATCAACATTACTACGCTTGAATGCGTAATAGCTAGATTACTTCCTCGGATAGGTCTCAGGGGTCCCCGGGCCATTCCAATATCTTCGCTAGAAGTTCCCGAATCAACCTAAACTTGTCACCTTTGATTTTGGAACATTCCAATTAGACATCCTTTTGTTAGTTTCGCTATCATCCGGCACCTTGAGTGAAGTAGTCTGCCGACACGGGGACACGTACACTGCAAGTAATTCAACGGGATATTCGTTAAAAACTGGCTGACATAAGCAGAGACCTGTCTGAAATGGAGTACGAAGCTAAAGAGTAGAGAGAGTCTGCGTTCTATAACAGAACACGCGAGACTAAATAAGTAAGTAAGTAGAAGACTGCACCTGTACACGTGGTCACATTAAGGCCACGGGGGATGCCTAATATCATAGGGGCGATCCGCCACATTACATAACCCATGTTTCGCCCTCGCTGTCTGCTTCCGTCTCATCTGCATCATCATCATGGTCAAACCATCCATCACTGTCGGCTAGAAAGGGCATAGCGTCATCAATGGAGGATGACGAACGGCTCAAGTCACTATACGCTAACCACGGGGCGCCGTAATCTTCGATATCCAGTCTATCGACAGGAATGCCAGACAGATTAGAAATCAAATCTATGCAGCCCATGTGCCCATTTTTGCGGGCGAAGCTCATAGCTCGCAGGCAATGCCGCCGTTGAAACCCGGCAACAACATCGCTTCCACCCTTAGCAACGGCTGCGGTCCAGAGGAATTGAATCATATCCAAGCGGCCGTGCTCGGCAGCGCCTTCAAGTGGCCACCGTCCCTCAACTTTAGACGGTAGTGCATCTAGAAGCGCGCCGTTAACCAGCAGCTCGTTAGCGATGTTGCAGTTTCCTGAGATGGCGGCGAATTGTAGGGCTGAGCCACCACTCCGGATCGCCGGCTCAGCATTAACCTCAGCGCCTTGTTCGAGAAGCATACGGACCATGTCGAGGTGACCTAGCTCGGCCGCATACTGAAGAGGCGTTCGCTTAACGGCAAAACGGGGCTTCAGATTCACGTCAGCCCCACTGTCAATTAGCAGCTGAACGATTTCGCGCCTTGTTGTCTCAAGAGCAACCATTAAGCCCGTATAGTTCTTCACGACACCGTAATGGACAACTCTTGCCACTCCGTTAGGATCGGATCCCGCATCGAGAAGCGCTTGTACCGCCCAGAGATCCTTGTCAGGAGCTTTTAACAAAGAAACCAGTGTCAGTCCAAGCGGTGTGATGGCGCAACGTTCTAGTTCGCTATTGTTAGCATCCTCATCAAGTTCCTCAACCGCTACCAAATTCACCGCTCGTGTTGCCAGGAGGGCGCTCAAAGCCTGGGGGTGACCCAAGCTTTCATCTATGACGGATGATAGATTACGTGCCCCGAGACATTTGGGAATGGACCGCCGTGGTCTGCTTTTATCGAAAAGAAGTTGTGACATCCCTTTGTTTCCTGATAATGCCGCTTCTAGTACTCTGTTTGTAAATGGGTTTGCACCGATATCGAGTAGATACAAAACCATTTCAGAATGCCCTATCTTAATTGCATCTTCGAGGCATTCGTCTAGCGGCGACAGCCATTTCTCCGATAACGAAGTTGACTCGATGACACATCGAAACAAATCTATGTTGTCATCTTGCACACAACGCTGGCAGAGATTCCGGAGGGTTGTCGGCGTCAGGAAGGCCCCAGGACACGTAGACATGAGGTCCATAACAATGGACATATCATCCCATTTAAAAGCATTATCAAAGTCCCCACTTTGAATATCGCCGATATCAGCATTCAAAATGGCGTGTACTAACAATTTATTTTGAATTTTAAGCGCGACGCCGAGTGGGGATGCTTTGGAGTTCACGGGCTTATTGTACTCAACTTGAACACCACTTTCCAGCAATAGCCAGGCCACCTTTTCATGGCCATTCTGAAGCGCGATATCTATTGCTAGTGAAGGAGCCTGGTAAGGATGAGATGAACTATCGGAATGCGACAATAATTGTCGCATAAAGGAAATGTCACCCCGACGAGCTGCTGCGAAGATCAACGGTTCTAGACGCTTTCCTTTGTTCATATGAGCAAAGGCACCTGAAGAGTGCTTGCATATTTGTTAGCACTTATTAGTCTTCTAGCGGAATTACTGGGAAGATATGACACTCGCGAAACCTTTTAAAAGGGGGAAAGAAAATGGCGGAGGAGAAGAGGAGGTAATGATAATAGACCCGAGCAAGCTACAATTGAAGGGAAACTAATTATCATTTTGTAGCTACATACCAAATATTTCATAAGTTCTTCGTTTCCGACCTTTACGGCCTCCGCTAAAGGTGTCGTACGCCCGTGGCTTATATAGGACTCTAGATATTGAGCAGATGGGTTGAGATCAGGATTAAGGGAAAGAACGAAGTCAATGAGATCTTTCTTGTCAGATCTAATTGCCGCGCAAAAGACTTTTGTGGGCGAGGAAATATAATCTATGAGAAGCTGAACAACCTTGAGATGCCCCCGCTTTGCAGCCTCAATTGCCGCGTACTCGACATTATTGGCAAAAGCGACTAAGCATCTACCACAACAAGCTTTCTCACAAAGATCCATCATATTGCGAATAATCTGCGATGCTTGGGTGTCGTCTGAATATTGTGCTGTTTTCATGATATATGAACTGTGGTCACCTGTGAAGAAGGTTTGATGATCCGGTGGGGGAATAGCAAGGGAAAGGCAACAAGCTATATCGTATGTATTAAAGAGTTGACCGGCTTTCTGTAGATGGCCCATAGTGACTCTCGTACCAGCTCTCACAAGTAAGTCGATTGTTTTTATTATATCACTAGTCGCCATGATCGGAGCAGGGAAAGGCTTGCTCTTATTCGTGTTATCCATATTGCCGAACAGACCTCGCATTAGTTGTGTGAGTGCGCCTCCTCTGTTCTTCTTCATCCAAGTTTTGTTGACGTCGGCTCCATAGTGTAACAAGGTCGCGACAAGGCCGTAAGCCTGGAGACTCGCGGCTCGCTCAATTGGAGTATATCTGTTTGACCGAGAAAAGCACATAGTTGCATTAACATCAACTGAACTATACTCAAGGAGCTGTTTCAAGGTATATTCATCTTTCGCCTCGATAGATGCTCGAAATATAGTATCCACAAAAGTCCTTGCTGCATGCGTTGAACATTCCTTCAAGGCTACGAGAAAGGATCGATTGATAATACTGGTGCGGCCAATAAAATTCAGCATGTTCTCCAAGTGAATGTCATTAAGGCCGGCAAAGCCATTTAGCATCGAAAAGAGAAGTATTCTGGTGAATTTCGCCTCAAAGCCCTGGTTTGGGGCAGTTAACGTAGTACTCTCTCCAGGAATGAGAGTCACAAGCCTGCCAAGTGCCTTCTCCAGGTCGCACGCTCTTCGAGTAAGAGGTTGTTGCTTTGAAAGCACAACATCTGCGATGAATCTCGACGTGAAACGCCCGGGCCAATTTCTAAATGCTGCTGAGTCAGGTCGCGTAAAACTGACACCTTTCGCACGCACAAATTCTTCGAACCCAGTAAAATGGGACGAAAATAAGATTTTGTTGCATGCAGAGAGCTGTATACCTGAAGAGGTTTGTTGGCCAGCCTGGGGCTCAAAATGATATCCTTGAAGCTGAAGGTCCGGAGGGAAATGGCTCTGGTCATTCGGTATGGTTCCTTGGGGACTTGTCAGTGCCAGATGAACATTATTATCGAAAGTGCTGTCATAGTCAAGACTAGATATAGTACCTCCTAGCCACCCGTGACCGAAAGGGCCTAGTGTGGGAGAACTTCCAGCGGTGACTTGATCAGGCAAGATAGCCCGACCAGGGCTCGAGATTCTGACCTCTGGATTCTCAAATGTGGTTTCCATGTCGAAATGAAACCCGGAACCAGGCGGCGATCCAAAAACCTGCCGAACCATATCCAAGCCCAAAGGATCGCCAGTTCCATGCCACGATGAAGTGAGATTAGCTTGATTTGGTGAAGTAGCGGAACTAAAACAGGAGAGTCTCGGTCCTAAGTTTGCAAAAGTATCCTCGAAGTCAAAAGGTAAGTCCACACCGTGTGATGATTCACTACCGAGTCGAACTGAGTTTATAGTCTCACATCTTGTATTTGCATCCTGTAGCGCGGGAGAAACTGGATTCGGCGGTGCTCTAGATAGTTTGGGAGGCTGAGCTTGTATTGCCCTTAGATAGCGCCTGGCTCTTTTAAAGCTACTTGGCGGTTTCTTGCAACCCGCTGGAGTTCTTTGCATCAATGCTGGATTGTCAACCTGCTCGAAGTGATCTGCCCACTCCTTTCGCTTCGTATTTTTACGAATACCCCAAACTATCCTTATCTGTGTCTCGAACTGGGATACGCTATGAAAATGATTTTGAATTAGTATATCGAATCCGACAAAGGGGGCACTACTTGCCTGGCTTTAAAGCCATAACATTCCTCCATTTCAGTCCTCACATCCTTTAGGGGCTTCTTCGAGTATAGATCAGTAATTGTCTGCTTGTGACGCTCCCATTCCTCGGCTGAGATTGCCCGAGATTGAGATGCCATCATTGCTTTGCGTGTGTGTAATTACGCGAATATACAAAAAAGGTTGACGGGAAATAGATGCGTGACGGTTCTTGCGACGGTGTAGGAGATGACTCTTCACATATTAAAATGATAAAACAAGTTAGCCCGACTCTACAGTGGACAACTGACAGGTGCAAGAAGTTGCTATACTTCTAAAGCTTAAATTGATAGAGAGCTGTAGTAGGGGGATAGCTAAAAGGGGAAAGGCTACTTTCATGCCCAAATATCGGGAACTCTTGCCAGAAAATCATCTCGTCGAGATGGTGGGCTCACCCAGCTATTATGCCGCCGTCAATAACACGGAGTGTCGCACGACAGCATTTTGTATTGCCCAGCAAGCTAGCACATAACACCAGGTTTTGGCTCCATGTTTTGACATCAGATTTTGACATCAGATTTTGGCATCAGGGTTTGACATGCATGTCTATCACGACCTCTAGATACTGATGGAAAAGTAGGGGTAAGTCTTTGATACTTGTTGTCGCACAAGGAGCTCCAACTAATACATACACCGACCAGATATTTGTATACAAAGTGTCTCCTTTGTTCTGCTACTCTGGGAGAAAGATATTCAACTGTAGGTATAGCGAGGTAATGCAAGAACATGGAAATGCTTGACAACTTAGGGACTATTGATCACACTTCGTAAAATCGATGTGTAATATCTTATATCCTCGCCCCTCAGTAACTAGCGCATTGAGCGTGTCCTTCTTTTTGGCCTGTAAGCTTCACGGATTCATAATAATGAATTTATTGCTTTCTAGCTTTGTTGGCTGTCATTTGGTTCAGCGTAATATAAGAGACTTATAATTGGCGTTCAGGTAAGACTACTGCTATATTATTTAGAATGTTGAAGGTGAAGAAGAAGTGAAGGGGGAATCAGCCTTCCTTTAAAATATACAGGGTAAGCCTGACCGAGCGGTCCAGATACTTAATTGGTTTGGTGATAGGTAGCAGAGGTATAAGCAGCCATTGCTTGAAGTGAGTTGATCTGTAACTAGCGCAGTGATCAGCACTATCCGGGAGATAAGCCCCCCCTGCTCCTGTTAAGTACGGGGATATCCCCAGATCACTGACGTAAACCTGGCAATCAGAAAGCCTAGTCTTAAAGGCATCGAAACAAAACGTAGTCAAATCCCACGTAATCCAGAACCTTGCAAAATAGATCCTCGGAGAACTCCTCTCATAGGTCATTGACCATGAGCATTGGAATATCTTCGTAACGGTGACAAGGCGTATGCGCACTAATTACGCAAACTTATGCAATATATGTGTTCTTGAAAGGGATGGTACTTAAGTTCAGTAGGCAGATTTGTTGCGGTCTATCATCTAAAGCTAGTACAGCTGTCAGATACATGAAACATCTAGGGACATATTCCTGAGGTACAAAGTTCTGCACATTGGTGTGTAATGTCGAGTAACCGCACATCCCACGAGGGTCCTTGACGACAAACCAAACCGAGAACATTACGCTGCGCCCACGACCACATGGTGCTAAAGCCCGTGTTCCGGAATTCCCAGATATTTCGCTCGTGGCGTACCGAGACGGGACTTAGTACCTCAATAAGCTCCTCATCAAATCCTGTGTTGATTTCACTCTCTAGGGTTAATCTTATTCCAGTGGTCATGGGTTAAAATGACATGTAATTTATCTTTGTATCCATTTTGCAGTTGCAATATGGAACGGCATCTTGGTAACGCTCAGAGAGATCAGTGCCTGAATTTTAGACGATATTTTGGCATCTAAGATAGAAGCGAACTCTGTATTTGTAAGTGAGCCCGATAAAGCCGTCACGTCAATAGAATCTTGCCCGAGACGAGGCGATCGAAAAAGAATCCACGCCCATCAGCCAAGTAAGCCGCGCAGGCTAATCTTCATCGAGGGTCTTGCATTTCTCACCATGTCTCATTTTCTTTTGCGGCAGGAGATCAACGGTTACCTAATGTGGGTGTAAGATGCGACCTGTGCGGGATGGTCAGCGACTAATATCACATTCACCTGAGGGAGATCCCAGGACCCTGTGTGGCTGCCGATGTCAAAGCAGATATGGAGGTTGTGCGGTTGGCACCGAATAGATGGGGGGATGATTGAGATCCTCACTACAAACAAACCGAATCTGGGGAAGGTGCCATGAATGGTTGTCCTGCCGAAGCCTTTCCTTGCATCAACGTATGTCACAATTTTTGAATCAGTCTGAAGGCGCCATGTTGTATGACAGACTACAGCCGTCATTTGGTGCCAGCTCAGGCTCGAACCAATTTTTTTACTCTCAAGAAGGCTGTTTGAAATAGTGTAAAGCTGATCTATCTCCCTGCCATTGTTATTGTCCTTCAAGGGCAGGTAGACTACGCTGATGTCACCTCTACTACCCCGAAAAGATTATCGACCAGTTATTGTTCTAGCCTTAACAAAAGATATATGATTACTCAAAAGAAACCTTCATATATTAACCGAATTGAATGTCTTTGTGTCTGTTCCTCTAGAATCGAAACTCATCATACTGTCTCTGTACTTGATATGCATATTTATGACGAAAAGAACTTCCAGGGCTTTTTTAGTGGCCGTTATCTCTACCTATGAGACTCCTAGCGAGATCCATCCACATACTGCATTGTTAAGATTGGAGACATAATGCACAAGCGTTGTTATTCAAGCTTATCACAGCATGTGCGTGAATAATGTTGATGTCTTGGCCTGCATGAAAATTCACAATAATTTCTCATAAGCCCCCCAGGTCCATATTCCTTCAATAGTCAGACTACAGACTGTCACTGCTACATCGACTCTGATCATCGTGAGCTCATTCCCTAGTTGCGTTGGCCCCGATAGTCATATCTCAGGTAGCTCATACGGTTGGATCTCAATGCCATGGTTGTCAGCGAGATGACACCGTCTGTCATATTGACTTTTGCAAGTTTCATTGCATTCTTCGCAGATTACCACACCCTTCGTATCGCGACAAACTCATGTTAGTGCAAAACAGGTTAAAATATAACATTTTGTGACAAGGGCCACATGAAAGAGGTTATTATAAGCATCAGCAAAGACACTTACCTCCACAGGTTCATAAAACCCTTTGGGGACCCAATTCCTGTTTTCTGTGTAGACGATATATAGACCCATACGTCCGGTTTCATCAACCCTTTGCCAGGCTTTCACATTTTTATCATTCTCGAAAGATAGGATTTCTTTTCGCAACTTCTCAAATTCGAGAGGACAATCTTTTGGGATCTGCGTTTTGAGATCGAGCTCTCGATGTGCGTAGACATGCATCCAGCCGTATGCCACATATGCAAAAGTTGAGCTGTAGCCCGGCCCATGTCCAGGAATGACAACGCGGGCTCCCTTTCCAACGTATGTATCGCCCATCTTGCTGCCAAGCAATTTGGCAATATTGTCGTAGTCAGTTTCGACAGGTGGGCGGCAGAAGGTTTCAGAGAGGCCGTTAGCCATGAGAAAGGCGTCGAGAACTGCGTAGTGGACTTTAAATCCACGTAAGATAGTGATAACGGGCATTGTGTTAACTTTCTAGTTTTATGTTGTACTTGGACTTTGACAAATTACTTCATATAGTTGGGTACAAATAGGGGGTTGTTTGAAGGTGAAAAGCAATGAGAAGTGCAAAGATTACGATATAGCAAAGGACGGCGCGTGCAAGATCGAAATGCTACTTTGTCACTATGACAAGGAGCTTGGATTCAAGGGCTTCGAACATAGTCAATTCAACTAATAATTCTCTCAGGTCTCTTAAGGTCTACAGTCTTCTTTTCTTCCAGTCAGGGGACTGACCTTCTATCTATGCTGACTACTAGGGGATCCACCCCCTAGTAATGTGTTTAGTCTAGTATAGTTAGGCTCTCCGCCTTATTGTTAGTCCTTAGTTGCATGAATTAGCGGCTCTCATGATTATCGCCAACCAATATCTATTATCTGCGCAAGTCAGGTACCAGGCCTAGTCATACAGCCATTCTACTCTCTTCGAGCGGCAGAAGCGAGAATTTTGGAGTGGTGCCCAGCATTTTGTTCTTCTGCGATGTGACGTGTTACCTTCTTTGATCATCCGATTGTAGCTAGAGCCTGGCTTCTCCTGGATGTCATGTGGACTGGCCCGAGGTATCGAGACTACGAGTCGGAGCCTCTAATATCATGTAAACAATCATGTGAGCGGCAGATCGCAGATTTGGCCATCCGTTATTTGCCTGATTACCAGAACAGGCAATCGGAGCGAGATAAGCAAGATCAAGAGAACGGAAGGCAGCGACTAAATGGAAGATTTCGCATATATCACCACCAGGGTTGAAATAGAGGACTAGACTTGTATGGCCTTATTAACGCCCATTCCGACTTTTATACTTCAAATTCCATCGTAACGGGGGTAAATCAAGGGCGCCTGTATGACTAGCTCCTTAGTGCTAACCATGGTTGTAGTCAGCGTGAGCTCTTCTAGCCAACAAAGTCAGAAAGTCAACGCAGTAAGATGAATAGGGGCCGCGTCGAAAATGAAAGAGCAGTACAGGACTTCTGGTTCCAGTTTTACCAAATGCCAAGTATGCAACCAACTAGGCTTAGCGCACTTGTTGCTTTTTGTCAGGCTCGGCTCAGCCAGTTATCAGTCAGGTGACCTAGGAGCTAATTTATGCATTATTTATGCAGCGCGAAACGGTCCTTTAAACCGTTAGATTTTAACTTGATGATATGGCGGACGCCGCGAATGTCCTGGAGCAGGCCTTTGCAGCCATCCGGAATGCTGATCTTCAGTACCCAGACGAACAACTTCTCGAATGCTTCCTACATGATTCGGTAGACTCTGGAGCTGCCGCTCGCTACATGCTTCAAAGATGCTCCCCTGGAAGGGGTGACCCCGATTTAATACCGCTGCTGTCCGATTGGAAACAGTTGATCGCTTCTAGTACGTGCCATCATATTTAAACCCATAGAGGCGCTATGCTCATAACAAAAGTGACGCACGAGTTGCCGCCTTACCGAAGGCCTGACAGAAACGTTATTGCCAATGTCAAGAGAAGGGATGGCGACAAGTGTTGCATCACCGGCCTGAAAAGCTCCTTCATTGATCCGCTGGTCGTCGCTCCTATACTTCCAATGGCCAAGGCAGTCGATCAAGTAAGTATAGCTCTCTTTGCTCTCGTCCTTTCTTAATATAGCTCCAACCAACCAGATACTTCTTTAGTCTTTGCATAAAATGCTTGGCGTTTTTATTGGTCCCGGAATGCAGCAGCGAATATTCTCCAATGATGCTTCTCTAAATAATCACCGGAATTATTGGCTTGTCCGCAAATCTGCGGCGATAGCGTTGTCGCAAGGGTTTTTTCAGTTCATGTTTAGAAAAGGGTCCGAGGTAAGTGTTTAACTCCGTGTCTGCGGCATACATAGTCTCAAGTTAAAAGATTGCTAAGCCATTTTTGCTTATAAAGATCCAGTATCATGTAGCTACAGTTATAATTGGAGGTCCACGATGGCCTTCCATTCTAGACAAGACGCCACTAGTTCGACGTGGCCTTTTTACAGACCACTCGGCTTCTAACATAGACACTCCGGATATTTCATTGTTGCAAGCCGTATCGCGATTTGCGAAGCCTGTACGGTGGACCTTGGTTGCTCGACAGATCGCGGGTAAACAGCCACAACCAGCCACCAATATGCTATCCTCCACACTTTGGCAACTTCTCTCAAAGTATGTCGCTGTACTTTTCACAACGGTGCGCTGCCTGGTACCAGCCACATTCCGCATACGAGTCTACCGCTGCTTGGGGTTCATAGGAACACACCTGTACGGGTCATCCTCCAGCTTGAAGGTTCAACGACTTCCGTTCGGCATGTATCTTAAAACGGTGAGCGCAGAAGAGCACAACGGTTTGGCTAATGAGTACGGCGCTTTGCGGCTCGTGCGACGCCGTAGTCGTATACCTGTGCCCCACCCATTAGACTTCGTATCAAGCACAGACACGTCTTACCTACTAACTTCCAGAGTCCTAGGCCTCCCTTTGGGGATGTGCATTGACACACTTAGTGAGAATGAGGTATATACGCTGGTTTATGACTTGCGGAGATGTCTGGGGGAGCTGCGGGCAATACCAAAGGAAGTCACCCCAAATTATGCCATTAGTAATGCCCTCGGTGAGCCGTGTTATGATTACCGAATTATCGCGGGTTTAGGCTATGACGAGGAGCGGGGAGACTTCATTGGACCATTCATGGACGAAGAGGAGTTTAACAGGACTCTCCAGGTTGGCGCATTGCCTGGTATTTCTCATTGCAGCGGGCATAAAATTGTCTTTACACACGCAGATTTGAATATGCGAAACGTCCTTGTGCATAACGGCAGGCTTTCGGGGATCGTGGACTGGGAGAACTCTGGGTGGTTTCCGGAGTATTGGGATTATACCAAAGCGCATTATATCACGAAGCTCCACAAGCGGTGGTTGAAGATCATCGACGAAGTTTTTAAACAGTTTGGGGATTTTCAGAATGAACTAGCAACCGAACGCCAGCTCTGGGAGTACTGTTTCTAAGTCCTTATAGCTAATGCTCTTTTATTTTGGGCTTTTAACACCCTTCAGATGAAGGTATAGCTGAAAATAGAGCAGGTCTGTCGCTTGACGGTAGACGACAATTTGTATCCACGTGACTCGCAGTAATTGACGCAGTTAGGGACGCTAAATCTGCGCATCCTCAGTGCCTTGAAGTCTCAATGGTAGTAACCATGATATAGTACTATTTGCTGACCAGTACCGGGGTAAGCAGTCGTCGAGGTGTTATAGCTGACGCCTTAGAATTTTCAGGGTATCCGTGATTCCCACTTAGTGTTGTGTCGCTTGTTTACCGGGAGTATAACGTACTAAGCACCTTGGCAGGCATGAGGGGTTTATGTGGTACAGAGATACCTGGGCTAAGTACCCAGTATAGGAAACTTAACGTTTAAACTTGGGAGAAATCGAGGGTATAGCCCGCAAGGGACAAGGGAAACCATTAAGGGACTACATCTTTGAGGCCAACCAGGCAGTGCACTGATTCCTAACTAACAAGGGAGTTGAAAGTGAAAGGTGGCTATGGAGAACCAAGTGTAAAAAGCGGTAGGTACCTATATAGGTAAGACCCCGCACATGCATTTCACTCCATCTCTTCTACAACCTACAACAACCTGCAACCCTAACAAATTGAATTGTTAAGAAAGCTTCACATTAAGCCTTCCGACGTGCACGAAGTTTAATTCCTAATCATCAGTGCCGCTACGTACCAAGCGCAATAGCGCCCGAGTGTTCTGGGTACGCACACGTCATAGCTGCGTTTGCTAGACTGTTAGTACCTCCTAGGTTTCCTTCTTTTAGCTGTCAGTTTTGCCGCACAGGTACAGGGCACTAGCTGAACTTTTTAATCGTAGTTTTCATAGGAATTGACCATTGTACAACTAGGTGGTCTATAGCTTTCTATTCCTAGCCACATTGGTTATGGGTAAAGATATCATCATATATCATAATGATCTGACCGATTCAGATAACTGGGCTGCAGCAAGGTTTGTACAGCATGCAGCCCTCAAGAACCCCTCGATCGAGGTTATCTGGATTGTCGAGCCTCGTCAGGTGTCCTTGGGTTTGTCAATGACAGAAATGCAAATAAGCGCCTGCAGACACCTGCTGAAAACATACTTTCCTTCCTACAAGGATTCATACCAACCTCTACGAGGAGGGTTTATTCAACGGCGTGATCTCGACAATATAGAGGGACTTACAGAGCACGACCGTCACCTGGTAATTATTCCATCGTGGCCCTTTTGTAATCCGATGCTTACAGATCTATATGATAGCTTGAGTTTGCCATTAAGCCCGCATATGGTCCAAAGGAGGATGCTAGATTACATGGAAGCCTCGTGGCCTTGGATCTGTTGAATTTCCTAGGCCATGCGTCTAGTGACCCGGTCGACGTATTCTTAGACGTCGACGCGCTAGATAGCATCGAAAACCCAGTGAATCTCAACGTACATCATCACGAGGAACTCGTGGCTCGAAACCAGGAGGAGCTCGAAAGCTACCAGGTCATCATGAATGAGCCTTATCCGCAACGAGTCCAGGACCTCAGAGGGTGGTACCATAAGTGCGTCAAGTCACTCGAGAATAGAGCGGGTGAATGCAAAGCGGTTAGCAACCTCGACTTCGTCTCATTGTGTGAGAAGGTGAAGGCCGCAAAGAGTGTTAAGTTTTTTGGTGGCGCATCGCTCGGATTGCTCCAGCGTCTTATCAATGAAGACGCTGCTAGTAATATCCAATGTTATATGCAAGCGGTATGTCAATATATCCTAACCTAGTAGCAAATACTAATAGTGTCTCAAGGGAGCCTTCGACGTTTCTAAATTGTTGTTCCATAACCAATTCAATATCGCTCTGAACCTTGATGCCGCGAAGTTTGTCTTCTCGAATGCGCCCGCTTTTTCACGTTTTGTTATCATACCCTCTGAAACGACAAAACGCATCAAGTATGTGTTGTCTGGGCTGAGTTATGGGTCTTCGTCTCTTGGGAAAAGGTGCCTTGGCTTCAACTGTCGTGTTGACCCGATCAAATTAGCGACTGAAGACGTTACGGTGCATGATTTTCACGACAAGTCATACCCCATGCCAGATCTCACGGCGTTATTATGTGCTTTTCAGGATGGTTTTGCAGATTCGACCTCAACCTATGCAAGTCTAGTTGATAATGGTGGCTCTTTGACTTTGAGACGCGAAAACTCGGGAATAAGTGTGTACGAGATAGATGAGGACAGAGTACTCGGGAAACGAGAAATTCAGGATATTCTTTCAACATTGGTGTTAGATGGTCAGCCCTAAATAGGTACTCGAGAATGGTCAAGGATAGGTTCACTTTTTCTAGCTCCCCTTACATTGATGGTTTATTTCCCGATGATATTCTTAAACGTATATTAGGTCAAGCAGTCACTGCGTGTACTGTACAAGGGTCTCAAGGCATCTCGTGTATTAAGCAGGTCTTCCCACCACGATGTAGCCATGTAGATCAGTTGAATACTACGCTCATATACCTCACCTTTCAGCAGATAATTATGTGTTCGGCGAGGGCTTGATGAAATAACCGGTCCCTGTCGTGTGTATAAGAGCGAAAAGTATGAATAAGCAACAGCTTTCGTGATCAAATATAGTAGTAGTCTTTGGGTTTCCTATCCTTTTTATGATATTTTGAAGTATTTTAATATTTAATTTATTATATAGAACCTTATCTAACCAAGTTCAGTATTTATCTACGACAGTTAATTACTATCTAATTGTAATACTAGGTTTAAATAACTGGGCACATATTCTCAGGTGGCTTGGTTAATACATTAAGGGAAATAGCTACCAGGAAGGAGATTTGGTTGTAGAATCTCAAGCATTATTGCCCAGTAGACTATAAACTATCTTCTCCCATATTTAATCCCAAATTCTATGCTCCAAAATCTTGCGGCACTTATTCGACTCTAATCCGATGCCAGTGAGGGTTTCCCCGAATAGCCCTCCCATCCATCATATTGTTGATATAGCACTCTCCTATGAGTTCATAAATGTCCCCAGTCTCTCCTGTTCTATTCTCCTCCGTCTCCGTCTCCCTCCCCTCTCCCCCAGCATCGTCTTCTTCTCCTCTTGTCGTTTCTTCTCCTCCTGTCGTTTCTTCTCCTCCTGTCGTTTCTTCTCCTCCTGTCGTTTCTTCTCCTCCTGTCGTTTCTTCTCCTCCTGCCGTTTCTTCTGTCGGCCTTCTACGCAAGACAAGAGGCACGCTACAACCCTTCACGATGTATATCAAGTCGGTCTCCCGAGTTTCAGCTGGGACCAATCCTAGACAAGGATCCATTCCGTATTTCTCGTCGAGTTTTGCGCGGATCATCCTACGATTCCAGACCACAGCCTGTACGCGTCGAAACACCTCATAATAAGCCGCGTTGTCCGTCTCGTGGAGGAATTCCTTAGTATTGATCCCGTACTCAACTCCTTTTTCTAGGACAGCTTGTTGGATCACCGATGGATACTCCGGTTCTGGCTCAATGCCAGCACTTGTACGGTCCGCTACCAGCGTTCTCCAGAGTTCATCAGGTGGTGGTTTGCTGGCACTGAACCATTTCGAACCTTTTAGCCATGAAGCTGGAATGCTTCCATGCACAGCCAAGTCCCAGATTTCACTCGGTTTCCCTAGTTCAAATCCATTTAGTGTGATCACCTTTGAATCAATTCCAACCAATACGCCGTCATCGTTCTGTCTGCAACCCCCAGACGCAGTATAGAAGCTGCCTCTGCTGACAGCGGGTCCAACGAAAGGATCCGGATTATAGCGGACCATCTTTCTCCGTGCAGTCGCTCTAAATGGTTTGTGAGTTGCATCTAAGATCCATGATGGCAACTTGATAGTTCTCGGTGGTTTATCCTTTGTCAGGAGTTTTGCCGGAGCCCATGGTCTGCACAAGATGTCTAGTGACCCAGATCTTTTTATTGCGTGCTCAAGAAAGCGCGTATAAACCCTAAGTACGTCCTCTTCATAATTAACTTCGAACAGCTTGCATTCATCGTTGTTTGTTTGACCGCCAGGGATAGGGCCGGGCTGAGCATTAGGGCCGGGCTGATTACCAGGTCCCGGTTGAACATTTGGTCCCGGTTGAACATTTGGTCCAGGTTGAACATTAGGAGCAGGACGGAAGTTGGGAGCAATCGGTCGAACATCGGAGGCGATGCCCAGTATGGCATATATGACATCCCTGGGCTCCGAACACTCAAAGACGACAAGATAACAGACGAGCTGTTCGAGAGAGCGTGCCTCAAAACGTCTGTGATTTGCCAGCCCTCTGTATAAACCAGAGACATTCTGAATGAGTCGATATGCTGGAAGTGCGGATATGTTGCCTGCGTATTCAGAGACGTGTCGCGTGTCCGGACGTAGCTTGAACAGCCGATCAATTGAGCCGTCCCGACCGATCGTCTCCAGTAAAGCTACAGCATGGGTAAGTTCCTCCCAGCTGAATTGTTTGTCGCCACAGTGGACAGTTGCTTTTTTTGCTACTCCCACTTCCTAAATGCGTTATCAGAAACCCTCTCGGCAATAACACCTTCATCCCTGGTCACCAAGCGACCTACCTGTATAATCCAGCGACGGCCAAACCAACCACTTTTCAATAGCTTGAACAAGGGCTCTAGATTATGTAAGCTGGCCTTGTTACGAATTCCTATGTCCACACTGCCTAAATGGTTAGCATCATCCAACTTCGCCAGGCTTTTGATGTGTTGGACCGCTGTCTCGAGTTCTTCGTCTGTGATATTATCTCGCACGCCAGCGTCAACTGAATACCCCGGCTTCCCAAGCCATACATGAACTCTTCGAGCGTTCCCATATATTTCTGTCATCCATTGTACTTGTACTTGTCTTTCCCCAACATTGGCCTGGTTGATGCAGATAAAGTCGACCCAAAACCAAAAGGGTTTAAAGCCGTGATAACATTGACGGATCCTTTTGAGTGCCCACAGCAAGTTTGGCCGCACAGGCATTGGTTCGTACCCTGACTCGTCCTCGTCCTCGTCCTCGTCCTCACCCCTTGCATTTCGAATGTAAATTACGTTTCCACCTTGAGGATCCTCTTTTCCCCATTGCCAAGACAAAGCTTCGTAGGGCTTGCCATTATGGGCTAAGTCTTCAACAGAAATCTCGACGTAAACATCATCATGTCCAGGCGGCAAGTGAATAAGGCGAAATTGCCTTCCTGTGACTGGTGTGTATTCATAAGGCATCTCGAAAAAAAACCACTTTCGATAAATCTGATCACGCGAGAGGTTAAGGATCAATTATGAATATAAGAATTAACTAAATATTAACTTTATGGCTACAAAGCGTGGGTATTATAAGAATGAAGGTAGCAGAGCCTCACTTGTCACTTCGTCTGTTGGTCTCACGCTAGCCCACTATGAGAAACTCGATTGTTATGGTAGCATTGATCATCACTGTGCACGTATAGCTCGGGCATTGTTACCGCATCCATTTCTCGACTGGTAGGGATTGAGCTGCATAACATCATCATCAACAAGACCATCTTTCCTGCGATTGGCCTCAATCTGGCGCGAGCAGGACAGGCAGAATTTGGCACTCACATGAGAAAAGAGCCACGCGCTGCAGCCTGCAGCTACACTGTGTGATTGAATCCATGGATTGCATGAAATATTGGATTCGGTCTAATCGGGACTTAAGTCCGATATTATAGCCATTCTTGAGAGCTGAAGTCGAGCGGAATAATGTCGCGACCGCCGCATACAAAGCTTTTACAGGTCCTTCGGTAGCAGGCAGTTTATCTGGTGTAATTTCGTAGGCAAGCGACAGACAGCTTGAATAAAGCATTGATGTGAAAACGCCACGGTGATGCGTGATAGTGGCTGCACATCGTATTATACCCCTATTGGCAAGTATCCGCCCTGGGTAAGGCTTTAGGGACCCACTATTATATAGAGTAGCACTCGCCTAGACTTATAGGAGTACATGCAGCGAGCTGGTTCTGAAGTGGTATAGCACAACATAATACTAACTATACCTTGCAATTGAAGCTCTACAGAGCAGATATAGACAGATAACGAAGTCTCAAGTACTAGAGAATTATTCAGAAAGTTTACATATTTGTTTAAAGTGGTATGTGGTTGATACTAAGTATTGTAGAACTGACTAAACCGGAGAAGTGTCCAGCCGTAATTGCCGAAAACTATGAGAACCAGTTTAGCGTTCTAGGTATTAGATATTGGAAAAAAACTTTGGAATATCGGCTACAGACAGACTTTTCTATGCGTTGTGACACGAATTTTCAATGCCTACAGGTCTGATGAAACAAGTCAAGGCTAAAGGCGATTTCTATTCAAGTCCCTACGGTCGCTGGTCATGCACCACGTTTGTGGCTTTAAAACTGCACAATAATGCAACCAGACTGCAGTGGTCAGGAATAATAACCCGAGCAACCAGATAGGGATGCGTGCGGGGTTATTCGGTTATGCGACGACGACATGGCGGGGCAAGGTGAGGCTTCGCGCGATAGGAGTGACGGCATGGCGCGTGCACGCGAACAATTAAGTCTGTGTGGAATTCTGTAGAATAGCTTCATTTCTTTGCTTTTTTCTTTTGCTTAGATTTTTCCTACAATATAGCATATCGTGTGTTAAATGTAACATATACAAGCACAAAAACCCTTGTCATAAAGGGAACCTTCGAGGTAACATTTATTAAACAATAGTGTATCTTATTTATTAGCCACTATAAGTAGAAATGTAGTAAGAGGCTTTCCTCAGCTCACGTTTATGCTCGCAGAGATATAAGTCTGCGAGAAGTAAACCAGTGCACTATCTAGATGCGATCACCAGCAACTTCTACTCACTGAATAATACCGGTCAATTTGACAAGAGCCCCGAAGAAGTAAAAATTCTAAGCTAAAAACAAAGAGATTATTGGACCGCTGTCACATAAAAGGAGTTGGTGTTGTCCTATATAACTGGACCTCATAATTATAAATTCCAACCCACATAGGCCTGATCGCACAAATATTCGCACATAAGATAACGAGATAAATGATAATCAGAAAGCTTACGTACACTAGACGACAATATCACGACAACAATGATTCCAATCGAGATAACGGACCCTTGGCCTCAAATATTCCTCCGAGTCATCAAGCTCTCCACCTTGAATGGTGATACAAGTATTCCGAAGATGTTGAACCAGCTGAAAAGGGTGTTATATCTTTTGACACATCTTCCATTTATGAAAACGTGTCCTAGAAGTTCGACAGTCAAGCCAGATGTATTGAGGACTTCGTTTATGAAAGTCTCGGCCTCAGACTCAGTATGCACAACACGATGGATAATAGGATTCTCTTTCATCATTTCCGACACCATCCACATGGCAGCTACTCGTCCAAACACGCCGGCGCCAAGGATCAGGCAGAGAGCAGTAACCGCTACCGAGATTGTAATAAGACTGGCTGAAGCGAAGGCCGCTGTGCCTGCAGCGAACACTCCGACTGAAACAGCCTTGGAGGCTACGCGAAGTGTCGCCTTCAAGTGCGTAACTCTGGTAACTGAGATGATGACCATGAAAGAATGACGGCTGGATGCCCAAGGCCTTTCGGGATCCATGTATAGCTGTCCAACAGTGTTGTAGCCATGCTTTTCCAAGTTATAAAGAAATTCGGATCTTTGACGGGCTAACTGAGGGGGGTACGATCTGTATTCATCCATGATGCTCTTTTGAGTGTCCGTGTTTCTTCGCTCGAACGGGAAAGCTCTCGGATCTCCTTGTGACTCTGATGTCGATGCTTGCTCAAATGCAAACAACCTAGTGTCTGCTTGGGTCCTCACCGACACAGTGATATCGTCTTTGAGTTTAGGTCCTATCACGGCGCTTGAACCGCCAGCACCAAGGTCGAATTGACTGTCTGTTCTCATCAAGGGGGTGACTATTGGTGCGTCCTCACTTATCTCGAGAGTACTTGGCGCCTTGGATATGCGAAGGGTCCACTGTTTATCGAAAGGGACAAGAACAAAATTCTCAAAGAGAGAAGACAAGCCCACCACCAGATACCACGCAAGCATCCAACCCCAGGCCTAAAATAACAACGTTAGATACATGCATGAGAGCAAAGGCATATGCTATCGGCTTACTTGGCACCACCAATCAAGTACAGCACCGGACTCTGTGAACCAGCAAGCGAAGATAATGACGCCAATCCAGAATAGCTGAGAAGCAATTCCGACTGCAGCAACAGTCCATTTACTGCCACCTAATGGGTTTTCGGCCCTCGCTTTAACAACAGCAGCAAAGGTTTGCGGGTCCATTCCTTTGACTGAAAGCAAAGTAGTCTCTCCATCTTGCATATTACCCGTGGATCCAATGATGCCATCGTACTTATAGTTGTCACGTTCGTAGTCGGTTGATGAGTTAGGGACAATGTTACCGCCAAGAGAAAGTAGCATTGAAAGTATTCCGGCGAAGGGGATCAACTTGTAAAGAATCCAGAGTTCTTTAGCAGGGGCACCAATCAGGGCACCCGCAGTCGGTAGAAATGTCAAGGCGCCCGAAGAACCGCTACTCGATGCTTGGGCAATGGGGCCGATGGCATCGAGAATTAACGATAGATTGCCATAGCACTCATCTATAGTTCCGCTCCGGATGCTATCGCCAATATGGCGATAGTTCTTGAAGTTAAAGAGGGTGGTTCTCCATTTAATGTCGCTCAGAACTGCCGGATCAGTTGATTGAGTTGGGACGAACGAACTGTTACTCAACACGTCCGGGTCAATCTCTCCTGCGGAAGCTGGTCTGAATAGGGCAAAAGGAAGGAATGCTTTAAGACAGAACTTCAGTCGCCCTCCAATGCTGCTGAAAACAATAGACAAAGCTTTTGTCCCACTTGTAGACATGTTCATGATAGGTAATGTCTATTTTCTTGGAAGTCTTGAGTTCTAGATGGGCGGGAGAAATTATGATTGAAGCGCGTACGCAGAAATTAGAACTCGCAAAGTTGAAGTAGGTAGTTTCCTGTCACTAAGAGGAAAGTCCGTAGCACGCATAAAATGTATGAAATACATGTAGTCTATATATATGCTCGGTATCTTGTAGTAATCTGGCATACATTCCTAATCAGGCCAAAAAATCACCACATGTACTTGGCAAGAGCCCAAGGTATCCCGTCATATATATAAACTCTTCCCACCTCTCTCATAAAGCAGTTAGACAATCGAATAGCCTGCTCATACAACTCATACTTCACTGTTCCTAACTACCTACGTTCCTGAAATAGTTATGACAAGCCAGACTTCAGCATTTTCCTGGCTATGGAAATGTCACTGGTAACTTTTGACGTGCTACTTTGGAGTGGCTCGCAGTCGTGTGCTTCTTTTACTCATATGATGAACCCCTATCCCCTCCCTCCCTGAGCTGAAATACCAAAGAACTATTGGGCAGCTTGGCGCTTTTGTTGGCTGTCTAAATTTAGGATACGACTCCAAACGCAGTCCATCAGTGGAAGTGGCTTCCTTGCACTCGGTAGCCTAGGATCTGGCCAGCTCGGGTCCGGCAGCGCCACTTGTATCATCAGCTAGCTAGGAAAAGGATACGTACCAGAACAGCATCTATAGAATTAAGATCTCGGTGGCTTAGAGAATATAACCTCATTGTTATCACAGATAACAATAACATAAATATGCCGTCTTAATATAGTTTTCACCGAAACTAATATGTTATAATCTTAGTTGTAGATGTTGCGTTGTATAATAGATTGTATCATGATATGGAGGTGTGAAGAGTGGTTTGCAGTACCTAGGTAGTTACTAGACACCTAGATACTCTTGAGACACGTGTAGTTATTACTGGCTCTCGTAGCTAGTAGGCTACGGGTTGCCCTTTGAAAATACTTGCATACTTGTCGCATTTAATGAATGTGCTTACGGAGTTACATGAGGTTTGATTGATTGATTGATGTTGTTTTAACCTTATGGGGGTCTTGAAGACCTTAAGGGTCCTTAAGCCTAAGCCTCACTACGGACATCAAAACGTGGTAAACTGTTCTATAGACTAAATACATCGTAGCGTCCGTGTATACCCTATAGGTACCAGAAATCAATTTCAAGCTTCTTGAGCGGGAGGTGCATGAGAACCCCTGCGCTCGGCAGCATGATTCTAACACACCCTCTATAGCCTCACCGATGGATCGTGATTATCTGCAGGCTGGCTTGGCAATGATAACGACAATGTACTCTGATTGGTAGGCAAGGTTTATTGCATATCAGGTGGTATGCTATGCCTGCTACAATTGTTGTTTTGTAGCTACAACTAATACCTACATGGGTGCTTTGAATTGTTCGATATAAACAATATTTTACCCCGCTGAGTTGGTATTGGGTGTTGAACGTGCATGTTCCTTCTTGATTACTGGTTCTATGCAGCATAGTAAATGCCTGCCGGAATTAAGTGAAAGGGGGTTTTCAACCATCCAAAATAAGTGGCACACGTAGGCAAGCTATCGAGGGAAGGTGGCCGCCACATTGGGTTCTTTACGTAGATATTGGGGCCATCGCTCATAAATCATTACTTAATTATCTGCTTCTCAAACACTACTCGAAAATAGATAATTGCTACTGCCGCATTGCCGAACTTTAGACGACCTTTCTCAAGTCACTAGTCATCCATAAAGCTTGTCATCTTCACGAATCATGTCTCCGTTGAACAAGACCCATACGTCACACGCTTTGAGCATCGGTTCCCAGAATACTCCTCTGTTCTCTCCCGAGGAGTCCACGGTGAACCTGTCAGCACGTTGCATGACGGTCGCTGAACCGCAACTCTTCAAAGATCTTGTTGATGGCTATGGCGAGTCCTTCACTGTCCCGAGCTACTCAATAAAGGATATTCGTCAAGCTATTCCTAAGGATTGCTTCCAGCGGAGTGGGCTTCGTGGTTTTTCATATGTTGGACGTGATGCTATTTTAATAGTAGCAACCTGGTACCTTTTTCAGCAAAAGATCAACGTGGATTCCATCAATTCCCCCGTTTTCCGCTGGTTACTTTGGGGACTTTATGGATTTTTGAATGGGTTGTTTGGCACTGGGCTCTGGGTGTTGGCTCACGAGTGTGGCCATCAAGCCTTCTCCACTTCCAAAGTCTTGAATGATACGGTCGGTTTCGCCCTTCACTCGGCACTTCTCGTCCCATACTTCTCGTGGAAAATCTCCCATGGCAAGCACCATAAAAGCACTGCACATATGGAGAGAGACATGGTTTTTGTGCCCCGAACTAGAGAGCAGCACTGCGCGAGATTTGGAATTCCAACGGAGGAGCTTCATAATATTGTCCAAGATACGCCTCTTTACGCAGCTTATTGCATTTTCTCTAGATTGCTGTTTGGCTGGCCTACATATCTCCTTACCAATGACACCGGCCACGATTGCCATGAAAGGCAGCCTGAGGGGCGAGGAAAAGGCAAAAGAAATGGTCTCTTTACTGGAGTCAATCATTTCAACCCCCGTAGCCCGCTGTTCGAAGAAAAAGATGCCGAGCTCATTCTCCTGAGTGATGTGGGGGTCCTTGCTATTATTTCGATCATATGGTATGCCGCTGCACGTTATGGGGTTACCAATATCTTAAAATGGTACATTATCCCATATTTATGGGTCAACAGCTGGCTTGGTATGTGAGCAGTGCTTCTTGCTTGGTATATTCAATTGACTATGAACAGTTTCGATAACTTTACTTCAACATACCGATCCATCCCTTCCACATTACACATCCGAAACCTGGACCTTTGTTAGGGGTGCTGCATCTACTATTGACCGTGATTTTGGATTTATCGGGCGGCATTTATTTCATGGAATTATTGAGACCCATGTTCTACATCATCACGTCTCCACTATACCGTTCTATCACGCCGAGAGAGCAACTGAGGCAATCAAACAAGTAATGGGGTCTCATTATCGTAATGAAACTACTGATGGTCCGCTTGGCTTCATCACAAGTCTGTGGAGAAACGTTGAGATGTGTCGCTGGGTGGAACCAGCTTCCCGAACAATAGGCATATCAAGAGAGATATTGTTCTACCGTAACAGGGTTGGTTACGGTCCTCACCCAGAGCGTGAGAGCTAAGGTTGCGGGTATACGAGTCGCCCGTGGCCGTATGAAGATAAAAAGTAAATGTTGACAGACTAATTCTCATGCCATTCCAATCACCCGAAGTATCGGCAGCAGCAATTATGACAGTACTAACGTGACTATACGACACGCTCATCCTCCGCCGAATTGGAATTACCGACGTTACTTAAACAAGAACACTATGAGCAAATATCATAATGCAACGTGAGAGATAGCTTAAATTTAGGGGGTAATATAACAACCTTCGTGACCAGGAGCTTCAAAACTCGAGGAAAATGACTATTTGAATGGAAATCCTTCAAAACCTCGAAACATCAACAACAGTCATCACACGTCGGCTCACCAGGGCTCGGGAACATCCGTTCTCAAGCTCAGTATTTCCGCTCCCAGCCAACTCAAACCGACTTATCAGAAGAACTTTGTATCTAGCTCGGCCTTGTTGTTCCCGATTTGCACCTGGTAAACATACGTATCTACCTCGACGCTCTGTCCACCGTATGCTCCAAATTTAGGATCAGACCTCCCTGGAAATGTTTTCGCCTCCAGTTCCGTGGTGCCTGTCGTGGTAAAGGTCGCCGGGTTGCCGTCCCACCACAGTCGTACATGACCGCCGCTACTCTTTGCCAGGATTTCGATGCCGATAGTATGAACAGTGTTGGTTTTGATGGCCTTTGACCACTGGACTGCGCGGCCCACCCCCCATTTCGATTCATACCCAAATTGTAGTTTCCCATCTTGGATCTCCAGGGATAGCGGAATATTGGCACCGCCAGCATCAGCGTTATTGGCTTCATACTCTTTCCACTGCCAGATCAGGAGTCCGTCCGGAAGAACTCCCAAGGCAAATTCATAGCCGATATAATAGGTCTTTCCAGCTTCAGTTTTCTGGTTCAGGGCGTGGTACTCGGCACTAAATGATGTCAGATGATAAGACCATGAAAGCATAGCGAAGCGTCTTACCGTCGGAAGCCTTCCTTATGATGAACGTGGGCGCACTTAGTGCCTTTCCAGTCTACGCCACTCTGGAAATAAAGATCCGGAGTGTTCTTAGGAACCTTCACATGTTGGGTGGATTCAAGATTGAGCAGTCCAAGTTTTGAGGGGTCATCGCCCTTGGCCGCATTGTAGTCTACTAGTAGAGCACCAGCAGCCACTTGACAGAGCAGAAGGGCTAATAAACTGTGTAGGCGAGCGACGAGCATCTTGTGAATTAGTCCTGATAGAACCTAGTTTCTTGGGGTTGTGCGATAAAGACAGGTTGGTGAACACTTAAGACTTCGGTCTAGTATTTATATAAAAGGTTTCTTGAGATTGAGGCATCTATAATAGCAAGGAAGATGTTGATGCATAATGAAAGGTTTTGAACAAATGCTGCTTATGACGGGACCGTGCCTTAGGTGAGATTTTTGTTGACGCGTACCTCATTTGTCAACATACGTGATCGCCCCCACGTATCATGGCAGTCATAAAATGGAAGGACGAAATGGATTTTTAAATGACCCCTATTGGTTAAAATTACGACGATGATCGTCATCTGCTACGTAATAGTTCTTGCTGAGTTTATCTCTTCAAACCCAAGACGTTGTATATGAAAGATCTACTGGCTGGTAAACTTACAGGACTCGTCGTAAGAAACATAATTGGGGCAGTCAACTTGCACAGAGTTACAGGAAGGGGTAACCGTGAACTAGATTTTTGGGCATTCGTATTCAACCCAATGATAGCCGATGTTGTTAATGTGAACTGGGAATAAGAAATCGTTCGCAATGTTGAAATACTGCTTTACCGAATGAATTGGTAGAGCTGAAGTTTTTATTTTCATCACGCAATAAGATTTGTATTACTCAGAGTACGTGAGCGTCTTCTGAAACGGGAAATGAAAGCGTATAGGCTATGAATGCATGGATGCCTGATAGTATAAGTGAAAGGCTTAGCAGGTTCTATTCATTATCTGGAATTAACTAGACTATAGGAATATAAATCACTTATAAATCCAGAGACAAGCCAAGTCAATGTCAGAAGATAAAGCATTCTTCGAAAAGGGCAGAGATGCACGCTCATCATTGTATTGCTAAGCTACTCGTCTCTTTCCCTTAAAGCAAAGTCTGCCTTAATTAGATCCGCTGCTCTCTCCGCCACTGCACACACTATCGCCATGTGGTTTGCCCTAGTTGTCAATGGGAAAACACTTGCACCAACCACACGCAAATTCCTAGTGCCATACACGACCAAGCGTTCGTTAACCACGCCACCCAGTTCGGCAGTGAGCATAGGACATGCTGGAGTCGGGTGCCAGCTACTCAGCGTTGTCTTCTTAATGTATTCCTTCATGGAATCGATAATGTTATCGATGGGAGCGCTAGCATTTCGCCGACCTCTAGGCTTCAGCAGCGACGCCAGCGGCTCCTGTGAAACGATTGTCAAGATGTATATCATGTGGCGCGTGAGCACCTCTACATCAAGGGGATGACGAAGATAGCCCGGATCCAGCTTCACTGGTTCAAGGGCATCAGTGCTACGAATATGTACTGACCCTCGCAATAGTAGTTTCAAAATGTACACAGCGATCGTGAAGTAGTTGCCTGGTAGAAGGCCGGCTTCAGCCCCGAAGCTGCCCTGAGACGCCTGTCCGCAGAAAGCGGCGGTGTTTCGGAGGAGACGGGAATAATACTAAGATTGTGCTGGCATTAGGGGATGCTCGTTGGTGAGCTTAAATGCCTGCGGGAGTAGACTGGATGGTAAGTGGTCTTGAAGACTGAGAAGAGCGTAGGAAACCACACCACCGATGGCTGAGGGACCAGACTGCGATTCGGCGTATTCCTTCATAGCGCTATCAGTAGCAGCTGGATCTTGACGGAGGAGATCATCAAGCGTTTTCAAGCCATCTTGGACCTCGAAGCTCAAGCCCGTCATGGGATGGTCCTGTAGGTCCTCTCCAACATACTTATTAGCCACCATGGCGGGGATCTAAAGTGAGGTGAGGAGCTCTGGGTCTCCAATGCCTGAAAGCTAGAGGATCTATGGAAAACCATATTGACTCTTTATATCGCCATCCACTGTGGACCGCGAACATGCTCAGTTATGCAGTAGGCTGATATTGCAAAAGCTTCGGCTTCAGCAAACCTAGCTTTGGATATCTATATCCTCGTGCTAGCTGTCCTAAATGTCTAGACGCTTCAAATGTCTAGGAAATTGAGGATAGGCGTTATGGCTGTCTTCTCTACTGGCATACCGTACGTGAATGAAATGTCCAGTCACTCCCAAGCGCAAAATCCATTGATATCTATGTATATATAGTGCACTTGTTGCTAGTATTGTCGTCTTGTATTACCGCGTAGTTACGACGACAGATCACAACGCGGTATGAGTCCAGGTAAGTCTTCGGTCAATCACCACTAGAGAGTCGCTAATCAATGAAGAATCTACGAACCGGCCATAGGTTTAACCACCGCTTCTCTACCAACGGTACCAGCACTCTAGCTAGCCTTGATGCATCATTTACTCAGCCAGATTACAAGGCGAAGCAGTTCGAGCGGGGGCTTAGAGCTCGATTCAAATGCTGGAGAATCGCGGTCAAAGTTGGTGACGCTAAGAGAACATTCGTTGAACGAACCACGAGACTCTAGTGTAGCCAAGACATACAATCCCGGGCGCGAGCGTAGTCAGCGACCTTACACGCCTCGACAAGCGGCCAAAGGCACTTTAAACGTGTGAAAGGCACCACGATGAGGACGAAATAGGGGTGAAATAAGCCTAAGGTCGGTATAGGGAGCTCTATATAGAGAACATATGACATTAGTCGAGGGCATAATCATTTTTCTCATTGCATCCAATTTATACCCTAATCCTAGTACATGGCCACGAATTGATAATTATTGCTTATCGTGAGAGGGAAGAATGAGTTTTGAGACCATCGGTCATTGAGTAGATACTTGTCTGCTAAAAGGTAACCTAGTATGTAGCTACGGACCAAGGATTTCATATGTCTAAGACGGGTGGCACGTTTCAAGGATCAAAAGGCTTCAATCAAACGAATGAGAATTAAATACAATATGCAGTTGTGAAACGCATGCTTCCTGCATCTTAAGGGCGTTAATTGCACTGTAACCTGCCCCGCTCCAGGTCGTGATATACTACTAAGTACCTACTTAGCTACCTGGGTAGCCTACTTACCTACATGTACCTCCTTACCAGGTAGGTACATATGTAGGTGCTTATGTTGGTAGCATTTTTAGAACTCGGGTTGTCAAGAAGTGCTGCTGTTGCCTACGGGAAAACAAGGGATCAGCGGGTAGCGAGGTAATGTCGAGGCGGTGATGGTCTTAGTCGCAAACCCGACGAGACACCAGCCGAACAAGGTAGTTTCTCGATTGCATTTAATCTCACGGTTTAACTAACGCTCCTCCCAGGTCACCTCTCTTGGCCTATCAAAGTCTTCCTTACCGTCTCATACACGGCTATCGCTACCACATACTCTCATATCATCATCACCATGAACGCGCCAGAGTCCGACGTCAAGTTCGTGCCCAAGCAGGCAATAGCTCCCACGCCTGCGCTTTATGATGAACTCGTAGCCGACAGTATGGAAAATTTGGCGAAAGCCTCTCTTGGTTGTCTTCCACCCCTTTCAGATGGTGCTGTTATTAATGATAACGGCTGTGGCACCGGAGCTGCTAGTGCAGCTGTTGCAGAAGCGATCGCCGGCAACTCGCTAAGCGTGTCCATCAAAGCTACCGACATCAACGAAGATGCGCTCAAGATTTATCGAGAGCGATCGACAGAGAATCACTGGCCTGCAGAAGCCATCAACATGGACGCCAATGCCCTTACATTCTCTGACGACACATTTACCTTATCGCTAAACAATGCCCTACTCTTCGTACTCCCTAACGATGGTATCGATGCCGTTAAAGAGGTCTACCGTACTCTCAAGCCCGGAGGTAAGGCCTTCTTCAACTCATGGAATTACGTACCCAACATGGAGCCTATCCAGGCTGCCGCCAAGGCGACACGCCCTGAGGGGACGCCATTACCGCGCGCCGGCCTTGAGAAGTGGTCGCGGGCCGAGTTCCTGCAAAGCGTTATAGAACAAGGGGGTTTCGAGAAAGACAAGATCTCCATAGAGACCCGTGCTGTATCCGTCGCAACGTCGGAGATGGATCGCTACGCTAACATGCTTTGGAGTTTCATTGGCGGTACATCACCTGTTGGCTGGCTACACTCGGACGAGGAGAACTGGGACAATGCTATTGACGTCGTCAAGCAGGAGTTGAGAAAGACCGAAGGCTACCAGCAGCTTCCCGGCGGTAAAAACCTCCTCAAATTTGTTGCTAATGTTGCTGTCGCTACTAAGTAAGGACCATGTGCGAAAAGTTTGACAGATTGAAGTCAACCGATGGTTTGAGTAGGGGTATCAGTGTCTTGTGAGGGCGAGATTTCTTCAATCTAACATCATGAGAATCAAGTCAAATATAGTCTTGTGATAAAATTGGACACGAGTTACATTGATGAGCTCACTTCATAGCGACGACAGTGCTCGCCGTGAACGTCAGCCACCCACTGTTTATCTCGTCTGAGTCTCGCACAAACGAAGGTGCTGTAACTAAGAACTCTAGAGCGACATTAATCGCTACATCCCAATTTTCCTCGTCTTCTACCCCCCAGCCCTCGCACCCTGCGCCGCACATTGACCATCCGATCTCACACCATCGCCTAGCATCATGAATCCGCACTGGTGTCTCATATTTCTCCCTTTTGGTCCGCGCCTGTTCGAGTCCAGCGTCGAGCATCGCCTTCTACACGCCTACTTCTCGTAGAGCTACACGTCTAAAAACTGGAATCCTCCTAATACCAACAATCTCCTAAGGTACTCCCAGTCTTTGTGCTGTGATATCAGCTCGAGTGCTAAATGAGTTAGGTTCAACAACTACGCCGTCGTATGGGCTATTATATCGTAATAGCGACCTATAGCGGTGTCGGCCATCATATTTCAGAGATAGTAACACTGGCGCCCGAGGTTTTTCAGCCAATACTGAAGGTAGGCATTGTGACATTTAAAAGTCTGTGTATGAGAAACTTAGCAGCAGGTGTAGACCGTATTGATAGGTCGAATTACTTGGGCACTAGCTAATACCGGAGTCAAACTGTATATCATCGACTTTTATGTTACGCTATTTGGTACAAGCCGCAAATTCTTTAAAGTACCCTACTCCCTAGTGATTGCTGTTGGAGTTTATTGCCTTCTTGTCATTCTCATTGCGTTTCTCCTCTGCCGGCCTCTGTCTTTCAACTGGGATACCATCATACATGGAGGCTATTGTGGCAACCGAATCTCAGCTTCCTTCTCGTTAGGAATCCTAAACTTCATACTCGATATCTCTGTCATAATCTTACCACTCCCGATGCTTTGGAGTCTTCACATACCCATTCACAGACAAACTAGTCTGACGCTCTTATTCAGAGTGGGTGCCGGGTAAGTTGGGAACTTTGCTACAATTACTACTCGTTATCTCTCTCTATCATTAATAGCTAATAACTATTTGTGGTATTTCAATATGGCGCACAATGATTATTAAGAAATTAGACGCCCCAAACTTCTTTTATCAGGACGATAACTGAATCACCCCGCATATCTAGACCCGTATTACATCGAGTTGGGCTGCAATTGGAGTCGGGGTATGTCCACGATGATTCTCTTGTTTGGCAGTTGAAGAATATCGCACGACCCTCCCAGGTTTCTAACGCTAGCCAACCCGCCGGTAAAGTTTTGCGTATACCTCCTAGTCTTATCCCTACAGGCTGCGTCTCATCTTTCGCAGGGGTGACCAGTGAATGCGTGCCTAATCTCAACGCGAATGGGATCTTTAGCTTCACCTACAAATAGGGTCAATAGACGGATGGTGATTGGCAAGTCTTCCAACAGTGAGTACTTGAAGGGATCCATTCAGCTCAACGTTAGACCTCTCGAAGATTCGCGACTAAACAAGATAACGATTCACATCCGAGTAATCGAGTAACCTATCCATATATAACAACTCCAGAACGGATGATCAATATAGATTTTGTTTGAATATTGTAGCTTATTTTGGGGGCATTTACCCCGCTTGCTGCCGATTCGCCTCGTCGGGGCAGATTGGGGAGGCCTCATCCTCTTTCTACACATTCTCCTGACAGTGTAATAATTACACTTCGCCTCTCCGACATGATACATTCGAAGTGACCGTACTTGAGGATCAAAAGATACCCGTTCCCCATCAGATGCTGCGATGATTGTTAAATGTCTTGTATTGATTTACATGGCGTAGATTATCGAAAATGAGCGTTGCTCAACTGTCCACGTATCATCCATTCAGTTTGAATTCTGTATCGCAATACTCGCTAACCCATCCAACCAGTCCTGATGTCCGTTGAGCATCGGATTAGGCTTCACCGTTGCCAGTTGAGCAGCCGGCTTGCCAATTTGTGACTCTTGCGTCAAGATACGGACCACACCCCATTCCATATCCTCGACGACCCAGGCATGGTACACATCCAGTGTAGAGTTCTCATCACCATCCTGGAATGCCCGCCATGCGATCCTGCCCGGTGTGTTGGGAGAGGGTGCGACTGACTCCCAGACCTCACACGGAAGCGGTGGAAAGCCGAATGTCGAGAAGCTGAATTTATCCCCCTTTTCTAGGTTAGGGCCTGAACTTGGCGGCGTGATTTGGCTGGCGTTGTTGTAGTAAGACTCCCATTTCGTGATGTCGCTGAGGTAAGTCCAGACTTGTTGCGCTGTGACCCCCTTGACGAAGACCTCGTTCGATACGAAGTTGTCGGTTGTACCGGGAAGATACTTTTTCGGCCATATGATGTGTGAAGGCATGTCGTTATCTGAATGTGATTGAATGTCGGTCGGTGTTGTAACTAGTTGCAGAAGAACAGAGATTTGGGCTTGAATCTTATACCTATATGGTCTTTTATGCTACATAAAATTCCTCCGATCGAGAGAAGTGGCAAGGCGGACCTTATATACAACTTCATAAGATACCGAGCACATCTTTTCGGCGATTATGTATGTCTACTTGTGGATGGGACCTCGATTAATAAGCAAATTTAGCTGGTTGCTACTCTAAGACTACTGGACGTGACGACAACAACTCTGGCACGGATATCATTGACAAAGAGATTGTATGATCCAAAATCAAAAGTACGGGAAAAGGCTAGTCAATCTGGTCAAAACGTTGATTTAGATGCTTGAGTGGGCATAAATTAGTAGTTTTAGCGCGGCGCAATCTTCGCATTCGGATCGTTACGTAGTAGATTGGTTTTCCTAGTCCCTTTCGATCGGATCTCGGATTAATTTTATAGGATAGCACTCAATTAGTTGTCCCGACCTGGATATCCTGATATCGGTCTGGTGTAACTGAGTCCATGAAATCGCCTCGAGAAATAACCTGTGAGAGCTCGACTTCCAACCCTTCAATAGGCAAGTATACCCTGATATGTAGAGAAACCCTTGCTTGAATATGCATTTAACGGTCCATTAAATGACGTGCTTCAATTGGCCCGGGTTAACATGACTCGAGACGCCACTGAGTGTTACGCAGCATAGCTATTACTTAGATGAATGCACGCCGTAACCGTAATTCAAGATGATGAACTACAAATCGTTTAAAGCATTGTTTCTTGGGCTAACTGCCTTGCAAGTCTCTGCTTCATTGCGTGCAGACTCGCAGATTGTTCTCAGTGCTCCAGACTCTCTCGACAGCAATAATGACATTCCTGTTCATGCTGTCGACGATGCCATACTCGCAGCCCTCAAAGCCCATCCCGACCCCGTCGACGCACTCGTCGCACTTCGACCCGAGTTAGCCGACGAGCTTGCCGAACCACGTCTTCTTCACGTCTTCGGTCGCGATGCGCCGCAATGGATGACAGAGGGCGACAAGCTGCGCCTCCGCCGAGAGGGCCATAAGTTCAAGGACCTCACCGACTTTCAAGACGATGTAGATGTGTCGTATGCCGGCCGCGCCCATCTACCAGAGCTATCGCACCAGCGACTGGTGAAGCCACTCTTCCCCAAGATCTCGACCGACAACATGCGCAAGGTCTTGACGCACTTCACCAGCTTCTACAACCGCTACTACGGTGACGTCTACGGCGAGCACAGTGCCCAGTGGCTGCATGACCAGATCGCCGACATCATCAAGACCGCGCCATTCCACACCCACATCTCGCTCGAGTACTTCACCCACCGCTTCCCCCAGCCGTCTATCATCGCCCGCTTTGAACCCAAGGTCCGCAACTCCTCCCTCCCCCTGACCATAATCGGCGCCCACCAGGACTCAGCCAACTATCTCTTCCCCTTGCTGCCCGCCCCCGGCGCCGACGACGACGGCTCCGGCAGCGTCAGCATCCTCGAGGCCTTCCGTGTCCTTGCCCAGTCAGGGTTCCTCCCCAGAAATGGACCTGTCGAGTTTCACTGGTATGCCGCCGAAGAGGGTGGATTGCTTGGAAGTCAGGCTATCGCGCGCGACAAGAAGCAACAGGGCGCTACTATCGGCGCTATGCTCGAGTTTGACATGACGGCTTACATCGCCCGGAACTCGACGCCCGAGTCCATCGGCATGATTGACACAAGCGCCGACGACGCGTTGACCAACTGGACCATCTCGCTGAGCAAGGAATACGTCTCCATTCCTGCCGCAGTCTACAGCCTTCAACCGGGCGCTGGCTCAGACTATATGTCGTTCACCAAGAATGGTTTCCCATCAGCCTTCGCGTCCGAGGGCAATCCTCTGGCCGAGCGCCATGGGCCGTTCTCGGGAGATTTCGATCCCTATGTACACACTTCCAAGGATACCATGGATGTTGACGACGAGTTCGGCTATTTCTCATTTGACGTACGTTTCAACACTCTCTTTATGATGATTGTCCTACTAACAATTCTCAACAGCATATGGCAAGGTTTTCCGAGCTTGCCATCGCCTTTATTGTCGAGCAGGCGGGCTGGGACAATACTTGGCGATAATAAGTCGACCGAATCACATTTAAATTCTATTTTGAATAACTATCCTTTTGAGAAGAAATACAACTAATATTTATGATTGTTGCTGAGATATACAATGTTCAGGGGTCATGCTGGGATAAATTAGTCAACAAGTTACAGTCTGTCGACAGAGCATATACATATTTTCACACATTACCCCATGTTGTCTCTTCCATTACCAAGTCTCCTATGACACAAACCATACCAACAACATCTACTTCGGCCAGTGTCTAACTATAAGGAATCGAGTTGATGAAGTCATTTTCAACAGACAGGCAAGTGAGACCGATCGTAGTTACGCATGCTTAGTATTCTGCATTACATCACAACGCTGAACTAGGCGAACACGCAGTGCGCGATGAGCTCACAAAGTCGCACTCCATCGGAACTTAGCACATTCCGGCATGCAAACGACGGAAGAAGCAATAGCGTCCTTTCTACTACCTAATGAAATCCGTTTCTAGTCGCCGAACACCCATAACAAGAGACCTCAGCTGGCCGCTAATATTACAGGGGGTTCTAATTTGGATTAGTTGGTGCACCCAGTCTTAGCCTGGTCGGTATTTCGTGCCAGTAGCTCGGAACGATCCGTCTGTCGATCATAGCGATCAATTAGAATATGAAATATGATTGGTTGACATTTACTTAGAGAGTTATTCATGCCAATAGTTTCTCTTTGGTCCACCTGTACATCATCTCTCTCTTGATTTCTATCTCGCTTTACAAGAAATCAAAAAACCTATTACACGTTTAAGATGCTGGCAGAATTGCGAAGTATGACCACACATTAGAAAGGAAAAGTGTGAGAATTTCAACACTGGCTAGCCAGATGTGGCCAGGAGAGCTGTTACGGCTTCAAAACATGAGTGAAGTGAAATGGTGATTTCAGAACAGGAAGTAGTAAGTATACTACGTGAAAATCACTACTATATCTAGTAAGAAGCGTCTTAGAGTGTCAAATCATTTTACTGTACTGTTGATTTTTTTCTCGGGTTAGCTCGCTGCTGGTCATCTTTAACCTAATATACAGAATGTGAGGTCAGTGGCTGCTACGACATCCATGGTATTGGTAATGACGATCATGGGATATAGTGCCCTATCGAAAAACAGAACTTCTAATAGAGGAGCTGTCGCTGCCACCAATTCTTCCGACTTTCGAAATCCAAGCAAGGATCGCCTGATGCTCAACAGTGATATTTACTACAATCTATTGCCCAGACGCTTTTCAATATGGACGAAAAGGAGGACAAAAGAATAGATGATCAAACCGACAATAAGCGGGGCAGACTTCCTAGAACCATTCGTGCTTTGAAAAACGCTGAAGATACGAAGAATCACCCCCGTACCCTCATAATCTGTCTTGATGGTACTGGTGATCAATTCGACAACGATAATAGCAACATTGTCCATTTCATCTCGTGCCTCAAGAAACATTCCCCCGAACAACAAGTCACGTACTACCAATCCGGAATTGGCACGTATGATAAGGGAGGTTTGAAAAATGGCATTGGCGCTGCATTAGATATGGCAGTGGGAAGCGGATTAGGTATGTAATGATCAGATTAACAGGTATTTCGCTAGATTCATTTGCTAATTTGAATCGTCCCAGGGATTCACGTCAAAGATGCATATAGGTTCTTAATGCAAAACTACCGCGAAGGTGACAAGATCTGTCTGCTTGGCTTTTCCCGGGGTGCATACACGTAAGTTCTTATCTTCAATCTTCTTTTTTACGGAATAATATCAACCATTTAACAGAGTTCGGTGTCTCGCCGGAATGATCCATAAGGTCGGGTTGTTACCAGCCAGTAACGGATCCCAGATTAACTTCGCCTACAACTTCTACAAAGATGGCTCGGAGAACGGAGAATATCTTGCTGAAGAGTTCAAGAAGACGTTCTGCACCGACGTTGACGTCTACTTTCTGGGCCTCTTCGACTGCGTGGCCAGCGTCGGCTTCTTTCCCCGCAAGCTCCCGTTCAGCAAGACAGCCACGAACACAGTCCGCTATTTTCGACATGCCATGGCCCTAGACGAGCATCGTGCCAAGTTCAAGGTCTGCCACTGGGACAATGACCAGCCCGACTCGAGGGACATGCCGCGTCGCGCAACCATCGACCTCACGCCAGCAGGCCGACTACGTCGCGAGCTCAGCCTCGACAGGCGCTTCAAGCACCGGAAGACGCCGGCCGGCATGGGCGGCAAGCATGCGAAGAAAGGGGCAGCGAATCACGACCAAAACGACGATTCAAGTGACGACTCGTGGAGCTCCAAGTTCGAGGCCCAAGAAAAAGCAAATAACCGCTACAGGGAATTCACAACGGACGCGCTCGAAGTATGGTTCATGGGAGCACACGCAGACATCGGCGGCGGCGCCGTCCGGAACGAGAGCCGCCACATGCTCTCGCGGATCCCGCTGCGCTGGATGATCAGGCAGTGCTTCGAGTGCGACACGGGGATCCTATTCGACATGGCGAGACTGGCAGAGCAGGGACTCGACGTCGCGAGCCTGTGGCCCGAGTACCAGGTGCCCGAAGTGCCGACGAAGAGTCCCCCGGCGCGCCTCATGACGAAGTATCACAAGAAGATCTTAGCCCCTGTCCAACGGCGCTCGACTTTCCTGCCCATTGGACCCGAGGGGTACACGATCGACGACGCACCCACGCGGGAGGATCTGAATTATATCCTTCCTTCCGAGTCCGATGAGGACCACTTCGATGCTATGCAGCAGCCTAACGACATGTTGAAGGTCGCCAAGGTCTGGTGGATCCTCGAGCTCTGGCCTGTTAAGATCCGCGTCCTGTCGAGCGATAAGGAGGGCTGGGAGAAGAGGGTTCGTGTTAATCTTGGCAGACATCGTGGGATTCGAAATCGTGAGCCGAATATGCATTGGACTGTGCAGAAGATGGTCGAGCAGGAGAAATATGATTTGAAGGTTCGACAGACTAATGGTACTAAGGTAAGTACTCACAAATCTTTTCTTGTTCTCCTGGAGGGTCGAATTTGGTTTTGACTTTCTCGTGTCCTTGCCTGCCGTCAGATACTAACTATAATTTGACAGTGGCGTCAACTGGTGTGATAGGGTTTGATCAAAGTGCAGGAGTTTTTGAAGTTGCCCGCCCGTGTCATCCTCGCAGTCAGAACTCTCGAGGAGATAATTTGTATTATGCTAACCGCAATCGCCCCTGCGGATGCGCCGGTCTAAGAGTCTGCCATGACAACATCTTAAAGGAGTAAATTACGAAGTTGATAAATGGTGTAGCAATAGTGCTTGTCCTTATGCGTACGGGTTAAAAGAAGGAAACCTGGGCAAGTCTTTACGTCTGCATTAGCTTGGTTATTAGTAAATCACCACAACCCACTTCACAGAGGTCCTATGAGTGATTGTATTCCTGTCTCGAGGAATGAGACCAACCAGGTGGCGCAGCCCGTGGCCTCATTAGCTACGCACAAGGCTCGCCAACGCTCTACAACGCGCACAACAGCGTCTGCGTTTTTATCCTTGTCTTCTATAATTGTTATTGTTATACTACATCAATCTCAACGTTCTGGATAATAAAACCACTTGTTGTTTTCACTTAAGCTCAAATAAATATTAATCAAATTGGTTTAGAGCTGCTGTATGTTATTTCACGGTACAGTGGATAAGACAGAACGGTTAAACCTAGTACCTCCTCTCGAATCAAGCGGTTACTGCGCGACGGCCCCCAAGGCATTCTCAAGCACCTGCTTGAAAAAGTCCAAGAACAACCACCGCCCCTTCTCCTTCCAATCCCCTTCGTGCCAGTTGTTCGCCGTTCGCGGCCAGAACTCCATGACTGGCAGGAGGGTATAGTCGTGCGCGAGGACGACGAGGACGTTCTCGTCCGCGTCGAAGAGCTTCATCTTCTCCAGCGCGGCGCGCGCTTGATCCACGTCATGCGGATGTCCGGCTTTGATGCGCGTGTACGGCGTGTTGGGCGATTGCTCCGGGTGCACGTGGTCGGTAAAGATGTGACCTGGGCAGACATTCGTGCGTAAGTTGAACTTGCTCTCCGGGCCGAGAGGGGACGGCGTGAGTTCGGCGGGCAGCGGGAGGTGCTCGGTTGGGCGGAGCTGAGAGGCGTGGTGAGAGGCGTCAGCGCCCATCTACGCACGCAGGGTTAGTTTCCTGGTTCATTTCGTGTTGATCCTTTACTAATTATATGCTTTTCCCTAAACACGAGTGCAATAACGTAAAGGCGAAGTGAAACCGCTCCGGCATCTGATGACTCACTGTGTACCTAAGTTAGCTATCCCACATATATCTACGAGAGAGCTCTCATCGAAGTAGCTATCACATACCAAGAATGAAGCGAGAAGGTGAAACGCTGGTCCTGGCGAGACCGACAATATGATCTGATGTGTGCCCAGGTACTTCCAACAGATAGAAACTACCATCACCGAAGTAATCAATGGCACGAAAGCCTTCAATGACGAGCCCTTGAGACTCGATCTCAAAGTCGAGCTGACGGATAGGCCGCCCCTGGTAGTCGGTCTCCAGGATCTGACCCTGTTGGTTCGCCGGGTAGCCGGGTAACATGGTCTCCTTGAACGTCGGCCCGACAACTAGCTCGGTCGTCGAAGGGAAGCCTGCCGGATTACCAGTATGATCGAGGTGGTGGTGGCTAACGGGGTGTTTGTTGGTCAGCCTCACACTCCCCGCCATGTCAACCAACCCATAATGACAGGTCCCGATTCATCCAGAAAAGAGTCGTTAACTGACCTCCAAATAACCGCTTCAACGGAATCTAGCTCAACCCCTCGTTTCTGAAGAAACTCCGAAATATCTTCGCCTCCTTGGATCGTGAAAACCTTATGGTACGCCAAGATGAAAGGCGCCAGGTTCTCCGGGTCCTTGCGGATGCCGAGGTCGAAGACAACCCGTCTGCCAGAGCGCGGGTTCTCGACGAAGAAGACATAGGCCGGCGCGCCCAAGCCATCAAAAGTGATAGACTCGGGCACGGGCTCCATGAAGAAGGAAAGAGGACCGTTGATCCTGGCGCCATTGTCGATGATTGTGACGTTGGCGGTAGCGGTGCTCTCGGGAATCGTGACTGAGACCATCTTGCCGGAATTTACTGAATAAGAAATATGCGTGATGTATTTCGCTGCACACTCTTTCATTGAGTCTCGGATGTTTCGATGCTCATATATGAGACGACCGTGTGGGTCAACCGAGGTGGCCGGGACGCCCGGGACGGGGTTCCACGGAGCGGGTCCGTTCGCATTCGCAAAATCTACGGAGGTTCTATTGAGCCGTGTTTAACCCGTGAATCCGATCGCTTCGATTATCAAGTCATAACACTATCTATCCCTTGATGAAACCATGAACAGATTAACGCTTGCTTGATTCGTAGGGCTTCGGCAGAGTGGTTATTCCGAGCCCTTGCTCTCTCAACACCAAAGCGCTTTACTATTGCAACGCCAATCAGATTTCCCCCTAGACACCCCAAATTAGCCGGATGCTGCGCTTCGGACACGCATAACCGGTATATAGCCGCCGCCGGCTCACCCGAGGGTCTATCTCCGACAGCATACGTACGATGTGTCGCGCGAATCGTTGGCGAGCCATGCTCCGGAGGCGAGACGCCCATCAAAGGACTTCAGAGAACGAAGAATATGGCGGCGCATGTAATGCAATTCAATCTAATGGCAGTCAATTTGAATGAACTACTGACGACATTCAGGCATGCTAATTAACTGAAACTGCGTCTCGAGCCGTCGCCGGCCGGCCAAGTTATTCCAGGATTTAATCAAGCCTGACGATATTGTATATGCCACTCGTACAGGAGGTGATTGAGGTAATTGAGTTGGCGTGAGCATTACTCCCCCAATATGACAGGATATACCAAATGGTGCACATTGATCATTGTATCGGTTAGCTTCCAAGCCCTGCCATTTATCGCGCAGATACGAGTGCTCTCGCTGTCTTCAAATGGAACGGCTTTCTTCCACCTGCAACGCTCAATACTGAAGTGGATTAGGGCAGAATCATCACGGAGTCTAACCTTTCCAGACCTCTTAACGACGAACAAATTAAATCATACCTCCAAAAGTGGCATACTTGACGGAACTTGGGGATTCAGTTGACCAGGAAGTAATTAAAAGAACAATAAAAGAGTGAATTCAATTCGCATAAGTGGCGGTTATTAGCTCACTATTACAACATGTCCCAGGGGGTTGAGGGGCTCTAGCTTGCGGCTTGTTTCCTAGTAACCTAAACGCTGAGCGCTGAGATACATGGCAAGTCAACGCGTTGCACTGGCGATCCTGCGCCTTCAGTATCTTTTTTTCTGGAGACGGGTCGCGTAATCGCATTTACAGGTCTTCTGTCTCTCTAGAATGGAAGGTAGCAGCCATGACGAACTCACTGGCCCCCAAGTATCAGGTCGGCGGATGCAATCCATTTTAGGGTCGCATTTGTAACACATGCATTGGAAGCGGAGGAGCATCACTTTTAGAAGTCCTCATGAGACGCGCCAAGATGTGGCGAGGCAGATTGGTTGATCTCCGAAATTTGCTATTGACCATTAGGTACATATGCTTGGGACAGCACGAGTTCTCGTGTTCATGGGGTTTCTAGCTTGCGAATTCTAGAGCCTTTCTGACTATTATTCGTTAACGCGGTATTGATTGAGGGACCACCGCCAAATGTCACTCGCATATAATCTTCCAACATCCGTTGGTTTTGACAATGAAGCGTTGCGAGAATGTTTCCCCGAAAATCATGTTGCAGAGTTGCGGAAATCTGACCCTCCGTCCAACATAACATGGCGGCCGTTCTATCTTCGCCGCCGCATTCTCGGTTCCTTCATCATCCTTTTTGTTTCCCTCTTGCTTATCATCATAGCACTATCCCAAATCTCATATCGTAACCAGGGATTAGCCACAAGTTTGCCAGGTCTGCATTATCTTTGGACGTATGGCCCGACTGCCGTGCTGGCACTTGTTGCAGCTATTTGGGCTCGGGTGAGCTTCCAGGCAAAGCTCATCGCGCCATG
Source organism: Xylaria scruposa (assembly GCA_022385635.1). Classification (NCBI taxonomy): domain Eukaryota; kingdom Fungi; phylum Ascomycota; class Sordariomycetes; order Xylariales; family Xylariaceae; genus Xylaria; species Xylaria scruposa. Next base: position 992,975 of record MU280180.1, read on the forward strand.
GCTTCGCCTACATGAAAAGCCCGTAAGTGTCGAAGGGGCGTTTCTCCTGGACTATGTGTCCATGTTTCCGCCATTGGTTGTCTTCAGATCGCTCCGGAGCCGTGATTTTCTCGTCACAACTACTTCCACGGTGTCCCTGATTCTCAGTATTCTAATCGTCTTGTCTACCGGTCTAATTACCCTTTCCCCAACCCCCGTCACTGTGGAGAACACGCCGGTCACCCTGCAGACTACATTCGTGAACAATTCGACTAAACTACAGGACCCAGATGCTCTGGCCTGGCTTACCATGTCTGGCCTTGTCAAGGGAATACTCAAGCCTCCTGAGGGCGTCACGGAGAATTTTGCTTATCAAAAAATTCACGCAAGCTTACCAGCCACTGCAGAATTACGAACTACCGTAGATGCCCTATCTGCGGACTTAGACTGCGAGACAGCCTCAATCGGCCCTTTTACTACATTCAATTATCCACATTTCGTCAACGTGACGCTAAAGACTCCGACCTGTGCTGTTGACGCGCAATTAGATGGCATCTTCGACGTAGATCTCATCCCTGACCCCCTTTCTTTTATCAGCCGCCGTTATGTCAGCCGATTCGTTCAAGTGTCTTGTGGTGGATCTGCAGATATACACGATCAACGCATTATGATGCTCTTTGGATTGTTACGGTTAAGTTTGCAGTCTGTCGGCAGCGGAGCCAACTTCTCCCAACATTATAATGCTACCACACTGCAGTCGGCTCAATTAATTTGTAAGCCGACTTACAACATCAGTCGTGTCGATGTGATTAAGAACGGCAGCGAGGTGCGGAGCGTCTCGTTGTCTACTCAATCCGTATCGAGACCATTAGACAAAATTGATGCGTGGGATATCGCTCGTGGCTACTTCGATTCGCACCCTGACGTCCTGGATACTTGGTCATCGCCACCAGCTTTGACCGTATGTGAGGAATCTCTCGATGTCGACACTCGGTCGTACGTGGCTCTCAGTGATTCAAACAAGTTACAATGTCAACTCGATTTGCTGCTCAAGGATGAGTACCTTCAGAAGTATATGACCGCACATTATCAAAGATATACTGCGGTGCTTGCCCATCTTACGGTTATGGAACGAGCCTCGGTTCCGTCAATAGGCACCGCCGTTCTCGTCAAAAATAGATTATTGGTCCAAGCGTTTGCCGCACAGTTTATGGCTGCGCTTCTTGCGTCAGTGATTATTTTATCAGCAATAGCGTTCACGCTGGCCTTGCGGAGTCCTGTACTCGAACGAAATTCGAACACGATGATAGCACAAGCCATTCTTGTGGTACGAGGTTGCCATCTTCGCCGAGCATCGCAGCATATGAAATACACGATGTCACAACTATACGTTGAGGAAACTTTGATTAGCTCCTTAGATGGAACTCATATCGCAACTGATTTCCCAATAAGACCAACGAAACAAGAATTTCGAGATATCGACAGGGAATCCACAGAAGACAATAGGGCGATAGGAGTATCTCCCCTGACCCTTCGCAAGTCTGTCAAGACTATCATCTTCCTTGTCGTGTTCGGCATTATCACTGCGCTAGAAGTAACACTACATATTTCTAACCGAAATTCCGGGCTCGGGAGAGTTGGCAACGACGTCTATCTTCATTATCTGTGGACCACCGTTCCCTCCACTGTTATGAGTCTACTATCTTTGTACTTCAGCGCGGTCGACTTCGACGTTCGAGCTCTTACCGCTTACAACTTTTTAGAAGCGGGAGCACCTTTTGATCTCACACTCAACCTGAATCTCTTGGATAGCTTCGGCCCCCGAATTGCCCTCAAAGAATGGCAGATAGGTGCTTTCTCTGGATTGGCGACTACTGTTGCTATGTTTGCTGCTAACTTTTTAACCGTGTTCACAAGTTCCTTGTTTATTGAGGCCTCTATTCCACGAAGCGCACTGAGCCAGCTATCCACGGTCAACTCATTCTCGAGATCCGATCCCAGAATTGTCGATAACTCAGACGGCTTTATATTGCCCTCGCTTGTGCTGGAGACAAACCTCTCGTATCCTGCATTTACCTACGAGAACTTGGCGATACCGGGGCTCGCCCTTTCTCTTGATTCCATGACCGGAAGCGAGGGTGGGATCGGGAACTCGCATGATTCCTCGCTGGTCTCCAACGTGGTAATCTCGGCTTTCCGAACTGGCCTAAGTTGCGAGGTGTACGATTCATCGCATTTTGATATCCGCTTCACACCTAATGGTCGAGAACATGGGACGCTCAGGATTATAATCCGCGACATATTTAATCCATTGAATGATGGACCGAGCAATGACGAGCTCTTCTTTACGGATATTGGTCCTGCTCAACAAAAAGGATTCTTTGGGTTCTCTGGTACTCCCAGTCCTGGTCTTACCACACAATATATATACGTGTGGGGCAATTTTGATCTCACGACGTCCGCCAAATCTACATTTGCATCAGGCATGTCATGCAACGATACGATCGAGGCCGTCGATGTCGAGGTGACTTTCGTGGGCGCTAGCCTTGACATCGACCCATCCAAGAATCCCGTGCCCGTTGAGTCGACTGCCAGAAGGATTACCCCTTCTGAAACCGACCTCGACAGTTTGAGCGAGGTACTCGCGGAAATCGGCGACCAATACTTTCACCTCCCGCCCATCAAGGGTCCATCGAATAATCTGGATACGTTCTTTTCGCTTCTCACAACTTCCCGCTATGCCCAACCGCTTTCCGCGCTCGGTGATCCCACCCGGCGCGAGGACGTCATCGACGCAATCAAGTTCCAGCACAGCATAATCACAGCCGCGATGCTCAGCACGCAGTCCCGCATCCCGTTCAACAACACCAACGCCACGATCCACCCAAGCGGCAATGATCCAAACGTCTACAATGTCACTGTGACGGATCCGATCGGCTCGACGCGCGTCGTCCAAGACACCACGTCAACCCGCATCCTCGAGGTACTTCTAGCAGCCTTGCTGATCCTGTCAATCATCAGCTGGGCTCTCATGCCCCACACAGCCCTCCTCCCAAAGCCCTCCACAAGCATCGCGAGCACAGTAGCACTTCTCATCGGCGGGAACATCTTCGCTTGTCTGCCACCAAATGGAGTATCAATGAACGACGAGGAGCTAAAATCTCATTTCGTAAGCCTGGGATTCGACAAGTTCCGGATGGGCTGGGGTATCGTAAAAGGCGAAAACGAAGGCGAGGGGCGCGAAAGATTAATGGTTTGTGCGGTCTCGTTCGAGGAAGATCTGAAGGACTCTAGTCTGGAAACAGAGACTGGCGAAGTGAGCGATGATATGAGTAAGACGAAGGTCGCTGAGGTGAATTTTGTACAGACTTTGAAAACATGGTGGCCGCTTTGATGACGTCTTGCAAGCCCTATCAGGGACGCCATATTACGTATTAGCCTTCATTTACCGATGTCACAACTTGTTTTGCATCTTAAAAGTCATGTTTATGGCGCAACTTTCAAATCTATCTCCATAGTGAAACAGCCACGGGTGACTGCAGGTCCTGCGCACCTCAGCCAAGGAGGAAATCTAAAAATTACGCATCCCTGACTGATAGAACTCGGCTTAATCAGTGGGGCATTAAGTGATCACGTAAATCTGAAGACAATCAAGCGATAAAATAAAAAAAGAAACGATTAAATTAAAAAAATAAAAACCAAGTGGTAAGGTCTAAAAACATTCGAATCCATTAGTAAGTTAGTATAATAATAAACACTAATACCACCCTAGCCCCTTAGCCCCTCATGTGAATTTCGAACCCCAAAATCGCAATTTACATAAGGCAGCACAGTTACACTGCTTCAATATACATGTACAGGTTCCGGAGGATATAATTGTGGCTATTGTGATTTGGAAAATGTGAGATTGGGGTATAGTCAGTTATCGTAATATGTTTAAGGGATTCCTAAAGATTTTCGGTTATCCTCCAATACCCTCCTCCAATACTCATGTAGTATCACTAGGACAGCGGAACAATTTATTGTAGGCTACTTCGGCATGCTTCACTGTGATCTAACTCAATCGAGCAATGCCTGTATATGTCTGCCAGATATGATTGAATATGCACAAGTCAAATTTGACCTGATGTATTTCAGAATATTAAGGTATATCTCAGGCAACTCTAGATTACGCGCAGATGATTCTGCCGGATACAAGGGCAGAGATATCAATTAGTTGTATGGTGTTCAGTAGGTTTGCTACATCTCAAAAGCTACCCAGGTGTTACACAGCATTGGTAGTTGCATGTTCTGACAAATGAAGTCATTCTTTGTACTCCGTCAAGCACTGTACACCACTCTGCAGGTGGTAACGGCAGGACGGGCCGTATTTGAATGTTACAGTTACTCTACACTCTAAACTATGGACCTGTAAGGATACTCGGGTCATACACAGCCACAGTGTGATGGAAACGTACCAAGGGATCGTCATAATTGAGCGGTGGCAATATTAGTTGTGAAACTGCAAGATGGCTGAGCGGATAGAACTCGGGGGCTAGAAGGGCTCACAATGTGTTGCATTATAGGATAGGCGTTCTGGTGGGCACCTTCTAGTTAGAAATTATGAGCATACAACTACGAGGTAATGGTCATGGGGGCCCCAAATATTTATCTCCATGATCCCACAACTCGAATGTCCTTGTCGTCCCGTCCTCCATTCCTCGAGATCAACTGATTATTATAGTCTATATAAAAATCCAAACATGATGGCACCAGACAAATTGAGCAAGAAATCCATCCATTGGCAGGCTCCAGCAACAATACTTTTTAGTCTGTTTTCGGGCGTCTTGTTCGCCGTTGGTCATCATTGCTTCTACCAGTACCTCAACGGTCAGCGGGTCAATGAAGCCCGCTTTGGTCAACAGACCAGCATCCGTATCGGCACGGCTGCCTCCTACCTCGTACGCGTCGCTTTTGTTGTCACGATCAGTACGTCATACTGGCAAGTCTTCTGGCGCACATTACATCGGAAGAAAATTTCTCTTCATACAATCGACTCCCTCGCAGACCTTCTCAGCAGTCTATCCAACTTCTGTAATATGGCTGGCTTTAGGGCAAGCCCGATACTCGTTGGTCTTGCGGCTGTGTCGTGGTTGGTACCTCTCGCCTCACTCATCGCCCCAGCAACCCTCACGATTGATTCTGTTTCAACCACGTCCCATAGGTTGCAGGATATTGCCGGCATCAACTTCGCCGGAGGCCCTTTAGCGCAAATATCTGGCATTATTGAAGAGAACCCAAACTCAGCTGCAACTAGCTATGGAATACAAAATGGCCCAAACCCAACTGCACCTGCATATATTGGAATACAAGGTGGCCCAAACTCAACTGCAACTAACTATAGAGGTAGCACCCAACCCCTAATCCGCTTAGCCTTGGCAACCGCTTTACAGGGAGAAATACCTAGCATCCCATCTCCTGGGGTGAATTCTTCTTACCGATTGAACTTCCAAGCTCCCAGTGTGCGATGTAAATCTACCTCCAAAGATATCTTGAAGGGTTTCGATACCGCAATGGGCCCAGGATGTCAATTTCCCGGTGAAAACGGTACGATTAACATCTCCAACGGTTGTAAAACCTACTACAACTACCTCGCCTGGGTACCTTCTGATGATACTATCGTACCATTCGCGGAGGGCAGTATGTCGGTAGCTGGAGCACCTCTACCCATTGACGTAAAAGATTTCTTGGATATAAAGGTCCAGCCCAACATCAATCGCTATTCTTATTTAGGGGGTTTGAGGAAAGGGGTCGCCGAGCCTGCGACCATTTTTGTTGCTGTTGACAGAAGCATGTACTATAGCGACTGGTCAGTGTTGAACTGTTCCCTCTGGAATACGACTTACACAGTTGACTTCGACTTTCTACCGGCCGCCTCCGGATCACAAAGTATCTCCATAGTTCGAACGATCGACATCAATCCAGTGAGCATCATCTGGACGATTACGGAGTACCAGAGCTCGATGCTTTACAGTCCAACTTTCAGCTACGCAGCCCTAATGGAGTGTCTCGGCCGGGTCCTAGTTGGTTCTATTTCCGAAGGCACTATGAACGGGCTGTTCTATGGTTTCGGCAACGTACTACAGACCGATGCGGCCTACGCAGAGGAGTTGTTTCCTATTTATAATACCACGATGGTCGAGAACCCCCAATCACCGGCATACCAGAAGGCTGTTCTCAGCGCTCTCCAATCTTCAAGCTTTAATCGCTCATTGGGCGATGTTATCGAAGAGATGTTTCAAAACATGACCTTGGCACTGTTCAGCAAGCCAATCTTCCTCACCGAGGGCGACGAGCGAATGCCAACAAATGTCACATTCCATTCATTCGAAAACGTATACAACTATCAGCCGGCAAATCTTCTCTTAGCTTATAGTCTCGCTGTTGGGTTTAGTGTGGTCGCCGCGAGTCTTGGCCTGTTGAGCATATGGTCAAGCCAAGCGGCGTACAGCTTCAAGTTCTCCACTGTGATGCGTACTACTTGCGATTATAAAACCGACACTTTGATACCGCGCGCCTATCGGTCGGGTGAAGATAATCTCCCGCGTGATCTGAGGCGTTTGGAGATTCGAATTGGTACAGAGAGCGCTACGTTGACGGAATCCGATGAGGCGCGAGGAAATGCCCACCCGGACACAAATTCTGCGTCTCAACTATCCACTTTGAAGCTAGGTTTGCCTGTTAGAGATTACCTAGGAACACGGGGGGAGCTTCGGGACCCGCGGAACCAGACTGCCGTGAATTGATTGGGCTCAGTCTCAATTGGAATATATCTATCAGATTAACCGCCCAACCTGAAGAGCTAGTTTAGTATACGGCCCGCCTAGACTTTGGCCTCATCATTCATGATCAGCACGGCCCCTGAAGATACCATTCCCTGTGTCCTTCGGTGCGTGCTGAGAGTCGCCTACAAGTACTACGATACTGAAGTCAAAGCTAAACAAACATATACATATATCAGGAAGACAAGAGTTAGGTAGTAATAATTGACGACACAACTGTTTTTATCAACGTGCATCAACTTACAAGTATATGGCTAACATACTAAAGAGAGCAAACGACCAAGAAGAAGCGCATCATAGTTAACATCTGGTTTGTCAGGAATAAGAAACTTGATTACCTAAGAAGTTTGAAGTAAAGCAAATTATAATACAAAATTGTATCAAGTGATAGAAGGTACGTAAATAAGGTAGGTAGGTACCTGGTAAGAAGTTTATGTTGGTGCATATATTTTAAGTAAGTTACATACCTGTTAAACAGTCCTGGTAGGTAAACAGAGAAGGCGCGTAGAGATATGCAATGGTTACCTAGGTAGTAGTTACTTAATTTACCTGGTATTTAGGGTAACTACCTACATACCTAGTACATACTGGGCAACTTGCCAACTAGAATTGGCCGATGACTTACCTACCTCCTTCCTGCGCCCCAGCCAAGGAGGTAAACTGACTCTTACGCATCCAAGTGCAACAAACATCACAGGAAACGCAAATCGAGAATTGAATGGAATTGAAAATCAGCTAAGTAAGTTGTTGATCTGATGAGTTCTTCCCTATATCTCCATGCTACTTTTATCCATGCAAACTGACTTTCTCACCGGCTGATTTATGGAATCAATCACTCGCAATAGGCCTGCTAATTCGGCGTCTACATAGATGCTGCAGTCTCCAAGGCACTAAACAATAGCATTGTTGTCTTTAAGGTTAAATCCAGGTAGGTTTTGTTTGTACGGGTTCATGCAGCAGCAGCAGCAATAGCGGCAGCTTCGCAAACCAGCATGACCAACTAACTGATCAACAGCAACAAAAAGCCGTGACTCCTACCAACTACATGCTGCAAACACCAACAATTACAAGGTGTCTCATTCACTTTGTTACTTTCAAGTAAGCACTTTTCTCTGAACAGACTTTACACAAACATCAGAGGTTTGTTTCGTCTCATCCGATCCCATCTCCTGCTCTAGTCGCCGCGCGAGAAGGCACATTCACCTATCTCTCATGCGTTTCGTGTAACACGAGGTGCGTTCCTGCCGTTTTAGAACTGAAGTATGCACTAAGTTGATGGCCCTTCGCTTCACCAATTTCCTCTCTCTCTCCCTCTTGCTCCTCACCTCTCTTTACATCTTCAGAATACACATCTCACCGCACGCAAACACACATAGTATCTCACCCTCTCAGATCCCAAGATACCACCATCTCTTGGCCATGCATCTGAACCAAAGACTTCCCTGACCGAGATTGCCTTTTAATCAATGCATTTATCACAGACCAACGCTTTGGCACTGGTTTCCCTCGATTCCCTTGTTGGCCACCTTACCTTTTTTTCTTCTTCTTTCTTATGTCCTATCTCTCCAACGTGTCAATCACGAACCGAACAACTTGTTGACCACAGGTCTAGTCCACATCTCACCCGGATCCCTCCTGCCACGAGCCCGCGGACACGCTAGAATGTGAGTATATTCCCGCCTACAAACACATATCCAGTCTTTCCTACTTCAAAGCCTATCCAGTGATTGCTGCAGCACTGCAGGTACTCTATTCAAAGTAAAGAGAAGTTATCAGTCGCCTCATAGGCGCAGAGAAACCGCAGCTTTGCGTGTTATCCCACACTCGTCTATTGCCTTTCTACCCTGTACCTGCCCTTGACATCAACAGTGCACTTTCCTGCGACACTACTAGGTAGCTTATTTGTCTGCCTCCCATTCTGCTTCTAAACTGAGGTACAAATGGACGCCATCAATCGCTTTTTCTCCGCCCCGTGAACGGCAGTCAATCGGATTTTGTGTATTTTCGGTGCATCTGTCGTTGTGTTGCTTACCAAATAATCTCTATCTGGCTGTGGACTAACTGTTTTCCAAGAACAAGATGGAGCGCCCACTACCCTTTGTTGGGTCAGAATGCAAGGTAGTAGACTTCCAATCATACCTTCCGCCCCTCCTCCCAACACATACTAACAAGTTCAACTACAGGATGAACTAGAAATCATCCAAGCTCATACAAAACTATACCACTCAGCATCTGCCGGTCTTCCGGAATGGCAGACTTACCCAGAAATTCCCACGGCGAAGGACCTAAACCCAGACTGGGGCAATCCCGAGGATCTGGAAAGAGTCAACAGTCTTCTGCCCAATAACTGGCAGCACCCCTTTCCAGACAAGAACACATATCTAGAGACGCACTATCGCCTCCAACGTGAGGAGGCCATTGCCATATTGCGCTACTCGGTCAAAAAGTACCGTGAGGAACCCACCATGGTTGACGACGATGAGACTTGCGTATACACCAAGGTTTGATCCCCTTTTTGAAGATGCAGCTGATTCAGAGCTAACGTTCTCGACCCAGGTGTTTGTTCAGGGATATCTGATGACTCGACTTGGTCCCATGTGCCGAGTCCAGTTTTCGACCCAGAGGGCGGAAAAGAAGATCCGCTGGACCCAGACTCGCCGTCTCACTACTGGTAGTCTTGTGGCCATATCTACCGCCGCAGACGGTTTCAAAACTATTTGCATGCCCGCTGTCGTTGCTGATCATCCCATCCGCGATGGCCTAGACAAAAACCCACCCACCATTCAGATATTCTGGGGTAACACGGACGATGCTGTTCTGGATCCGACAACCGAACTTGTTATGCTCGAAGGCCGTTCTGGCTACTTCGAAGCAGTACGTCATTGCATGGTAGGGCTACAGCACGTAGCCAGCACCGATACACCTCTGGACAAATACCTAGTCCATCTCGACAAAAGTGACTTGACGGCAAAATATGTTCAGGAGAATCCCGAGATGAATATTAGCTCCCTTGTCCACCATCTTCCGGACTCATCTACCTTCCCTCCAGAGATCGTGCGTCAGCGCTTAGCAGAAGCTAGGGAGTCACTAAGACACCATCAGGTGCTTGACGGTATTGACGGCGAAATCTCTGCATATACAAACCTCGATAACTCTCAGCTATCTGCTGTGCACCGCATTCTCACCAAGGAGCTAGCCATTATCCAGGGTCCTCCTGGCACCGGAAAGACTTTTACGTCTGTGCAAGCTTTGCAAATCCTACTGGACAGTCAACAAAAGCGTGGTAGTCACGTAATTATCGTTGCTGCTCAAACAAACCACGCTGTAGATCAGATATTAAGCCAGCTTATCGACCTGGGCTTCAAAACAGTCCGCCTAGGCGGCCGTACACAAAACGAAGATATCAAACGCTACAGCATGTATAATTTGCGTCAGCGTGCTATACCACCCCGGGCACAGAGGGCAGATGGAGACTACAAGGCGTTTGAAGCGGCACGGAGAAAGACCATAGCTCGAATCCAAGAACTTGTAGCGAGCATGTTCTCTAATGAGTTGATTGACCCAGAGGCCCTTCAAGCAGCGGGGATCATTACACAGAAGCAGCTAGAGTCTCTGCTAGCTGAGGACGGGTGGGCTCACGCCTCGTCAATTGATGAATCGTCCAGTCCTATTTCCCAGTGGCTTGGCGACCAGCGTGTCGAAGCACCATCTATGGACGCAATCGATCCTGACTTCGATACTCAGGAAAGCGACGATACGGCAGATTTTGACGCCGAGGACTATGACGTCGAGTTAGATGACTGCATTACCGACGATGACGAGAACAGTGGCCGGGTTGAGGGTACATGGATACCAATCAAGTATCAATGGACCGGAGCTAATCCTCGACAATACACTGAGGCCGATCTAGTTATTCGCAAGGAGCTCAAGCGAGAGAATTTATGGGAAATCGGTGAAGGGAACCGAGGCGCTATATATCAGTACTGGCAACGAGAATTGCTGCGTCTCCGACTAGCTGGATTCCGCACCGAGCTAACAGCAAACGCTCGTATTTGCAAGAACTTGAAAGCCAATAGATGGCATAAGGATTTGCGGTGTATCAGAATGTCCGAAATCGAGATTATTGGATGCACAACTACCGGCTTGTGCAAGTACAGGGGCCTGCTCGCTGCTCTCAAGCCGCGCACAATGCTCATTGAAGAGGCCGCAGAGACTAAAGAGGCCAGCATTCTCTCGGCCCTATACCCGTCACTTCAGCAACTCATACTTGTTGGTGACCATCAGCAGCTGAAACCTTCGTGCGATACTCCTTTCCTTGATGAGGCCCCGTACTATATCCGCGTTTCAATGTTTGAGCGACTCGTCGAGTTGGATATGCCGTACACAATGCTCAACATGCAGCGCCGCATGAGCCCTGTTCTGCGAGAGGTCCTCAGTCCATTCTACCCGAAGTTGCAAGACCATCCAGTGGTAAGCCTACCGGACGCTCGTCCACCTATCCCAGGTATGGCGCAACAATCGTTTTTCTTCCATCACACGTGGAGTGAGGGAACGGACGAGAATCTAAGCAAGTTCAACCTTCTCGAAGGCGAGATGATTGTGCGCTTCATCGATTACCTTATGATGAATGGCGTTAAAGATACTGAAATCACTGTGTTGACCTTTTACCGAGGACAACGCAAAAAGATTCTAAGCGAGTTCAGAAGATTGAAGCACCGACAGCCTTTCAAAAATGTTCACACTGTTGACTCGTATCAAGGCGAGGAAAATGACATCGTGATTCTATCTCTAGTTCGCAGCAACGGTCGTAATGGACCGCACAGAGCGGGCTTTCTTCGAGATAGTAATCGAGGCGTCGTTGCTATCAGTCGCGCCCGCCGTGGCTTCTACATCTTCGGCAACATGATTAACCTATGGGAGGCATGCTATGAATCGCAGAAGATGTGGGGCCAAGTTTCAGAAGTTTTCCGTCTCCAGAACCGATTTGGCTTTGATGGGAAATTGCCTATCACTTGTCAACAACACGGCAGAACAACCTGGATTAGCCATCCTGATGAGTGGATTAGCCATTATGGCGGCTGCACGCAGCCTTGCAGGGAGAAGCTCGAATGTGGTCATGACTGTGGTCGCAGTTGCCACTGGTAAGTTCCTCCATTTGATGTAGTGTTGATCACTGGTTTTTTTTTATACAATATATCGTTCTACAACGACCCACTAATGTTATGCTTCCAGGGTCCAACATAGCCGGCTGATCTGTCTTGAGGTCTGCAAGAGAGTTCTAAGCTGCGGCCACCCTTGCAAGATGTATTGCGGCGAGAATTGCCGGTGTCAGTGTGCTGCCTTTACAGGTGCGTATCCTAATGACGAGTCGTGGGATGACAATAAAGTCCAGGACGCAACAAACGAGGCTGTATCTGGCCCCGGATGCGTCGCTGCACCATTAACGGGATGTGATGGGCGTATTGGACAGCTCCGCAGTGATTGCTACGGAACACGCGGTCGTCGAAGCGGTGTTGCGCGTGGCGGCAGACCAGCGCGTACCTCCGCCCAAGGCCAGCCTGTAAGATCAAACATGCCCGGCCAAGAATGGGCAACCTTTGACGCTCAGCAGCACGATGCACAACGACGACAGGAGCATCGTCAATCTGCGAAGCTCCCATCCTCCTATCCCGTTTCTCCCTCGGTATATCACGATCAGGATCCCCTTGATATGATCAATGAAACATTTCGTCAAGTCACGCTGAACCCGAACGGTGTGCGTAATGTCGAGGACGGAGTTATTTCAGAGAAGAGCAGTACTCCGACACCCGAGACAGTTCAGAATAAGTCGCTCGGAAATGTTAATACTCAAGGCCAAACCCAGCTAACGGGAGCTCTCCTCGGTTTCCGTGATGTTGAGCCGTCGGAAAATTCATCGTTCGTTGGCGTATATCACAAAAGCAGGGAGAGCGTTGATTCGAGCACGCATCGATTTTCAGGTGTACCTACCGGACGTCCTTCCCTCGATGACGCGAACCAAATATCTTACCCTTCGCCTGTCACTCATAGCTATGGCCTTAGTGGTACGAGAAATGCCCATTGGAACCGCGCAGTGGAAGATAGACCGGAATGGGAGGATAGTAGCACAGTGCATGAGGCGCTTGATGGTAACTCTGACCTACACGTTGTGGGCGAGGAAGGCGAAGGAAACCTTATCGACTTTTAGAGGCTTAAAGGAAAGGGTTTGTGCTATGTCGTGGTTTTCATTGATGACTTTGCAAAAAGAAAAGTTTTGCTTCATTGGCCCCCCAGGATTCGCTTTATGGTAAACAGGACAAACAAAATTGGTGATAGCAAGCCTAGGAGCCTCGGGATTGTGCCTCTAGGTTTCACAAGTTCCTAGAACTAAAGTGTGAAGTAGACAAAAAGTCAATAAGCTAAGTAGATAAACAATAGCTCTTTTTAACTGCAAGTTCTGATATTTCCAAGTCGTGCCACGCAGATTATAGATGAGGAGGCTGGTCGAGGAGCTAGGGTAACTTTGTTACCTGCAGCTAAGTTCCCCGCTATTCCCCACTAGACCAGAATACCTACATCACCTTGCTGCTCTGCTGCTTGCTGTAGGACCCAAAGCTAAGTAGCCTTTTATTGATAATGCAAACGTTCAGTCGGTCATGACACAACTGCGTTGCATCAATTGCTTTTCAGATATTTAAGGTAGCTTCTTGCTTTTACATTATACTGCTCACAACTTTCAATCAAGTACACCTTGGCTATTTTGACCCGAGACCCAACCGGAAGGATGGACGACTTCGACCGAGACTCGAACGTCACCTCCGACAACGAGCATGAACACGATGACGACCTTGTTATGCACGATGTCGATGCCGAGGAAGATAACGACAACCCAGACCCCGACGAAGATGACGACAACGAGCCAGATAACGACAATGACAACGACGAGAACAACGACAATGAAGATGAGGAGGACGATGACCAGGACCACCACCACGAGACTGATGAGTCCCAACAGCAGCAGCAGCAGCAGCAGCAGCTTGACCAAGAACAAGGACAGCGACAGCCGTCCCAGCCTGGCTCCCACAAGCCGGCCACCCCCGGAGACCAGTCCACGCCGAGATGGCAACCCACCGTGCGCCCCGAAGTCTTCACGGCTAAGACCTACGATATCGTGCCTACTATGGCCGCCCCCATGGCCACGAGCATTAATGCTATTGCTATCACCCCGGATCTGCGGTACTGGATGACGGGGGGAAGCGATGGCTACATCCGGAAATACGATGGGCCTGCCACCATCAACGGCAAGACGCTCTTGACCGTGGCCCAGCGACACCCCTTTGTCGACTCGGTCACCAAGGCCGGCGTGCTTTTGTCTTACTGGGAAAACGCTGAGCCGCAGGCCGCCGCTGTGCGCCAGGAAGACCTTGTGCTAAGCCCCGTCTACAGCCTAGCCGTGCACTCCCAGGCACTTTGGCTTCTTTCCGGTCTCGAGAGTGGAGGCATCAATCTGCAAAGCGTCCGTCATGACGAGGGAAAGCGCATCACTTGCTTGCAGAAGCACACCAATGCTGTCAGCGCTCTCACCCTGGCAGCTGACGAAAAGAGTGTTTTGAGTGGTAGCTGGGACAAGAACATCTTTGATTGGGATCTCAATACCGGCGCTGTGTCTAGGCAGTTTAACGGAAGCGGCACTCAGGTATCGGCCATCGAACTCAGACCCACGAGCGGCGCACCCTTTCCGCCAGAGGCAAGCGAAGAAATACTCCCTAGCAGCACCTTTTCAAGTACCAATGGGCTCCCGATGACGACCAGCGACCTCAACTTCAAACTTGAAGACGGGCTTAATACCGGTATGAACCGAGGGATGAATGGTTCGGGGGTCAATGGGCACGCCGCGCTGGCAGGAGACGTTTCTCAAGACGTGGCGGGTAGGCAAGATAGTCCTGCGCATGACAGTCTGTTTGGTGGCAGTCCAGGTGGCGGCTCTGACCTCTTTGGCGACAATGATGGCATGGGTGCATTCGGGGGCGACGATGACAACGAGTTTTCTCGAGCTATGATGCGAGACTCGGCACAGGATAATATGCCCATGAACGACTACAACATGCCTGAAGCTACCTTCAATCCTGAAAATGGTCCGGCGCCGGCTGTTCTCCCTCCACCGGGATCCCAACAACATGGTGACAATGCGCCTATTAACACTACAGATTCTAATATGTCCGGTCTCGACGGAGTCCACGCGAACGGTTCTGTTTCCGCTATCATGCCGTCAACACAGGAATCCGTTGCAATACCGGCAGATAATTCCCTCTTGGGACCCCCGCCTTTGACACAGGCAGATTCATCAATAGGACAAGAAGGCGAACCACCGCAGTCGCCCTCAACTGTATTCGCTGCTCCACCTACCACCCACCATGACATGACTCAGACATCCGACAGTACATTTCTCTCCGCGTCAATCGATGGTACCATTCGTATCTGGGACCGTCGCATGCCCAACGCGGTAGCAAGAATCGGTAACCGGCCAGGGGTGCCGCCATGGTGCATGGGCGCCTGCTGGAGCCCAGACGGGAACTGGATATACGCGGGGCGCAGAAACGGCACGGTTGAAGAGTTCAGCGTCCAGAAAGCCCGCGCGGGCTGGCAGCCCGAACGCATTCTCAAGTTCCCGGGCGGTAGTGGTCCCGTCAGTTGTATCCGCCCCATGCCTAACGGCAGACATCTAGTCTGCGCATCGCATGACATCCTGCGACTCTACGATCTACACTCTGATAATACCTCGAAACATGCGCCACCGCCCTTTCTCATCATTCCCGGCCCGCCGAGAGCCGGCGTCATCTCGAGCCTCTATATCGACGCGTCGAGTCGTTTCATGATCTCCGCTGCCGGCAATCGCGGCTGGGAAGGCTCGTCTACCGAGGTATTGATTGGGTATGAGATAAATGTCCCTTAGGGAGGGACTTCATCCTCTCATAAAAATACAGCGGCGAAGAAGACGACGAAGACGACGAAGACGACGAAGACGAGAAAAAACAGTAATTCGCCACATCTTGGTCAACACAGTGGTATGAGGAGTTTATTGAGATAAAGTGGCTTTGACTCATTCCTTGATTTACCTGAGTCTTGGATTATAAAGGGGTTGTGTTATTGGCGTATGGAAGTTGGAAATAGGCGCTTGTTTGTTTGTTTAGACGGTTGATACCCCCCACAATTGGTTGGATTCGGCGTCGATGGTTTTGACTGAATTGTTGTAAAGCGTTCAAGACGTAGATCGGATTTTGATTAAGTTACTTTATATCCTGTATTCACGTGTTATGCTCTTTAACATGGTCGGCAATTACATTGTGAATATGGCGATTTGAGATATACTACTACGATCCTGGGACAGAAACTCGAGTGAGGACTAGTGAGCCTCTTCTCTCCGTAAACAAAAATTAACTTCGATAAGTATAGCTCTCACGTTCGAAGACTTCTCGCCTCATCGTATGTAGATACGTTTCAGAGCTATTTCCTAATGATTTTGCGGCATTATAGTTAAGAGGTTAAGTTATTTTTTTGCTTCCAATCGTCCTAACCAAGGATATTGAAAGATCACGCGACCCAGAACCTGATTCTCAGTACTTCGTATTGTTCACTCCTTCATGACGTTAAACTCATTCTCATAGCTCTTAATTGCATGTTCTAGCCCAGTTCTATATAAAGTGACAATTGTAATACCTACGGTGCCATACAGTAAGTAATTATTTAAGAAAGGGGCAAAAAATATCTCTTTAGGTATTAAATTACGGGGCTATGGTGACGGAGGCTAGCGTGTGCCTTCAATCAGTCCTTCTCGAATGCGGCTAGATTTGTACAAAATGTCATGTCAGTTTGGCAGGTCGTATTTTAGATCTACCCCACGATCCCCTTGTCGGGTTTGAGCTAGTGCAATTAGTTGCTCCTTAACTTGATGTAGAGAAAAACAAGCTGCAACTATAACCATCCACCAAATGACAACGTCCATGTAACGGTAAACGATATAGGAGATGCAGTTCTCCAACGTTTTCAAGCCTGATTATTTCATGATGAGCATTCAGGAAGCCATCCCATCCACCATCATCCCTTGAGGACTTGAGAGTCACGCGCACCTTGATCCGGGGATATTTCTGCCACGACGCAGGAATGTGACCCTCCCGCCGAAAGAACCGCCGATAGATGACGATATCTCCACACTGGTCAAACTCGAGTCTCTCTGGCAGTTGGGTTCGGCCTGAAGTCTCTTGCTTACTAGCTTACAATTCCTGTATATAGACGGGCAAATCGGCTACTCTACTCGATAGGTATACTGGTATACCAGAAAGAAGCCATTGGCGTCTGGAACCGGTGCTGCTTTTCTCAGAGAGCTGACGTTGCCCGCTATGTGGTCACGATACTTAGCCTTATTCATCGCGGCATCGCCGTTGACGAGTACCGTCGTAGCAGACGTTATTGCACCGGGCAACCAAACCGCCAATATAGGCAGTTTAACAACTTGGTGGCATAGCACAGGAGAGATCAACTACCAAACGCCTGTGCAGCATGGCAATGTGCGCCAGTCTCACCTTTACTCGGCCTGGGTGAAATCAGCCGCGGATTCAAGTCAGACTTAGTATGTATTACCGCAATTTAATGGTACCAGACCTCGCAGCACTGACGCTTTGTCATCTAGCTACAACTCATTCGTGTATGAGACGATTCCTCGCAATGGCCAAGGGAACATCATCACACCGGGCGACCCGTCGTCAGTCACTACCGCCGACGATGGCGTGACCATCGAGGCGGCGGTCTGGATCACGATGGGTTGGACACAGTTTCTATACACTTCAGACGCCTGGGTTAAAATCTCTCGCCATGGCAACGCAAATGTGACAGCAGCCAATGTCGTAATTCGACCCAGCAACCTGGGTGTGAAGGTGACAGATGACGGTCAAAACAATATCTACGTTTTCGTTCCCTACAACAGTGCAGGGCTTCGCTTCTCTGTTGAGTTCCAAGATAACCTGTATGCTTACCGGGACAGCTGTGCTGGGCCAGTATGCGATTTTGTCCAAAATTGGGTTCCTAATGGGCCGTACTATGTTTCGGGATTCACGGACAATAACGCCGTCATGGGGAACGAGCCTCACGACGCTCTGATGATCTTCGCAAGTCCCCCTCCGTCTTCGAATGCCAACCTTGTGCCGGATGTGTCGTCGCCCCAAACCTACGTCGTCTACCCCGGAGACGTGCCCGTTTCGGCTCTCGCGTCAGCATCCAACACGAACGTCTATTTCATGCCAGGCGTCCACGAGATGACCGCAACACAGCACCTCACGCTCTCAAGCTCTGTCAACTGGGTATATCTAGCGCCCGGCGCCTACGTCAAGGGCGCCATCCAGTTCACGACGTCAGCGAGCACCATCAAAGCGACAGGGTTCGGCGTCCTTTCGGGCGAGAAATACGTGTACCAAGCGAACACGGCGCAGGGGTACAAGAACGTGGGCTCCAACGGCGATTCGTTGCGCATGTGGAGCGGATACAGCACGTCTGGCACGCAGCAGACGTTCACGCTGACGGGCGTGACGACCAACGCTCCGCCGTTCAACAGCATCGACTTCACCGGCGACCTGAACTCGATCTCCATCTCCCAGTGGGACTATAAGCAAGTCGGCGCGTATTTTGGCCAGACGGATGGCACCACGCTCTACTCTGGGTCTAACATTCATGATGTCTTCTACCACTCGGGCGATGACACGATCAAGACTTACGGGTCAGATATTACTGTGCGGAATGTTGGTAAGTACGCTTTTTTCCTAATTCGAGGAGAATACGAGACGCTTTAGCAGAATTGTTTGTCCTATGACCCCTACATGTTCTCAACGCCTTCCTATTACTCGGTTAACCGTATAATGACTAACGATCTTTACTGCAGTTGTGTGGAAGACAAAGACAGCACCAATCATCCAATACGGTTGGCAGCCGCGCAACATGGAAAACGTGCTCGTGGACGGCGTCGACGTGATCCACATGCACTACAGCAGCAACGGATCACATCCAAGCATCATCGGCGCAAACCAGCAGTACGGGGTGATGGAGACGCAGACGAACACGGCCGATCTATCGCAGACTCTGCGCAACGCAACGTTCCGGAATATCCGTGCCCAAGGTATCGGAGGGAACCTGATGCGGATCGTGCCCCTGATGAACTACGAGAACGTGTTGCTCGAGAATATCAGCCTGGACCAATTCAGCGTGCGCTCAAATGGTATCTACCAGAGCGAGTTGCCTTCCTGGACGAATGGCAATGGTCAGCCTGTTAGCATGAGTGGATTTGTGATTAACAACTTCAGTGTTGGCGGAACGAGGATCACGCAGGCTGCGAATAATTATGGTCCGAATGATGCTGGTGGGCTTAACATTGCACCGGAGTATTTGGCGAATGGGAGAGTTGTTATTAAATGAGGTAGAGATTCAAATAGTCAAGAATGTCATTTATTTAAATATCACGATGCTTATGTGATGCCAGAATTAAGCATCTTGATGTCTAAGGGAACTTCATCAACCAATTACTGCCTTCGTAGATTATCGTGTCCAAAACCATAAACATTAAAGTAAGTTACAGTGTTTGCTGTTAAGCTTGCTAACATCCTTCTCGTTTCACTAGCGTGATTATCGTGCAGGATCGGTATTCCACACTTATTAACCCTATCTGCACAAACCCAAAACAGCGCGCATAGGTAAGCACGTCGGTCTTTCGGTGCCCGGTGGTTGCTCAACTCATTAGACCACCTAGAGCGGGATAACATAATACACGTATGTACATACCAAAATCGCCGATGTCACATTGAGCGATATCACCCTTAATCCCCAGACTTTTGGCTTAGCTGCCTAGGTAGGCATGGCTGGGCTTCTAGGTCCGCGCCCTAAAAACGGCCGGCGTTCTCAGGATCCATGCAACGACCTAACCCGTGCTGCGACATATGCACTATGTCCGGTGACTATAGCTGCGATTGTATAGGATCCGACTATAATCCATTATGAGTTGCCAAAAAGCCATTTCATGATATGTTTCTCGAATTTTTTTAGCCTCCAAGGATCATTATACTTGCCGCTTTCTGAATGTGGCGTTCAGCTCTGACCTAGCATAGGAATTTCCGCCCCCTATTCATCAAACGTTTCTTACTATGACGATAACTGCACATTAGCCCGTCATGTCAACCAAAGAAATACCATTGCATGTGATAGAGAATAAATTTTGTCTCTATTCGCGTATATAAGAAGGGATCACTAGTCAGTTCCCCTTCCGAACTCATCGTTTTGGGATCATCAGTTCTTCAGTCTCAATCACCAGACAATGCTGAACAGGCTTTATCTCGCCTCCCTCTTGGCCGCCGGGGCTCTCGGGACACCCCTTGAGCGCCGCGATGATACGCAGCCCGTTGGCACAAACCCTATCAAGATTTCTCGCACTGATTTCTTGGGCGAGCAGAAGTCGTCGAACAGCTGCGCAGGGCGTGATCTCGGATTCACCGGTCAACTCGGCGGCAAATGGTACGGTGTCTATGGCGACACTAATTGGTGCGCTCAGGGCGTCACAGACCCCGACAAAAATCCAGCTGGATTCCATGGTATCGTCCGGGATACCGTCGCCCTCATGGGGAATAATCCCTTATCAATCCAAGACTACCATCTCAATGGCGACACGCCAGTAGCTCACCCGCTGCAATTCATTCCGTTTAATTCGGCTTGGGGCGAGACGAACTTATATGGCTTTGGAGGTACCAGTATCTGTGAGAGTACCAGTGGAGTTGGTGCTGTTTATTACCTTGTGGTATGTCTTCCCACTCCCAACTAAGCATACGAATAATGGCCTATGGAAGACTAATGCCACGGCCTAGAACGCAAACGACGCTGGTCTCAAGGGCGCTGGTGTTGCTAAGGTACAGATTGTGAACGGTCAACCCACAGTCACGCAGCGTTTTGGAAACAGCGGCTGGTGGTGGCAATCTAGCAACACTCCTCGCTACGGAGACGTTGCCGCGCTCAAGGACCCAAAGTCGAACTACATCTACATCTGGGGCGGTGCGCCCACCTCTGTCTCGAGCTTCCCCGACAACCAATACGTGTACATGGCCCGAGTCAACGCCGCCGACGCGTTCGACTTGACCAAGTACCAGTACTGGTGGGGACGAAGCCAGGGGTGGAAGTCCAACGTCCTGACTACCTTTACTTCTGATACTGCCGTCTTCTGGGGCGTTGGCCAGGGCCAGATTGTCTGGAGCGACTATTACCAGACGTATATCTTCGTTCATCTATGTAAGCTGTTAACCCCTAATCTCCAGTGTCCATGGCGCAAACCACGGGTCTGAGCAATAAGCTAACTTGGCTCCCCATTCACAGCTGGTAACAATGTCGTTCTCCGAACAGCGACATCTCTTCAGGGCCCCTGGACTCCCGACGTCACGGTCTACACTGCCACTCCCCTTGCCACGGGCGCCTATGTCTATGCTGGCGTTGCTCATCCTTATCTTGATACCACGGGCCAGACGCTGACTATCTCGTACACCAACAATGCTGCCACTATTCAAGTGATCAAGGTCATGTTCTCCAAGTAATGGATAGAACAATAGAAACCTCTATGAGGGATTTTTGCTTGACTTATTGTGGCGATATAGCGTTGTATTGAGGCAAAATGTCGGAAATTTCACAGGCCATGCAACCTCAGGTTCAGCTATCATATTTGACCTACGAGCACAACCCCCTTTGGTCCTAGGTAGAGCAAACCAGCAATAAGGATTACATGTGAACAATCTAATTAGCCAAATTTGAATCTGCCTTGCCGTTTGGATCTGCATTCGAAATAGGGGAGTATGGAAGAGTACCCCAAAAGCGTCTGAAGAGAGGCGCAGCAACAGGATGCGACCCGACGCACAGGTGGTAGCTTCTGGGCATACCTTAGAATAGGAAGATGGCTGCATAGCATAAACGTATTTAGTACCCAACCATACACAACCCACCCAACCCAGTAGGGGGGACTTGCGCGATGTTTTCGCAGCTAACCAACCATTCAAGCCACGAAAAATATATTGATGGTGCTAAGAAATATGACGTCCCTGTCACAGGCAAATGCTACTACCCAAGTGATTTAAACCTGCGCTGATGATTAGTTGAAGAATATACAGACAGAAATAGCAAATGTAACTATCTATTATTAAGTCGTCGCTCTGGGGAAATATGGCTTCATATGGGATTAAGTACCGCGGCTTTCATATCCATGACACGACGTCAGATCTATATGATGAGTCGATCACAATTGAGTTGCTGTAGGCTAGAGTTGCTTGCTTGTGTTACCTTAACCCCTTTCCGTAGCTTGGACAGTTGATGCAATAAGCTTGGAGATGTATAAAGGCTAAAAGCCTACCTTTCAGTTTCAGTCAGTGTTCTCAATAGTTTTCGACAACACTCCACGTAGATTCTTAACTTTAGAATGGACCTCTGGGCGTCGTCTAACCAACCTAATAACTTCCAGATTTACCTGGGGTTATGGACTAATTGGTCGCAGGGCCGTATCATGGGCTCGACGCTAACCCTGACCAAGAGCAATGGAGAACTTGTCATTGCTTTCGCCGCGTTCTTTGTCACAATCATTGCGACAAGATTCTGGAGAATGGCGTGCGTTATTATACACCGTGCTTATTGTCAACCTGGTCCTGAGCTTCACGATGTGGTCTATCATCATCGTCAAACCATCGTCCGTAATTCCCCATCAGCACTTTCTGGTCTTTGGTCCTTCATTCAGGCAGTCCTTGCCCACCGCAAATCTGCTCCACAGATCTTCATCCGGATCTCCCCCATCCTGCTCTTCTCCTTCCTCTGTGTAAGTGGCTTCGCAACGCTCACGTACTTTTTACCTCAAATCATCACGTCTATGAGCGATCAAGTCCTGCTTATCGGCAGTCGTTGTGGCCACATCAGCGAGAGCGCAGGACAGCGTGAAGATTATAATAAATCCATTTTGACTCTAAGTCCTTATATCTCGAGCCAATTATCCAACGCCGAAAATTATGCTCAGCAGTGCTACTCTGGACAGTCTCAAGCCCTTCAGTGCTCGACCTTTGTGATGGATCGCATCCCGTCGACTGTCAATAGTAACGCTGAATGCCCTTTTCATCATGATATATGCCGGCTCAACACCACGAACATCAAGCTAGACACTGGATTTATTGGCCTCAATCAGTATATCGGTGTCAACAACCCTTTGAACGAGGACTTGACCATAAGACGGACTCTACAATGTGCCCCGTTAATTACGGAGGGCTACACTAGCACTCATCAAGGCGAAAAGTACCGCCTCATAAGATACCATTATGGTTCTTATCATGATAAGAGAAACCTCGAACACCCCTACCTTGATGCCGCTGCCGAGTTTATCGATGTAGATGGGCAATACCCACACGGAGTCGACTGGGACCGATATAAGCTTTCCGCTGGTGATTACGAGCTACAGTAAGACATGCATTGATGGGCATGTAGGGAGCTAGGTTGCTGACATGGTGTTATAACAGGACTATGGTTTCCCTAGTGGTGAACGGTACACAGACCGAGGGCTCAGAATTTCTCCCTATTCCATATTTACACCGCGATGACGCCGATCTTATGCTCGTCTTCTTGTCGGGCGCTGGAGTCTACTTTCTCGAGCCGAGCCCAGACCCCTGGTATAGAGCAACGACTCTCGCGAAAAACCTTACTATCGAGACTGGGACCAACTACGCCTCCGGATTCCTTATGGATGAGGCTGCTTCACCTTTGGGCTGTGTGGTCCAATGGCAGTTTTGCCAGCCGGGGCCGTCTGATACTCTGATTTGCGGGAATCTAGCAAGCTTCAACGATGCTACGTCATCGTTCCTCACGAACGCAGCTCACCAAAACAATAAGCTATACTGGTATCTCGACATATTTTATAACGCGCCAGGTGTTTGGGATATTATTGACAAGCTAAACGCCCATTCGTTACTTTCACAACGGACCTTGATATACGGCACACAGAGTCCTATTCCGGAAAACCAGTGGCAACTTGACGTCGCACACTGGTGGGCAACAGCACTGGCAGCCCAGCAGGCATCGTTCGTCAATACTGTTATTGGCCCACCCGATAGCTTCCAGATACCCGATGATTGGATCCGTGGACCAATGGACGACGATGAAACAGATGCATGCAATTCCCAGGTGAGTTAAATCTTACATCTACATGACTATGTATACTAACAAATCTGTGACTAGAAGGTTCGGAGCGCTGCACATAGCTCGTTTAACTTATTTGGCCTTGCCCTCTTTTTCGTTACTGGAAGTCTTATCGTTCTTGTGTCATTGGCACTCGAACCACTACTGGCTGCTCTACAGGATCGTTGGGGCTTTCAGCAATACGCCTACCTCGAATGGGCCTCGCAAGAGACCCTCCAGTTGCAACGCCTCGCGCATGAAGAGCTGGGGTTCGGGGATTGGTCCGGGGCAACAGATGCTATCCCTACGACAAGATTAGACGACAAGCTGGCGGGTTTGGATTTAAGAAATCCGAAGCACCCACGGTTAGGCACGTCTGGGCCGGAATTAGAAAAAGACACCGAGGCTGCCAACATTAAAACCGCCGTGGAAGTGGTGTCGCTTTCTACTCAGGAGATCGACCACACATCTTCCGGCGACGACCGCGACGGCGAAGGGGAGTTACAAGACGATGCTGCACCCCATTCCCCGACAGGAGGTGCATCTGACGAACAAGCTATGCCCCGCCAGCGATCACGCTCGATTTAAGCTTGTGGCCGATATAATTGCAAAATACGGGGCCGTGCCGGAGGTGGGGTTTGAATGGGTACAATTACAACCTGCAGTTTATACATAAACTTTATAAATGAAGGTGAGAACTAATAGTCGCAAGGACTGCGATTGATCTTTGTTGACTCAATACGTTATAATTAATTTATTCTGCATAACGTATAAACTATAATACTGACCTGTATGTGACATTGACTGGTATAATACGCCAATTGATATGGTAACTAAGAGGTATACCGAAATCAAATGTTTTATTTTGAAGTTCCAATTCATAATGTATGTATTAAATAAAGATAAGAATAAAACTGTGACAGTTAAAACTAATGGAGGAATTACTAATTGATTAAATACGCGTGTAGCCGTGACCAGGTTGGCTAGGTTATCGGTCGATGCTGCATGTCGTCTCCTCATGCCATCACTTCATGACGAGAGAAACCTCAGGCCATTCTCCATCTTGTTCTCCATCGAGCAAGCCATCGTTCTCATTCTTAAGAAATCGGTTGAAGAAGCTCGTCGCGAATTCCGACTGTATCGAAATCATCCTTGATCCCGTAACATTGCCCGCAACGTCGCTAATGTCAGCCCCCAGAAGGTCTGCCAGGAGCGGGAAGTCGTCGAATGAAAAGTGAAGTGTCCCGGCTACATCGTAATGTCGCTTGAAACTCCGCAGCAGCGGCCAGGTCGTGTTCCATTCAGGTATCCACGACTCACTTGAAGGCTGTAGGGCAGCCATCAACATGAACGGAGCATCTGTACCCGTCTGGTTGACAAAGCCCCAAAACGGACCGTCAAAACTCGTTCCCGCGATGAACCGAGTGTCGTTGACAGTCGCTTGCAGTGACGTGCTGCCTCCAAATGAATGGCCCACGATGCCAACGTGACCTGTCTGCAGAATGCAAGACGGGCCTGGAATCTGTGATGTAATGGTCTCGTTGTTCAAAGAGTTGAGGGCGAAAATCATATCCTGGACTCTGACATTAAGATCCTGCTCGACGGCACCAGGTTCCATACTGTCCAGGGTGTTGTATACAAATCGACCGTCGGGGTATTCGACTACGGCGGCGTCGTGAGGGTGGTCGACAGCCAACACATTGTAACCGCGACTAGCAAATTCCTGCAGGAAACCAGCGTACAAGAGTCGCGATCCCTTGTACCCATGACTGAACAATACAAGAGGCAAGTCTGGCTTGGCTAAAGGAGCATTGGCGCATGCTGGCAACGCAAATTGCTTGAAAGTCCCCGGCGGCGCCAAAAGCAGGGTATCTAGATAATCTGCAAGCAGTGGCGTGAGGACTGTTTCAATAGCACAATTCGCCTGATCGTCATCAATTGGATAATAGAGAGTCGCCATGAGGTCGCGAGGTTGCGGAGAGGGGGAATATATATCATCTCTCGAATAATCAACAAGCTCAAGAACCTTGTAACCAACTCTGTAAGGTCCGGTAGCGTTGGGGAAGAGGATCTGGTCTGCTGACACGGCCGCGGCCGCGCAGAGCAGAGACAGAGTGATGGTGTTTTGCCTCATCTTGCGATCCCAAACAAGTTGCGAAACAATCACAGACAGCAGATTCGCCGAGAACTATTCCTTATATACATTGTCTCAGATTAGGTCGTGTCTTACGCCAAGCGTCGTAATCGTGTTCCATAAAGCTGTTGTCCAAGATAATGTTTCTTCTGGCTCATATTTCCGTTTTCGGTCATTATTTACATATATGTACACACTACAAATCATATTAGATGCATTCCATACAATATTATACGAAAACAGTAATAACCAAGTGCTATGTAATCGTTATTGGACCTCTGCCAGATACTTCTTGATTCATCGTTCGCTCTAGATCCTTATTCAATGCTGCTTGGTGTTCGCTTACACAAGTAGGTATGTGCTTAGCTGAGCAACGTTACTGTAGGATTCTGAGCAGAGCTTCTGGGCGTATAAGCGACGGCCATTGGGCTAATTGATACATTGAGTCGCCTAGAGGGAAATTGCATTTCTAAATGACGATATTCTTCTGGACCTTTCCTACACCCTGGCTTTAGGGCGGTGTAAGCTGGTGGCTATGCTCAACACACTCCTTGGCCAGATGACGTCTGTATTGGGACAATCCAATTCAATGCGATTAAGTCGGCTTGCCAAGTGATTTGACATCACCAGGATTCAGCTACTCTGGTACCGAGCCCGATTGTGACTGGGATCTTATCAAAGGGTGCAGGATAGGAGTACCGTGGAACGGGTGCGGGACGGATGCAATTGTTTCCCGTCCGTGTTTCATACGCGAGATTTAGTTTAACATAAGTAGTCAACGCCTTGTCTCTCATCCTAGAGAGCAGACATCAGCCCGACAGGTCCTTTCTAATAAAAAACAGAAATATAGAATAAATACGAATCGTAGTTATGGACTGATAGCTGATTACTCGACGGCTGTGGAGGACAGCTTGAGCATTAGTGATGCGAAGGTTTAACGGGCGGTTAGTGTGTCCGGCCCCGCCCAGGCCTCCGGGTTCTGTGGATCCCCTGTCCGTGCTAAATGAACTTCTGTAATAGCGAGACCGGGTGCTGATACTGCGACGATCGGATGTAGGAATGAGGCTGCAGAATAGATGTATAAACTCTTTGCTAAGAGTGCATTCCTTGGAAATAATGATATTTAGGGCTTCCACGGATGTTGCGAGATGCATTAAGCTATTACTATTTCATACTAATGATGTGATTTTACTGTACAGAATGCCAGTTTGCAGGCACTATCTTTCATATGGCAAGTTTACCGAACTTAGATTCAACGGAGTCATCTCGGATATTCGATTACATTATATCGTGACCGCAACCGCCTTCACTACTTGTCGTGGTATCATTAATGATTCAATAAACCAAATGGGCGTTTAACCAGCTTGATAAATAGATAAAGCATTGACAAAGGGGTTGACCTGCGATAAATTGAAGGGCGTGACAGGCAGGTCTCGATCGGTAACGAGCAAGAAGATCGTGCCGTTGATGGCGGGATCTCCCTCGTAGGTCGATGTGTTGGGTTGAATTGTGTACGCCGAGTTTCCACTAATGTTCATCAGCGGCGAGTACGTGACATTGAGCTGCGAGACCCAGGCAGCGAACTTGGGCGCGCCAGCGCTCGTCGATGTCACGTAGCTGTTGTTCGGACCCACGGCCTGACCCGGCGTGTCCCATTCCAAGAAAACCTGGCGCCCTGCGTACGAGAGCGGGTTCGTCCTGTTGTGCGTGATGGCCGCGGTGCATTTCTGGCCCACCTTGGTCGTGTAGATACAAGCGTCGGAATCGGAGACATCCGTAGTGTTGAGCGTCTGAGCATAGTCGCCGAGCGTCTCGTTCCACACGTCCGAGCCGTTGATTCGGGCCGGGTTGGGCTGGTTGAGGATGCGCAGGGCGGGAAAGTTCTGCCAGATCAGACGCGTCTGGTTCTCAGGACACGACGAGATGTAGGGAGCCAGCAGTGTCCAGGCCCACGACTGGGGGATACCGATCTCAAACCATACGGGCATGGGAAAGAGGCCTTCGAACTGTCGGAAGATCATCTGCTGTCGCGCTTCTGTTGAGATGGACTGAAGGAGTAGCTGCCCGACCTCGCGGGCGTCGAGATGGTTGAGAAACCCATACACACCCGACTCGCCCCAGCGCGTTAGCTTCTGGCTGAAGTCGATATACTCGCGCAGATTCATGGATGGGTAATTGTAGGTGCATTGTTTGGGAGCCTGGGGGCCTAACATGTTGGTGAGCAATGTCGCATGCCCGACCTCCTGCTCCGCCATGAACTGTAGCAGGTACCTGTCCTCGGCTGTCAGACCGATTGCCTCGAATTCCTCAATCGGGTACGTGGCCAGGCCGTAGTGAAAGAGATCGAGCTCAATCCATTCCTGGTACAGCCCCAGAGCGATGGATTCGTAGTCAAAGTCGCTCTGCACACGGTACACAGGCTCGCTGCCGTTCGTACCTAGGCCGCCAGCCGGCGTATACGGCGCCGGCTGTGGCTGATGAAGTTTTCCATCCGCGGGATACTGTAGCTTGTACTGCTCCGGAGGGTATGCCGGTATTGAGGAGGCCAAGACTGTAGTTGATAGGGCTCCTGTTGTTGTCGGCGGCGGTCCCGTGTATGGCCCATGTGAAGTTACATTTGTGACGGAAACAGCGCTGGCTGTATATTCTGCCGCTGAGGTCACTGTTGTTTCCGGCTCTGAGACGAAGGGTATAGCATGGCAAGGGGAAGTAAGGGCCAATGCCAGAAGGCCTGGGTATGTTAATGATGCGAAGCCTACCATGGTCGGCAGCGGCGAGGATGCATGTGTATGTTGTCTACGATCAATACCTACCGAATCGAGATGAAAAATAACGTGTTATATACGCACAAGTTACCTGTCTTCTTAGCTGCCTCTCCAGCTCAGATACACTATACAACAGTAGTATCGAGAAAGCTAGTTACGGCGGCCATCGACCGAGCATTCCGACTGTCGTCATAGATGCTTCAGACAAGCTGTAGATTCGAGCTGACAGTATTGGGTGATTGGGGCTCTAGCGACATGGCATTGGGATGAGGACGCGCGTTGTACAGTTAGTGGATTAGATGCCGTGATGGTTACGTCGTTGTGGACTGCTCAGAATACATGATGACATGCTTCACTTCGCGCCATTTGACCATTGGCGCTGTCTCAATAGGCAGCCCCAACAATTCTCGTGGATGGCTCGTTTCTTGATGAGACGGCGTAGAGATAGTGCAAGATTCACTCGCTTGGCGGCAAGCCGCGAGGCCTTGAGAATAGCAACATCTGACTTCCCGTGTGTCACAGATCGATCACCTTTTGAGTGGATTCATCATTCGGGAGTCACCATGGCCGCTATGCCGGATCAGGGAACGATATAGCAACACTAGATGCTGTTAGCCGTATGCTTTGCGGGTTGATGCGGACGGAAAGGTATGCCGACAGCGTAGTATCTATTGCCGACATCAAGGCAGATCTATCGATAAGGTACGAATCTACAGATCGCAGCAATTATGAAAGGGGTTGGTCACAATGTGACCGGACAGTTTACTCCCAGCTATGAAGCGTTCATTTGCTGGCCCTAGTCGGAAATTGTTACTACCTATTACTGGACGTCAATGATAAAATCCGCGCTGTTCTTGGATGAATAACAGGAATTGATGCCTCGCGCGGACAAGGCGGACACTTTATGAGACTCATGACTCATTACTCATTCAGCATAAAAACAAGTGAAATGTGGTATAAAGCCACCGTATTCCCATTTCCTATCGTTGCATTATGACGCCTTGATACTTACTTTTCATACCACACGCCTTTCGATGAATCTATATCATAAGAATAGTGAGATATTAGAATTCATTGTGAATAAGACCCTCCGAATACCGAGTTAGGTCAGCCCCGTTAGGTTGAAAACATCAGCTTTTAAGCATTATGGATGCAAATATCACAGCAACCCGAAAGATTCATTTGACGTTTCCTAACTTGAAGCTTTCAGCCTTTTTTTGAGGTGAGACTACCTAGTCCAGCAGCTCACGATTCTAAGCCGCGACTCGCTACGAATATACGAAACAGAGGCTATCACAAGAAAGAAGTGTATGTTTTAACGTTGTAGAGATTGAATAACCGAAAAGCAGCAATCGCGAGTGCCCCCATGCACTGTTCCCCTACAATGATCTGAATTAGGTACGGTATAAAGGTACTCTTAGATCCACGTTTCTCATCTGTGTATATCAAACTTCTGGTCTTAAAAGCTATGTATGAGTTTGGCTGATTTATCACCGGCATTTGATGAATTTTGCGAGTTCAATATCTGGATGCAGACAAGACGCTCTTGCCATGTCCAGAAAACAAAGGATGATCGTTCAACATGCTTCCCCTCCCTTATCGTCTGTTTTCGGAAGGTCTACATTTGGAGAAGCTGCAAGATGATCGTGCACTGCATATCAACTGTGGAGAGACACCGACCAGGGCCTCTACCGTCATTTCTGCTTGACTTTCGGTGAAGGGCAATTAGGAATACGCTAGGTGCGCTATGACTTCCGAGACAATATGTATAAATATCATCACTTCTTGAGGGTATCATGCTAGTAATATAAGTAGACACAGCTGGCGTGGCATAAAAGTCACCATGAGGAACATGTCTCCAACATCGCGGGGTTCCCCGCATCAATTCGTCTTTCGCTTCCTCCTTCTCGTAATCTCGCCCCTCGCAGCGCTCTGTGCCGATGACGACAGCGTCCTCCGCTTCGTGAACCCCCTCATCGGGAGCACGAACGGCGGCAACGTCTTCGCGGGCGCGACGCGGCCGTACGGGCTAGCCAAGGCCGTCGCCGACGTCGACGGGCAGAACACGGGCGGCTTCTCGACCGACGGGTCCAACGTCGTCGGCTTCTCCGCCGTCCACGACTCGGGCACCGGCGGAAATCCGAGCCTGGGAAACTTCCCGCTGTTCCCCCAGCTCTGTCCCGACGACGAGGTGAATAATTGCGACTTCCGCATTGGCGATCGCGCAACGCCGTATGTGGCCGACTCGGTCGTCGCGTCGCCTGGCTATTTCGCCGTCGAGCTGCAGTCCGGCATCAAGACGTCCATGACCTCGAGCGAGCACGCGGCGCTTTTCAGGTTTCAGTACCCCTCTGGAAATAGCAGCAGCAGCCAGCATCCGCTAGTCCTCCTCGACTTGAGGGATCTATGGCAATCCCGGCAAAACGCGACCATCAGCGTCGACGCCTCGACCGCGCGGATGAAAGGCAACGGCACGTTCCTTCCCAGCTTCGGCGCTGGGTCATATGTCATGCACTACTGCGTTGACTTCTTCGGCGGAGACGTCTTTGACAACGGAGTCTGGGTTAATAACCGAGGCGGCACGGAACCGAAAGACCTCTACGTCACCCGGGGTTTCAACCTCTTCTACCTCGAAGCGGGCGGTTGGGCGCGCTTTTCCGCGCTTGCGAATAATACCCTCACGGCGAGAGTGGGCATAAGCTTCATCAGTGCTGATCAAGCGTGTCGGAGTGCTGAGACGGAGATCCCGAGTCCCTTGGATGACTTCGATAGGCTCGTTCAAGAAGCCGAAGATGCGTGGGAAGAGAAACTAAGTCCTATTTCTGTCAATGCCGGCGGAGTGAGCGACGCACTTCTCACAAACTGTAAGTGACAAACTACTTCTAATCCCCTATTTCAAGTCGAGTTTAATCGGATTTCTCGTAAAGACACAAAATGTCTTATGGAGCTGTAAACAGCGGCTTCAAAACTAAGAGCCATGACTAACATGAACTGCTGCAGTCTGGAGCGGTATATATCGCACAATGATCTCACCACAGAACTACACGGGCGAAAACCCCAAATGGGACAGTGGTATCCCCTATTTTGATTCGTACTACTGCATATGGGACTCTTTCCGTGTGCAGCATCCTCTACTTACCATTGTAGATCCCAAAGCTCAAGTGCAGATGGTCAACTCACTATTAGATATATACGAGCATGAGGGATGGTTACCCGACTGCCACATGTCGCTATGCAATGGATGGACGCAAGGCGGTTCCAACGCGGATGTGGTGCTCGTGGATGCATATGTCAAGAACCTCACGGGCATCGATTGGGAGCTCGCTCTGAAAGCTATCATCCAGGACGCCGAGGTCGAGCCCCTCGAGTGGGCTTTTCACGGAAGAGGTGGTCTGCAGAGTTGGCGAAACCTAGACTACATCCCGTACCTAGACTTCGATCCAGTTGGTTTCGGCACGAATTCTCGAAGCATCTCGAGAACGCTGGAGTACGCATACAACGACTACTGCCTAGCTACCCTGGCACAGGGTCTGGGCCATGCTGATCTTTACGACAAGTATGTCACGAGGAGCACGAACTGGCAAAACCTATGGAAGGCCGAGCAGACTTCTGCAATTAGGGGTAGGGATACTGGCTTCACTGGGTTCTTTCAGCCGAAATACCAAAACGGCACATGGGGCTTTCAGGATCCCATTGACTGTTCAGCGCTCGCAAGCTTCTGCTCACTGACGTCAAACCCAAGTGAAACGTTTGAGGCGAGCGTCTGGCAGTATCAGTTGTAAGTAATTCACTCTACATCTGGATGAATATGAAGCAGCCCGATTACTAACGTCACTAAGTTTGGTGCCTCAGTCCATGTCAACACTAATTGAGCTCATGGGCGGCGAGGAGCGCTTCCTGAACAGGCTGGATTTCTTCCACACGTCAGGACTTGCCGATATCTCTAACGAGCCCGTCTTCTCCACGGTCTACCTCTATCACTACGCCGGGCGACCAGGTCTCTCTACGAAGCGGCTGCACACCTATA
Organism: Xylaria scruposa; assembly: GCA_022385635.1. Lineage (NCBI taxonomy): Eukaryota > Fungi > Ascomycota > Sordariomycetes > Xylariales > Xylariaceae > Xylaria > Xylaria scruposa. The sequence continues at coordinate 1,025,915 of MU280180.1, forward strand.
TCCCGGCGTCGTTCAACGCGTCCAACGGTGGGCTTCCCGGCAACGACGATTCCGGGTCCATGGGTGCCTTCGTGGCTTTCGGAATGTTGGGACTCTTTCCTATCTCGGGTCAGGATCTGTACCTGATCTCGGCGCCGTTCTTCGAGGGCATCAACGTCACCAGCCCCGTAACGGGCAAGACTGCGCAGATCAAGACGGTAGGGTTCGATGCTGCGTATGCAAATGTCTTCATCCAGAATGTCACGGTCAACGGAGAGCCTTGGACCAAGTCCTGGATCGGTCACGCTTTCTTCGCTGAGGGATGGACTATGGAAATAGAGCTAGGAAGTGAAGAATCTAGTTGGGGCACCAAGCTGGAGGATCGTCCACCGAGTTGGGGTGATGCAGCGAAGGTCGCTAGTCTTCTGTAGAACATGTTTGGCAGGGCTTAAGACGCCAACAAATCAGCACCTAATGCAAGCGTTGCACTACTGTAGATCACCCCGCCATCCCCCCGCTGGAACGGGTTGCCTAGACGGCCTAGACCAGTACCTAACCACGTGCGGCAGTGATGTCACTCCAGTTAGATGTAATCTCCCAATCGCCACAAAGCATTGTGCGACAAGATGTTTCTCTCTGGCGCAAATCCGATGAAACTCACCGCATAAACAAATAAACAATAAATAAATCGCTAGCTCCTCTCACCGTTCATCATCTGCTCTATAAGTTTAGCCGTTCTCTCTGGTGAATTTCACGTACACATCTGCCCGTTTCATAAGCATAAACATCAACAGTCAAGAGTAAACAAGCAGCACACCATGAGCTCTCGTGTCTTAAGGAAGCGCAAGCTCCCGTCTACCTTCAACGAAGACGAATCCGAGCCAATCCAAGAGACGAAGAAGCCCCGAAAGACATTAAAGAACAAGAAGAACGAGATAAACGACAGCGATAAGAAGGTCAAGAAGGTCAAGAAAACGAAGAAGATGGATGAAGAGAAGCGTTTGCGACGGTTAGCCCTTCTCAGTTCTACCTCAGCTCACCCAGCCAGCAATAAAGCAAGTTTGGAAACTGACGCCATTATAGGTTCCGCGAAAAGGCGCCGGCGAGTTTCGAGATCATCTACGAGCGAGCGACTGAGCAACGGTCCGTATCTATTCCTGCTTGGTCTTGAAAGCGCACTAATGCCTTACTCCGATCAGGTTCTACGTGCTAAACAGATCACGATGCGGCACCGACGATTGCCCAGAAGAAGACGTCGAAGTCACCGGCTCAACCGGCAACATCTACACTGTCCACATCGCGCAGGTGCCCTCCTGCAACTGCCCGCACGCTCTCAAGGGTAACCAGTGCAAGCACATCATCTATGTTGGTTCTCATATATCTTTACTTCCGCCACTTGCTTGAGACTGACATATCGCCATCTCAGGTCATGTGCCGCGTTCTTCGAGCCCGTCACGACCTCGTATACCAACTTGCGCTCCTATCCAGCGAACTCCGCGAGATCTTCGAAAACGCCCCACCTATCAACGTGGACGGCGAGGACAATGCCAAGCCCCAGGACCCGAACCGAAAGCAGGTAGAGGGAGATTGTCCCATCTGCTACACTCCATTCGAGGGCGCCGAAGATACCGTGTACTGCCGCGCCACGTGCGGCCAGAACATGCACAAGGAGTGCTTCCAGATATGGGCGGCTACGAAGAGTAAAAGCGGTCGCGGCACCGTCACCTGTCCCATGTGCAGAAGCCCGTGGCAGGAAGACGAGGCGGATATGGTCAAGAATGTCAAGAAGACCGGAGTCAGAAATGACGACGGCTATGTCAATGTCGCTGATCAGCTTGGCATCAGCAGCGTAAGAGGTATGTTAACATTTGTTGTTGCCCACGCCTGGTTTTATGTCACACTTACTCATTCACTCATGTCAAATAGATACGAGCACTTATTATAATCGATCCAACCGTTATGGGAACTCTTGGTACCATGAAAGAGGATGGTGATGAGGTCTCGTGCTTATCGAGCACCTCTACACATAACGGGTTTAGCCGTGGCATGATGGGCTCGATTTGTTTGGTATTGGTGCTCCGCGATGCAGACTACGATGTAAGTGCCTGCACTATTCTTACTTCTACTTGACCCTGCGCTGACAGGTATCCAGTTGCTGAAGTCACTGAACGCCTACCGAACGGCACGATATCCCTTCCTATTGCCGTTTCTGAGAGGAATGGCGCAGCAGTTGCTCGCAGCTATGGTTCGTTTAATGAAGACAGCGTGCCGAACCATGAGGAGTTAGACATGGTTTGTTCTAACTCCCCACGTCGATGGATGATGGCAGGCACCAGAAGGCTGTTCTCATAAATACAGCTATATACGCCTGCAGCATGGCTGAAATGACGTTCACAGGTCATTACTGGAGGCAAGGAGGTAGTCGCAATGTATAATATAGGAGGCATCGTATCTCTATGCACGCTTACAAGAAGTGCAATCCTTAATTTATATGGGACGCACGACAACCTCGTCGAACAGATTACTTCTATACTACTACTAATGCGAATTAGATTCAACACAATATATTGACTGGTAGCTAGAGAGTACAATGCGAAAGTGAAGCAAATATATCATTCATCAAGATTCACTGGTCTATTGCGTGAGAGTCTGTACACTTCGAAAGAAAAAGCAAAAATTGTAGCTTATATTCTAATTCATAAATAGATATATATAAGCCTAATGCCACACTGTAGACCAAACGACCTTCCTAAAAACGCGGCCCGAATTAAAAAGACGAGGAGAAAAAACACAAAACACGTACATGCTACCCTCATTCTAGACCCAAGTACCGTCGTCGTCCGGGTCAGGCGGCTCTGGTATTGAACCAAATACTGTCAAACCGCTACTTGCACCCCCTCTTCCACGCCCTCGTGTGCCTCTTGTTCCTCGTGTACCTCTTGTAGTTCCTCTGGTATTACCTCTGGCTCTGGTACCTCTGGTTCCGGTGCCTCTATTTCCGGTACCTCTGGTTCCGGTACCCCTCGTGCCACCCCTCGTGCCACCCCTAGTCGTCGACGGACTAGCAGGTACTACTGGCGGAGGCATCACCTTCTGCTTCTTGGACGGAGACCCCGTCACGGTCGAGCCCGAGGCGGCTCGCTTGCCGGGTGTTTTTTCAGGAGACGGAATGTAGGCCGGCCCGTTATCGTCGTCGTCGCCGATGACGATGGGGTTGGAGGCACCGGTCCCGAATGACGTCGACGCTCCGGCGGGGCCTCCGACGACGGCGACGGGAGCGAAGGAACTGGCTGCTATCCCCGAGGGAAATGGTTTCGAGCCCGAGGCCAGGAAACCACCGGAAGGGTTGCCTAAAGCGAAAGGGATCGCGGCCACCTTGGCTGGTGTTCCGAATTTCAGCCCCTGCACGCCCGGGGTCAGATCTGTCGTCGTCTGCTTGCCCTTGCCCTTGCCCTTGCCTGTCGACCACCCTGTCAGATTCAGCGCACTCGCAAACCCGGATCCGGGCGCTGCAGGGGGAATCAATGGGTTGTTGGCCGGCGTGGATGGTGGGAACGTAGGGCTCATCGAGCTGCTGCTCCCCGACTCGGCGACTTCAACGACTTCGGCGGCTTCGGCACCGGCACCGGCAGCGAATGGCGGTAAGGGGTCTCGTCCCACAGGGCGCACGCGGGGCGCTATCCGGTGTTGGTTGGGGATCTGTGCCGGGGGTATGTATACGGGGCCCGCGGGAGGCTGGAAGGCGTCGTTGCTGCTATTGTTGTTGGCGTTGGTGTTCATGCCACCACCGGAAGCGTAACCCTGCGTGTGGGTGTTTGCGGGAGCCACGAGTTGGTCCAACCCTTGGCCGCCAAGTTGATTCCCCCGATACCCACTTGGACGCGATTCCGGCTTCTGGCCCGTCATATCCTCGGGCTTCAGCATCTGGGCCGAACCCCATTCAGAGATGCCACCTGCGGCGCTGAACTCCCTTGTCCTGTTGACTACCTCGACGGCCACGCGGGCATTGTAGTCCATTTCCTGAACCGCTGCCGCGGCGCACCGTCCTCTCATCTCCTCACGCACAAAACCCTCGTTGAACCAGCCGCTAAGCTCACCCCAGAGACCTGCGTCGTAGTTGACGCCATTCTCTTGGAGCTCTAGGAGGCGGTCTAGTATCTGCTTGGCATTCCAGTAGGCTCGTGGACCGCACGAATTGTTGTCGCGCTGGAGGGGCACCCATACGTTCTTGACGTAATCTGGGGCAAAGGTGAACCCTGCGGCCTCCGTGAACCACTTGCGCATTGTCGAGTGCACGAAGTCTACGGTTGCGGCCGAGCGTTGCGGGTCTATGACGGCGGCCTGCGCGATCCTCGACCACTCCTTCGTGTTGGGATCGTTGGGGCTTGGGACCTGGTTCTTATGTAGGACGACAAGAACCCAGTGATTATTATTGACACATAAGGGGAAAATGTTGTACTCGGTCCTCTTGAACCTGCTCACTAATCGCCTCGGGGGCGACATGATGGACTTTTGCAAAAACTCCCTGCCCCTCAGATGTTGGGCATGGTGAGGAGGCTGATTAGGTACAGGTGTATACCAGATCAAGGGGTGAATGGCGAGCAACTCAAGTCCGACCATCCCCTGCAGAGCATCTGGGAAGCCGCGGACGTACACCGCTATCGACTTCTCGATTGCATCGGCCGCCAGCCATGAGGTCCGGCTGGCGTTTAGGCTGTTCAAGCCGCGGATATCGGGCCATCCTTCGGTCTTCGTGATGCGGCTTGCGTTGTCGATGTGGCTAACCGGACAACTCGCAGAGCAGATGACCCGCGCCGCCCGGTGGTTTAGGGTATTGCCACTCATAGGGAAACCCGTTCGGCTGGAGACCGCCTCTCCAGTTCGGCGATCTTGATATCGGAAATTATAACTAGAACTCTAGAAGGAACAAACAGTACGCCTTGGATTAGACCCCCTAATGACGAATATCCAAAAATTATCAAAAAGAAAAACTGCACGGTCGTACTCGGGAGCCACGAGTCCCGCAGGATGGCGTGTTACCACGAAGAACGTGAAATTCGCAGTTCAGATGGGCTCTTGGACGGCGTCCTAAGAGCAAATGGTATCTCGGAACTTACTCGACGTGTTGCTTCGAACAGGAGGTATGTGATTAATGCGCTATTGGGTTTATCGAGACATCGCGGGCAACAAAGCCTTTTGACTTGGCGTCTGCAACAGGATGCCTCCTTTATGTGCAGTTCGCTTTCGGGTTCTTCTTTCACAGCCATTTTCGCGTGTTCAATTGAACGCTTGCAGTTGGGGTTGCTCCTTTGTTCTCGCGCTTTAAAAGAAAGAAACAAGGCGCCTTTCTAGTATTCAATGGGCGAGTTTTGTGAATGGAATTAGGATTAGGGATACAATGGATATATCCTAGATTTCGAGTGTGGTTTTGTTGAGGTGCGATTGTTCGAGGCTTGAATTTTCTCTTTGCGATGACATGGAGTGCGACCATGGAGTAAGTGAAGTATGTGGATGATAGGACGAGCGAGGAATGATCATATTAGGGCGTGCTTCAGAGCAGTTTTCCCATTCGGTCCAGAGAGCTATCGTGTTTCATTCATCGCGAACGTCAAAGTGTCGCCACTGACAGCGGCGACACATTCGTCCTTGACACTCTCGGATAGGCTTGTATGGTAATTGCAATATGGCGGTTGCAACATCTTTAGATATTTTAGCATGTGCTGAAGTTGCTCAACCATTTTGGACCATCGTCTATTACAAGTAATGGACCATTTGTTGTACACTTGCGTGTAACCCTTGAAGACTGTTTCCGGATTGACCAAGGCAATAATTTCCATCGCTCCAGAGGAGAAGAACTCCCAATTCATTCTGTTGGCAGTGTTGTCATATGGGAGCTCTGAGATATGGTATCTTGTGTCACACGGACTGGCCAATGCAACTACCCGTATGCCAGGGTCAGGTCGACAGTATTATGTAATCAATCTGCAAGGCGGTGTTTCGTATGCTCAGCTACTCGTGCCTATTCATAGGTATCATTGTCGCAATTATCGTGTTAGCTCAAGCCAGCGAGGCATTTTGTGGAGATCCCTCAAAAGGTTGAGAGCCGGCGTGGGGATCTCTTGAGCTTGATCTTTGCGTCGCCAATGGATTGTAGTTGAGCTGAATGAGTGATCAGACTTATTATTTGGAAATTCGACCTTAGTAGACAGCTGTTCTAGTTTCACCAGCCGAGCGTAGTCAGGAATCGGTTCACTCATGGTACTATTTTCGATTCTGATCAGCTTGTGAGCAAAGTTTGAGTGTGTGCGAATGCAAAGATCTATAGCCTTGCCGAACTTACTCGCTCCACGCTCCAAGCGAAGTGCCGATGTATATGGCAGGAATGCAGTTAGCCAAGATTTGTGTGCAGACGGTTTTATACAGATGAATACCAAAGGTCATGGTTTCAGAGTCGACGAGTTGGAAGCCGACGGGGGATTCCACAACTTCATGACCCAGGCTTGTAATGAAGGCTTTGTCCACGGAGTTGAATACAGGTTCCTGGAAGATACATCGAATCTGACTGTTTGCCTCGATCTGGAGGTGCTCGACGATGGCGAGGAAGGCGGCCATTTGGATGTGGGTCGAGCGCTTCCAATCGTACACGGGAGTATCAAAACTGCCCAGGCCGAAACAGATAGCTTTGGTTATTCGGCTACCGGTGCTGGCCGTATGGCCTGATAGCAACTCTCGAAGTTGCGCACAAGCGGGTGAGGCTAGCCACTCGCTAGAAAAACGACTATATTCCTGTTTCATTTGCTCGAGAGAAATGGTTGGTTCTCCCGGAGTGAAGGCGTGTGGTGTCTTCTTCGTCGAGGCCTTCTTGACTCCCGGGTGAACCTTGCGGCGGCGCACTTCCACCCAGGAGTCGGCCTCTTGCGGCTCGGAAGAAGCTTTTTCGGTAGTGGGCGCCATGGTCTCTAAGGTGAATTGAACAGTAGTCCCGTAGGTCGTGATGGTAAGGGGAAAAGGAATAGCTTCTCAATATTCACCCAGAAATTCACTTATAAAAATGTTTTGTGGACGCCCGCTGAGGACACCGAAAACGCTATCTAGGTAAGCTGCCCGAATGAATCTTAAGTAGGTATATGCACCTAGCCTAGATAATACCGCATCTGAGCAAGCATGTGGGAAACTGGATATAACGATTATATGCTCTAATCCGGTGTAATTCCAACTTAACATTGTTGGAACCTGGCGATCAGTATTCAATCTACACTCTATAATCGTATGAGTTTTGAGCCATAACCAAGGCGGCGGGGGATGAGAAAAGTTTCTTAATCCCCCAACCGTTGAAAAGCATTGCGGACAAACGATCCTAATGCCTTGACCGAGAACATACGTCACAAGATCACTCTTATCGTGGTTATCTCCTGCTGAGAGACGTTGCGCGTAAATGTGACGATGCTCTCACACTTATGATATTTATGGTTCTCCCTTGCGGCTAAAATTGCAGTGAAACCGAATCAGGAAATTCTGAATCAGGAAATTGCAAACCTTTCACTATTCCCATTGCTCTTATAACATGCGTTCAAACATTCCACACATCTACACACCACCTGAGGCTCGTGGATCTGTGACAGCGCAAAGACCCAGTTTTGAAGTTGAATTTTTTGTTATTGTTTCGGCATTTCAGGCCCTTAAACTTTCAGTCCACCTATGTCTGCCGCCCCTTCCTATCTTTAGTTTTTATGTATATCTTGCTCTGTTATATCGTCGAAATCGCATTTGTCATATATATCTGTGCAGCCTAACTCGGTCCTCTGGTCTATGTATTTGTTTCAATCGAGTAATATCAGACATCCGGACCCGACTCAATCGTTAATCGTCCGGGATATTCGGAATCCCCACTGGTCGTTTAGCGGCGACCAAAGGCGCAACCCGTTCGGGAGCTATCCGTTCCTTTGGCTTTCCTCTTGCAGTAGGAGACTTGGTTTTCCAGTATCCGCATACGTACGCACGCGAGAAGATGCGACCTACAGGCCACAGGTGTCACGGTGATGTGCCTGCATCGGCGGGTAACTAGGCAGGTAATGGAATGGCCAGCTCCTGAGGCTGTTTCTTGCATTCGTCTTGTCTGCATGATTCTCACGGATAACTAAATCGAGATTACGTTGACTGGTCGCTGGCATCATCATCTTACGCATATATATTCTTTTCTTTTAATACCTATGTGCAGAACGTCATTCACGGCTCGATGATCGCAATGGTCAAGATCTCACTTCAAGGCAAGAACCAAAAATAGTCTTGGGGGCTACACAATAGATAGCATCTTACGCTATGCAGTCTGCCAAGCCTTGCATCTTGGCTTATGCTCTATCAACTTTTCGATTGGAGAGGATGGGCAGGCCAGGTTTCCCAAGTTGGATAGCCCAGCGCTTATTGTTCACGTTTATGTGGTTTTTACTGGCCCCGACCAGCAGCGGGCCGCCATCGGACTAGGGATCCTTGAACGACCCTTGCGAGAGTTGCTTACCTTGTTGAGTAAAACCTGTTGCTTACCCCCGGACCAGATTCCTCCTCGATGCGCGTCCGAGGTTCTCATTGGCCACACGCCTGCGAATCACACCCCGCTGACTGTCGATGCTCAGCGGCTCGCTGTGTCTCGTCGTCGCTCTCCCATTGGCTATCGCACAAGCCGGATGTACGTTGTGCACACCGTCCAGCCATTCTCACTGGTCCGAGGGCTGGAAATGCCGCCCAGATGGATAGGCCCCTAGACTCATCGGGGCGGGGTGGTATTGAATATTGGCTGGTTGGTGGTCATGCAAGTTCGCCAACCAGACGATGGGGAGAGCATGTTGGCCTTGGTCGCTGGTTGGGCCGCCTCCCATTCTTAATGACAATATCTGCTCTCTACCGCCCAGCCTCACCTCTTCGTTGACTTTTTCATTTCTGTGATCTTCTACTATACCAATCCAAGCTGCGGCCAAGAGAGGATAGATTTTATCCTCATACTCCCTTCACTCTAACGATTGATCTAATTGAGCCGATACTGTCTTTACTTGTGTCACATCGGTCTCGCTTCCCTCTTGCAAACACGAATCGAGTGCTACGCGGACAGTCCTATTGTATTCCAAGGGGCGATTCAAGTATCTGACCAGAACATCGATATTGCTGGGCATTATACCAAGCTTTTAAGCCCCACGGTGGTTTCCACGAGATAACCAACCGACGGAGACATCGTTCTCACAAGATTCCTTACTTCAAGGGATCTCACCTCGAGCTTCAAGCATAAGCGCGGTGGAATAAAGCTACAAGATGTTGCCTTCACTATTGCTGGCCACGACGGCCGCCACGTTAGCATCAGCACACACAGTCATCACCTATCCCGGATGGCGAGGAAACAACCTACACACAAATGACGCATGGCCATATGGCATGCAGTGGCAATATCCATGTGAGAGCTCTCAATCGGCGCAGCAGCAGGAAAGCTAGTGACTAACACCAAGATAGGCGGTGGCATCAACCTCACAACAAACCGGACATACTGGCCGACGACGGGTGGCGCACTCGCCTTCCAACCCGGTTGGTTCCAGGGCCATCAGACGGCGTTCCTCTACGTCAACATCGGCGTCGGCACCGAAGGGCCAGACGGCGGCCCGATCAACATGTCCAACCCCATGGTGGCTCCATTCCAGCTTCTGGGTCCCTCAAACGGCCCTTTCCCCGGCACCGTCTGCTTGCCGCAGGTTCCTCTGCCGACGAACTGGACTATGAATCCCGGCGACAATGCGACGCTACAGATCGTCGAGATCGCCATGCACGGCGCGGCACTGTTTTCTGTAAGTTTAACCCATTTCAAGGACCAGCGAGCGAAATATGTAACTAACATGTCGTGTCAATCAGTGTGTCGACATCACCTTCGCCGCGCCCGGCGACCCGAGGATCCCGGAGGTCAACGAGACAAACTGCTACAACAGCTCGGACCTCGGGTTCGCGAGCATCTACACCATCACGACGACGCCCATCGGCGCCTCGGCGGACATGAACGTCCCCGGGAGCGGGGCCAGCCTGTTACAATTGGCCCCCTGGATGGGTTACGTGCCCGTATTACTCGGTGCCGCGTGGTTGTTGATGTGATGACGAGGATTTTGGTAAAAGGACGAGATGACGAGAAGAGACGGAAGACGAAGGATTATGGCTTGGAATAGAACGGGCCACGCTGGAAAGGAAGGAACATCCCTTTGTCGGAAAGGAAAGCTTTATACCCAAACATTTTTTAAACACTGTACAAATTCTTCATTCTTCATTTTCAGATATTATATAATTGCCTTTCTGGCGTCGAGGTGGGAGAGAATGGAGTTAAGGGGTATGCTTAGGTACCTAGCCAAATTTGAATGAAAGTTAGTCAAATCAACTTTTATTTGCTCATTCTTGCACTTGCGGGTGACTTGACGAAATATTTGGATATCTCGGATACCTGTCTTTCCACTATCAATAGAGAATCTTCTGCTCCACAGGAAGAATTCATAATATCGTTTAGAATTATAAGCGTGCGTAGTTTTGTTGGCCCACATGAAACATTCACGTCAGCTTCAAAGTTTCGCGGCATGTATCGCAGCATATAGCGCCGGTCTCCGATCTACGGGGTAGAAACTGGCGAACCCGCTCGGGATGCGTTTGACGACGCGCCGAGCTGGTGATAGGGCAACTCATCACAGCATTTACCGTTGCATATCGCCCATCATTCAGGAAGTTATATTATACTGGATAGATATTGATCGTATGCTTTTCTTATAAAGGTATAGAATTTTGGGGATGCTAGTGATACGCCGAGCGCCTCGAGTCTCGTCACATCGTAGACGGCTATCTATATGGGTATTATCTACTCATGGAACCTTGGAAGTTACTACATCAGACGACGGTCGAACTGTCTAGAAATTGTTCCTCATTCCCATGATGAGTATGCTAATCTAGCACCATTCTTTCTCAATGCTTTGAGCATTCCTATTGATTTTAACCCTCGTGTCCCAAGCATGTTACTACAGGATGGTGATGAAGTAGGCATCATGATAATGACCCTCTGCTTTAATAGATAATATACCTTAGGTCAGAAGAGAGAGGCATTCGTTAGCTATCCCTTGAACTCTGTCTTCAGATATCCTATCCTTGGCCGATTTTATTGAAGAGGATAAACTCCTTGCTTCTGGAGCAGCTTTGCCAATTACGGTGATGAGTGTGCCGACAGCCGCAAGCGCTCGATAGATGACTTCGGGATCAGTTTGCTTCTGCAGAACGAGAGCGAGAGACGACGCCAATCGTATCTGATTGTCAGTCGATATGCTGCCCAGTTGTTTTGAGGCTAATATGGCGTAGTTAATAGCTACGGTCGTCAAAGCCAGCAAAACATTTCGGTTGAAAGGGCCGATAGCAGACTGGCCCCGGCTTCCAACAACTCGGCCTATGAACGAAACGGCGGCAGAGGTCTCAGATGGCTGCGACACGAGTTTTCTACCTTCTGCTGACTTAAATAAGTTAGCGATGGTGCGTAACGCCATCATTGCACAGTTCTCGTTCGGTTGGCTTCCATCAGGAACACCTTCGAGGGCCGCTGAGATAGAAGTTTGTACCGGACTGATTTCTCCTGATGATTTAAATTTGGCTGTAGCCGGTGAAGTCGCGATACACCGTAGTAAATCTAAGGGGGCCACTCTATCGGAATAGTCCCATTGCGTGCACATCATGACGACTAGGCTGATGGTAAGTTCATCTGTCACGGGGCTGTTGGACTCCAATGTCTGCTTAAGCGTATTAAGGGCATTTTGAGATGAAGGGTTTAGTGAGATATCTTTACGGCCAGCGGCAACAAGGGCAGAATTGACGCTTAAGATCTTCTTGAACATCGCTGTAGGGAGTCAGTAAAAGGCCAGAAGGAGGAATAAGATGAGTATACGCACGCTCGTATTTTGCACCAGTGATATCCAAATAATCTCGGAGGGGTAGTATTTTTGGGGTACTGGCCTCCCCTCCCGGCCGATACCGTGATTCAGTGCCATATGGGTCTGGCCCTGAAGAAGCCTCCGAAGTTTGTCCAATTGTCGCACCCTCAGTATTTGAGACAATGAATTGAGCTACCTGGTCCAGGAAATTTTGAGAAAGCTCATTGTCATCAATGAACTTTTGTGCTCGGGCATAAGGGTTTTCGGATAGGTTATAGGGTAGCTTGAGAGAGGGCTGGCCTTCCTCAATCGCAACATCGAAAACGTAGTCGTAGGATTGCCCATTGTATTCAACCTTCCGGCCAGTACTACCAACGGCGTCCACGACAGTACCAACGTTGATCCATTGCTGCTGGCCCATCGACCATTGGTGGGCCGTGACAGACCCATTGTCCTCTTTTATCATCTGAACTTGACCTTCTTTGGTGCCTGACTTCGTTTTCAGAAACTCCGGACCAGGAAGTTTCTCTTTGTTGATGCCACCCACCTGCTGCTGAGGGATGGAGGAAGACTTCACTGACTCATCAAAATGAGCTACGGTCTCGGGACTGGCGACACGCGCGCCGTCACGCGAAAAGATGCGGATGACACCATCGCTGGCTCCCGATGCGATATCACCATTGGACGAATTGGCGGCAACAGACCAAACAGAGATGGCAGGATGAGTAATGGTCTGAATGCATTCAGAGCCCCGCCATATCCGAACTGTACGATCCTCGCCAGAACTGACGAGTTCCCCTGAAGGCAGCGACGTCAGCGAATAGATGAAACTTTCATGGCCTCTGAGCTCTCCAACTTGTTGACCGTTCAGCTTCCATAACCGGATAACACCATCGTTGCTCGCGCTCGCGATGTCGGCGCCGCTTGGGTGGCCTTTAGGAACTTGGCAGAGGGCGCGCACGACATCTGGAGTATAGATAGTGGACCGGGGCTGAATCTGGCCAGCAACAGCCTTTCCAATATCGAAAACGCGAATGTTCTTATCAGCACAGCCAGTGATGACGAGGGTTTCGCTCAAAGGCAAGACGTCCCAAACAGCACCCTCATGGCCCTCCAGGACAGCCTCGACCTCCCAGTTCTCGATATTCCATATACGGGCGGTGCTATCCCAGCTTCCGGACACGATAGATCTATGACCTGGGACAATAGCTAGAGCGCATACGTTCTGAGCATGACCTATCAACAAGCGCTCGGCATTATCGGAGGGACCGGCGGCGACAGACCGAACATCGATAATGGCATCGGTGCCGGCGGATATGACCAGGCCTTTAGGAAAAGCGCTGGAAGGGGGCAGACAGGTCAAGCTATTGATGAACTCGGAGCCTTGGGTCACGATATGGGGCTCAAAAGCCGGGGGAGAGGCGGGTGTCCGGGACCAGGCGCGCACGGTGTGGTCTCTCGAGGCAGACAGGACAAGATCGGGGCTGGGAAAGTATACATCGCGAACCTATTAAGAAGACGGGTTAGGCATTTGAAGTCAGAAATGAGCACGTGTTTGAGCACGGCCATGCCATATAGCTTGTCGTTCAATATCGTGTATGTAGGTACACTAGATATATATGGAAATTTGACACGTACGTCAGCTTCGTGGCCAGCCAACTGCGCAGACAGTCTAAAGCTGGACATGGCCTGCCTCAAAGAAAACAACACCCAATATCTCGAGTGTTCTTGTTACGTGCTGTCTTTTACTGGCTTGTAGCGATGGAGGAGACGGCACAGATGGACCGGCGAGCGTATTTACCCCGCCAAACTTAGGTGCCGATCGGAGTGGGCGAATGACGGTGGTCGACAACTAGAATCTTATGGCTGAAGAGAGAAAGACAGCTTATGCGATTTGGCTTTCACGAGAGAAGTGAATGGAATGGATTTACGGGTGCACTAGATCATGCATGAATACTACCGGAAGAAACAATGTAAGTAGGTAGGTCTTTCTACAAACAAACCACATGGCAGCAGCAGCAACAGCTCATCCCTAGCTTACCTAAGGTTGGAGAGAGGTACCAGAAAAATGATATCATGCAAACCGTACCTCTAGGTACCTAGGTAGGTCCCCCAAATAACCCCCAAATTCCCCCAATCAGGTAGCGACCAGGCACCCCCGCAGTTACCTAGTTAGTTAGGGTGGAGGGTGGACTTGATACCACCTGTAACACCTTGGAAGCACCTTGCAAGGATCTCCTTTACGGACGACGCAAACTTCCTTATTCAATAATCTTTGCGACAGCATCGTTCATCTTTTTTTCTCTCTCACGCATTATCCAGAACCACAACCACCAGCGTAGAGACTATCTCGCAACCACGCCTCCCCATCCTCCCTACGCCTTCTCCACACTCCACACAAACACCTCCTCTGACTCTCTGTCATCCACTCTCGCGAAGTCTACTTTGGGACCACACTATTGGTTGCGCTCCAGTCAGCAGCAACACCTTTCTTCTTCTTCTTCTTTCCTTTGCCTTGGTCGGCACTACGTTTGTACGGGCTTTTTTCACTTAACGATTTGCATGATATAACGAAACGAGACGATACGACTTCATACGGACGCTGTCTCGCGACTGAGACGAAACGAACAAGACTGTTCGGATAGACTACCTAGATCACATACTGGCAACGGTTTCTCCCATTTCTCTTCCGACCAGGTCTTTCTTGCCGATAGACTCTACCCGTTCGCCCTCTTCCTCTCCCCTGAGGAACACCGCCCCGCTATTGCCCGACAGCCTTTGCGCTCTTCCCATCCGCTTCCACCCATCTGCCCTGCTCTCCCGTTTTGTCAGGGTTCCCTTGTAAAACTACATCGCAACCCCAGTCTATCCTCACCATGGCTACTACTGCTCCCGATCCTCCTAGGCAATACGTACCTTTGACCTGCCATGGTCACTCTCGTCCCGTCACCCATATCAGCTTCTCGCCACTTGAGCGAGACGAATCCTACTATCTGATCTCGGCCTGCAAGGGTACGTCTACCGCTTTCACCATATTCTAGGCCCACGGTAACCGCGCGCACACTGACAAGGCCGGGTCCAGATGGTAACCCCATGCTTCGCGATGGTCAGACTGGTGATTGGATTGGAACTTTTATCGGTCATAAAGGTGCAGTGTGGCAGGCCCGGCTGAGCCCTGATGCTAGCACTGCTGCTACAGCTTCTGCTGATTTCACTGCGTAAGAATTCTATTGTGTCTCTACTTGCTCGATCCCTAACCATTGCCCACAGGAAGATCTGGGATACCCATACCGGTGAACTGCTGTGCACCCTACAGCATGATCACGTTGTCCGCGCCATCTCATACCCACCTGACAGTTCCGATCTTCTCGCAACCGGCGGGCAGGAGAAGAAGCTTCGCATTTTTGACTTGAGCAATGTGAAGCCAATCGAGACCGGTGAGGCTGTACCCCAGACATTTCCGGCCTCAGCGGCTTTTGAGATTGGCCCAAACGTTCATAGCGCCCCCATCAAGTTCATTGTTTGGACTAGAGATCCAAATATCTTGATCACGGCGTCAGACAACGTTTTACGATGGTTTGATCTCCGCACACGACAAGTCGCCAAGCAGGAAACTCTAGATGGAGAGATTCGTTCTTGTGAGCTTTGTGGCCTGGCTCCTGAGTTGATGTCCAGGTCAGATCTCGGCGAGGGCTTGCCTATATTGGCCGTCGCTGCTGGACAGTGTGTCTACTTTTGGGGAGGAATGACTGCTACGAAAGAACTCAAGCGCCTTAAGATGGACTTCCAGGTTGCCAGTGTGGCTGTGGATCCCAAGGACAGAAAGATTGTCGTTGGCGAAGATAAACCCATGACATGGGCCAGAGTGTATCGTTGGGACGATGGCGCTGAGATTGGTGAGTTCTGGAGACCTTATACTCTTCGTTCCGCGCGCTAACGGCAGACAGATATCCACAAAGGCCACCATGGACCTGTCTGGTCCGTTGCGTTCTCTCCAGATGGCAAGCTATACGCGACGGGCTCAGAGGACGGGACCATCAAGATGTGGAAAAACTGCGAGGGCTATTATGGGCTCTGGCGCGGTGGAGTAGGTGGTAACGGAGCCGAGCGGACTGCAGAATAGAATAGCACACCGCATTGTGGTCCAAAGCCCGCCCCGGCTCGCTCACGCGGTGAGGTTGATGGCTCGTCGTCGAGCGACTCCCCTTGGGAGGTTATCCCCGTCTTCCCAAGTGTGAAGAGCAACTAGTGCAAAACGCACGTTACGGCTTGGCTTAATTTGGGGGGCTTCTGGCCAGGCTTGCCATTAGGCAGTGAGTCAATAATGCATTATTTTCTGCCAGTCTCTCATGTTCTGTTCTCATAATAGTATGACTCGAGAAGCTGATTATGCTTCAAAGTCATCAGATAATCAGATACCACCCTCTTGAGCCTTCAGGCTTTTGCGGTATTGTACCGACATATCAAACCTACTATGGTAATAACATCAACAAATGAGATAGATTCGTATGTATCTAATTCATCAGCAATATCTACTACCAGAGTCACTGTTAATTAGGTAGCAGATTTTTTTCTGCCTACCCTAGAATAGACACTTTACAAGCACTGTGAAAGACTATGCATTGTAGATGGCCAGCTCTTTGGGGATTCTATTAAAAGAGAGATCATTGCATAAATGAAATCTGTTGTGCATCCAGGAATACCCCCTGTCCTGCGTGTTACAATCCTTGAACCTCACTTACTATGGCCTCAGTCTACTAGATGCAGCTCTCACATGGTAGGACTCTATTTGCCATTCACTTAATAAGAACCGGGGCTTAAAGTCCCATTGTATCTTGAGCCGCATTAATGCCATTCAATAGGTACTTGTTGGCCTCGACGCGTTGCGCGTCCGAGGAGGTAAGGTACCTGTATACTTACTTGCCCGTACTTAACAATCTACGGACCAAGAACTTCACAATTATGAATACTTCACCTACTCGGCATATACAGCATTGAATGTCTCGTAGCCATGGACGATTAAGCACGTAAATTTCTGAACATATATTCCCACTTCTCTCTTGTCTTTCCCACCTTTCTCTCCCACAACACCACCACCCAAATCCAGCATCAGGATACAGCCCACCCTGACTTGAGATTGCAATCCCATTCTTTCTGGCCTTTTTCTCTGGCAAATTTGCTAGTTGCACTTGCCTTTGATATTACCTTGGTCAGCCATACTCCAGCTGTTTTTTAACACTTGAATTATTCTAACATTGGAATTATCACAGAATCACCAACACGTTTGTTTCAACGTCACCGTTGTCACACTTCCCAAACAACACAGATAACACCATCCTGCCTCCCTTCATACCAGAAGAACTGGTAAGTCACTCTGCTGTGAAGAATAGCACTTGATTTGTTCTGTTGCCTCTTTGGGCATTCTACTTTGTTACCGTGCGGCAAAATATCTTGAAGCCATCTATCTACAGACAGAAACAATCTCTTTCTTTTCTCATACACTAACTTATTAATACTTGTTCTTGCAGCAAGCTTCCAAGTTCCTCCAGCTTTGAACCACGCAACAATGGCACCCCAGCAAGCAGCCTCGCCTCCTCATGAGGAGACCATCGCAGACAATACCAGCGGTCCTTCTACTCCTGCTCCCACCCCTGCCCCTACTCCTGCCCGGAACAAGAGAAAGCGCAAGGCAGCGCACGAGTACTCCACGAACCCAAACACGATCCGCGTCCGCGAGCGCAACGCAAGCCTCTCGCCGTACCAGCTCGCCGTGGAGCGCGCCAAGTCCAATGACATGAAGGCTGTCGCTAGCGCCTGGAAAGACCGCATCAACACCGAGTCCTACCAGGCCTCGTCCGAAGAGGCGCGGCGCAAGATCCTCGAGGACGTGGAGAAGACCGTCATGGACCGCCGCCGGCGCAAGAAGATCGATTTCAGCTCCAAGATCTCCAAGCTTAATGAGGAGCTTGGGGTCGACGGCGGCGAGGCCGTCGTCCCCCGCGTTGATAATGAGGCTGCTTCGACTTCTGCTGCCGCCGCTGCTACTACTGCTGGCCCCCAGCCCCCTATGGCTCCCCCTGGATATATTGCCTTCCCCATCAAGCCTATCCATGATCTCATGGACTATACTAAGAAGAAGTCTCCTTCTGATGCTGGTGCTTCTGCTCAGGCTTCCTCCTCCTCTGCGCCTGCCCGTAAAAGAAATTGCGCCGCCGTTCAACCGGCCTCAGCTTCGGCCTCTTCTGTTGCGTCAGCGAGTGCCCATGCCGATGCGGATACCAACGCGAAGCTCAAGGCTGCCATCGAGGAACTCAACGCCCAGTTCGAAGCAGAGAAGATGCGCCACGAAACCGACAGCATCCGTCAAGTAGCCGAGCTGCAAGAGCTCCGAGGCGTGGTGGACGGTCTGAAGCTGCAGCTGCAGCATATGTCTGTTCTCATCCAGTCGATCCAGGGCACTCGCGTGACTTACACCCAGGCCACCCACGTCTTGGACCCCCAATACCCGGGTTACCCGCACGCCCAGCACTACGGCGGTTATCCTGGAAATTACGCAGGTGATGATGGCTACAATGGCAACGATGGCTACGCTACTGACGATGGCCTCAATGGTGTCCCTGTCCTTGGCTATACGGCTGGCGGCTCTGTTGCTGGGAATGCGAATAGCGGCGCCGGAAGAGAATTCAGATTCTTCTAAGTTTGGAGTCCTGGATTTTTTGGAATTCGTCACGCAAGGGACACGATTACTGGTCCTTCGTTGTCGTCTTTCACTTTTTTCTTTTGTGTTCATTTCAAGTTTTCGTCCGAAGACGTCAGGTCGAAGGCATATTGAGACCTCATTCGTCTTTTGAAGCTCATCGCCGTCGACTATAGCTGGAAAGTTCAAATCTGGAGTTCTTTTGTTTCAACGCCGTGGGTGAACAGCCCGATGCGCTTCGGTGTTCACGGTAACTTATTTGAAGATCTCTTGCATCTTGTCTTGCCTATATAGATAGATAGATGGATAGACGGTCTTCATTAACCAACCCCACGGTTGCCTCTTCAATAATCTGTACAAGTACATACATCACGAAATGGGTCACGCTTCTTGTAACTATATAACTCGAAGATGAAATCAATTCAATGCATAAACGATCTCCTGTCCTTAAGATTCTGATTCAATACTGGGGTACTGTAATTTGTATTGTGGTGAAATCCATGATTACCCGATGTTAGCGGTGTAATCTCTACGTAACTAAACGAGGTGCTCTGCTTCAATTGCAGTGGTATATCCTTTCATGACCCCGTCCATCTAACATCCAGCTCCGTGATTAGAGTCCACGACGGCCTCTGTACGGCTATATGTCTATATAACCCAACAACACCCCACCCACAAGCTGAAACCTACGACCCAGGAGCCACAGACCCATCCCTCGTAGAGCGCACGGTAAGCATCCTCGAGACGCGCGACCGCCAACTCCACCTCTCCGTCGCAGTCGGCGTCGTCGGGGTAGGGAGTTCCGCCGGGTTCTCCATTGTCCCAAAGGGCTTGGTGTCGCCGAGCTCGGTCAGCGGACCCTCCGTCCCCAGCTCCGCGTCGGGGAGCTTCCGCCTCTTCGGCTTCTCCTCCGCCGTCATTGCCGCCGCCATGTTCTTCTTCCTTCGTCTGTTGTCGAAGAAACGCCACACCCACGCCTCGATCCGGAACCCGACGAACTCCTTCGTCTCGCCCGCCTTGTACCGTCTGTACTGCCGTATAATCGAGTACGCCCCGTATCCCGCGAGGAGTGAGATTAGGATCGTGGTTAGGATTATGGCTGCTACCGTGAAGTTCGAGGACGGGGATTTGTTGCTGTTTTTGTCTTGGCTTTCTTGCGCTGGGGCATTTTGCCCGGCGCGTTGGGTTGGGCTTGGGGAGGGTGTTGGGCTTGTCGGGCTTGTTTGGCTTTCTTGGGTTGGGGGTGATGATAAAGGCGGGGACTCCGATGATAATGAAGAAGATGAAGATGACGCTGATGTTGGTATCAATATTGGTATTGATGTTGATGTTGACGTTAATGGAAGGGTCTGGAACCCTAATGGCAGCTTTGGTTGGCTTACTATGACTGTCGTCACTTGTGTAGAAGACGATGCCGGTGGACTGGGAGGCTCCTCTGTTGATGTGGTCTCTGGCTCAGATGTAGAGGTAGGGGTGGCTTCTGTCTCCGTCGTCTCAGTAGGTAGGGGCTCCGCAGCCGTAGTCCTCGCCCCAGGCGTGAGAGGATCCGTTTCTAGGCCATCGAGGTCCTCAGCCCGCCACCGGATCTGGATCGCCGGCCCAACCGTCACCTGGGCGCCATTCGCAGACGCCGTACGTGACACGCCCCATACTCCGCCGCGGAAGTCAGATGTATCTGATGTGCACGTGTGGCCGCTAGCAAAGCCGTCAGCAATATGAACTTGATACTGGACTATATATCTAGCTTTCGGGTACTCACTTCGGTATGCAATACGCCGCCGTCTCACCAGCCTGGATGACGGGGAAACCTTGCGCTGTCCTTGGATTTGTTATGATGCACGACGGCCCTACGAAGAACCCGCTGGGACAGATGGCCGGTGAGTAATACTCGAATCCCCGCTCCGAGACATACTCACCCCACGAAGGCGGATCACACGATGCGGGTGCCGCTGTAGGAAACGGGGGAAACTGAGAGGGCACCTTCGTCGTCGTCAAGAGCCATGTTATTGGACATGGTGGTGTAAAGACTGTAGTGAGAGCAGCGAGTGGCGGCGTGAAAGTCGCCGGCATGGTTTAGACGATTCAATGCGTACGTGCGGTTCATCCAGCGCTCGATGCATGAATCTGTCAAGAGACGGGAAGTGATAGTGCTAGCTAGTGTTGAGGCACCTGTCAACCGATCTTCTCTTTTCCATCAATGTGTCTTGTATGCTGTCCGAGCGATATCAAAATTAGCTATCAGCCATCCACGGGAGATCGATCGCCTCACCAGCCAGCTGAGACAGATACAGAACGTAAGATAAACCTCTGAGGATTAGTCCCGGTAGCACAGCTGAGATTAGACTCGTGGGGTCGATTGAATATCTACATGACTGGGGAAGATCATTCGGCTCGACCCGGGTTGGCCGTCGCGCAGAAACGTCCCGGGCCTTCATTGTTGGTTCTATCCATGTGTTGGACCTTGGAGGCGATCACACACCAACACCTCGGTTCGACGAATCTGCTGGCCCGACCAAGGTCGGGGTGATAATACTGGGTTGGGTGGGCCTGTCTCACGATTCAACGATGGGCAACATTCTCCTCAAAACAAGGCCAAAACGTCACATTCAGCCCCTGGTAGCTGATTAGTTCATTTCACGCGGCAGGCGGTGAAGATGTGGGCTATTCTTTGAAACTTTGCGGGCGGGAGATCTGGTTGATTTATGATTGAAGGGAAATCATAAATCATAATATACCATCGTTGCCATGAAGCTCAATTCCTAAAAGGGAAGGGAAGGGCAATCATAGTCACATGTTTCTTCTATTCATTTGAAGACGTGATGCAAGAAGACATGATGAAAAGAGCTCCCCGCTTCCAGATAGAGCAAGCCCCTGGGTTGAGTGCCTCAGGTTCCACGGGGTAGCATGCATGTCGCAAAGCATATGCAGGGGACGAATCACGAATCAGAGAACCGCAACACGGGCCAATTGCGCTGCGGCTGTGACCCAAGCACGACCATGACACAACAGCTTGCAGGCTTGGCTGACCGGCTCAGGTCTCGCCGTCATCCCAACTTGATGAGAACCCATCATCTAGTAATAAAACTAACACGCGATATCCGGGGCGGAAAACACGAAGTAGCTGTCTTTACAACCCCATTGGACTCGACGACTAGCAACTAATTTCTTGTGCCGTATTATGAGTGGACATTTGACGTTAACATTACAGGCAGACGGATTTCACGCCGTGATCTCTCCGATGCTACCGTCTCCGACCGCCTCATCTCACTTGCTCAGTGAATGACACACAAAAATGGCTTTTGACACGAGCATCAAGAAGCGACCGATTGCACATTTACTAAGGTGCAACATAATAATACTAGTTCGATACCATTTCGAATCACTCTATCCTACAATTTCAAGCTCGTAAGCTATGGCATAAAACCGTGCTTCAATGTAACTAATCCTTTCCTTGTCAAAGCAAACCTAAGTAAGGTACGTAGTGTCTGACAACGCACAAACTTTTTTTCCTTCCTCAAAGAGACAATTACTTTGTTATTGAGAGATGTTAAAGAATGATATTGAAGAACAACATAGTTGCTTTTTTCATAATGAAAATGTTGAAGATCAACGCCATCATTTTGCCCATCATAAATTATTCGAAATTGATATAAATTTGTCATTTTTCTTATCATCCAACTCATTCCGTACTCGTCAACCACGAACCGACTTAACAAGCAACAAAATGAATAATCAATCAATACTTGACCAGACGGTCCTGCCCACCATAACAGCAGCTACTCGCTATGCTGCAGATCTATATGAGAGAACGACACACCAGCGACCAGCAACACCGCCAGCTGCAGATGCCCAACCTAATCCAGATGACAGTTCAGACGAGAACTCAGAAACCAGTCCAGACGAGAGCTCGGACAAGAAATCAGAGACCAGCTCCAGCCCAGAGAGCATCTCTAGCTCTCAGAAAGACGCTAACACTACATTAGACGAGTTTGATGAGATGTTTATGCCCAGTATCAAGACAATCATCTTGGCGCGGGATCAAGCACAGAGAGAAGGACGCCCGTTCCCACCCGCGTGGTCTCGTCTGAGGCGGCCAGCAGATATGCCACTACCAGCATATCTTGACATGCCAGAAGATCTTATACTGCCAGCAAATACTCCACTGCCAGATGACGATACTAACAATGTGCCAGATAGGCTTAACGAGACATTCGTTCCTACTATTAGACGACGGCCAATAGTTGATGAGCCGTTAGATGAGGGCAAGTCTTCATAGCGCCGTGATATCTCCGGAAAATAGTAGTCAGAATCGTTTTGATAGTAATATAAACTAAACCTTGTATCATATTCGGTTTTTTACCTATTTATCATAGTATGTGTGTGAAGTGAGCTCAAAGTGCGTCGCAAATATAGTAGCCGTCCACTGATTCATAATTGTAGACAAACAATAATGTTGCGCCGCAGTGGTCGCCTTTGTTGATTGCTGGCGCGGTAATGCAACTATTCATTATTCATCGCTCAAGAACGAACAATGGAATCGCGGCTATGAAATGACAAATAGAACTGTTGAGACCGAACAATATATTATAGTTTAATTATTCTAGTTGAATGCACATCTTAATTTAACGATTTGACCTCGCTTATTACTCTGGCAATTCGTAGGGTAAGGTTGGAGACCGTCATACTGATATCAAGCTAGGTTCGAGACATCAAGATTACAATCCGTATGATCTTGCAAATTCAAACTCAGAATCCTGCGAACCTCTGGCTGATAGTCATTGAATTCCCCATGCCTAAACAATAAGAGCTTTGTGTCAAACTCGGATCTTCACAGAAGCCTTAGAACTAAAGAACAATACCTTTCAACTCATCAAGGGACAATCATAAGAAGCCATAAGATCACTCAACAAATCCCTTGTTCCTTAACATTTATCCCCTTGTCACCGTGGGCAATACAAAAATGCTCGGTTATCCTGCCCATCAAGAATTCCCGTCCCCCAATTTCCCCAGAGTATAGAAAGTTCTAGACAGAAAAAACAAACAACACTTACGCAAAGAGGAAGCGAACAAGATAATCGAAATTTGCTGCTACACTCGAGTTTAGTTCATATTCCAGAGTCAGAATCATCAGGAGACCATTCCTACTAACCCTGCAAACCCCCCTATTATTCATCACATCTCACCTCCAAGAGTATCCGTGGGTACAATGGCCTCGAAACTTCAACCCCAAACTCGCCCCTCCCATATCTCAATCCCCTCCGCTCCTAACAACCTCAATGTGGACTCTATACGTGAGTGGCTCGGTGCAGAGCCGCAAGTCTCCTTCCCACCTACCTCCACCCGTGGTTCAAACAACAAACGCAAGCTAGAGCAGAAGTACAACGCGAAAAAGAAGAAGGTAGTTGATGATGAGGACCTAAAGTTTTTCCCCCCTTCTGTTTCAGGCAACTGTTCCCCCTCTTCTCCTCAGCCCTACCCTCTCTGCTCCTTATCACCATTGGAACCCCCCTCTCAAGACAACGACAAACACACAACCCTACTAAGCCCAAACACCACTAATCCTCCCGAGCCCCCCTCAATCCCATCCCAAGCTTCGATCGCCTCGATGAACCATCCATATCCATACGTGCTGGACCCAGAGGACCTAGCGCGCCGCCTCTCTGTCATCTCCCCAGAGTCGTCCGATCGACAACAATTGTACCGGGAGCCCCGTAGCCCAACCATCCACCACAATATAGCCCAAGCGAATAACGCGAATCTGCCGCGCTGCGAGCTTTCCAGGATGTTTGCGATGGCGACGGGGGCAATCACAGGAAGTGGGCAGTACGAGTACAGTTCGAGCTGGGGTAAAACCTGCCCCTGTCAGGTACTCTCGAAACCCGCCTACAGGTAGTGTACTTGCACGGAAAAACCCCCTGCGAAGCGGGTTCCGCGAGCCTTCCAAGTCGGGTTTTGTAGGGGGGGTAGACAGTACGAGTAGTGTTTCTTATCCTGTCATATATGCCCAGCAGGCAAGTAATTCATAGATGAAAAGCAAAGAGAACGAGAAGTGTATGGAATAGAAATAGATCTATGTTTTGACAATTGAAACTATGCGGCACATGTTTATATATAAAGCCACAAGTTATCATTTCACGTAATTCAAAGCGGTCAACGCCGAAGTCGCGTCGCAAAGTATGCTGTATTCGAACATTAAACCCATATACCCCTCATCAAACCAATCCTTCATAGCCCGCACATTGTAATCTCGTCATCAATAACCCATCGCCAAAAACACTCAAGTTAGTGCGCAACTTTCCCCAGATCCCTCATGTGAGCTTTTTACTCTAGCTGCATCTCGTTATGCATGTCGCAATATGTTCAGAAATGAAGAAAAGGCGCTCATGCGCCTTGTCGATAAACTCCAACCCCATCACCCCTCCGGATCGATAGTTCCGGAATACCTCGCATTTCATTCGTATATGTACCCTCGTCCTTCCCGTAGATGATGTTTGATGATAAAAGTTTCAAGAATGCCAACGCCGGTTGCCCGTAGTACACCGCCTCTTTGGAGTATGATGCCGATGCTTGTATAGTAACCCTTTGCCCGTGTTCGTACAGTATACCTTCTTTCTGGCCGGATGTGCCAACAAGGTGCATTTAATAGAGAAAGATGTGAGTTCATTATACCGTCTTTCCACCGCAATCGGGGATCTTGACTCCGCTTTTCAGCTTTCGATTAACGTCCAGAATACCCCACTGATCTTCCCATTCTTTTCCTGGTGTGTTGAAGCTGATCTTCCAGGGCTCGTCGAACATCTCAAACCAGAAATAATTGGTGCCGTTGTTTAGAGCTTGGCAGACCCAAGTGTCCAACAATGTGTTGAGCTCATCAATTCCAGCTACGGCCCCGTCCGTGCAGGTTTCTGCCTCGCCACAGTCGGTACCACCCTTGGTAGGCCAGCCGATCTCCGAGATGACATTTTTCTCGTTATCGGTCTTGAAAAAGGAGCCAGCCTTATTATGCCAGAATGTCCAGGTCCATGCTGACGCTACTTTGGAGTCTTGGCCCGCAAAGAATGGATGCACGTTGCCCATAATGTAGTCGCTAAGCTCCGCTAGGTTTGCATCCCAGTTGTCACCCAAATCGCTCGTAGCCACCGGGAGGTCCCAGTTGTGATTGCTCAGATTGGTGCGCACATTGTCTAACAATGTCCCTAGCTCTTGCGCGGTCATCTGTTTGCGAAACAAGATCTCATTGCCAACGATTAAACCCTTAAACGGCTTATCTCCGTACTGATCTAGGATCGTCCACATACGATCAAGCTGGCGAGCGTTGGTGACGTTGTTATCATCTTGCCATACGCCAAGCCAGATTTTTATCTCGTCCTCCATCTTCAACTGGTTTATGGCGTGAATCGTCATCTCAGTCTGATTGCAGTCAGTCCCATACAACCGGATAGTGTTGGTCAGTTGCGAGAGGATAGCCACATCGCGGGTCACGTTATTCTGGGATGGTGGGTTCTTTATGCAATCGGGGTATTGCACGTTTATAGGCGTATAGTCAACACCAGGAAACACCTTATGAAGGTTGGGGTTGTTTAGCAACGCCTTGATTTCGTCGGAGTCGATGTTGAGGTCTCCGTTCTGAGCTGAATCGTCGCTCGCTGACTGCCCCCCTGAACCATTCCCTTTATTCCCTTTATTTGCGTACATTGATCCTAACACACCACCGACGACAGCTCCAGCGATGACCAGCAGAACAATGACAACGATGATCCATGTCCATTTCTTTCTGCTGCTGCTCTGCTTCGCTATCCATTCAGACTTCTCTGCCCGAGTACCGAGGTCGTATTCGCCAGGATTACCTCCTTGGTAAGCAGTAGTTGGGTTTTGTACGGGGTCATAGTTGATAGCGCTGTTCCTGTTTTTCCCCATGAGGCCACCGAAGACACCACCTGCTGTCGCAGCGCCGGCGGCCCCTGCAGCAGCAGCGGAAGCACCATTTGCACCTCGACCACTTGAGTTACCCAGGCTCAGCATACTATTCCGAGCAGACCGTTGGTACTCGAGGCCGTCGTCGCCGTCGTCATCAATGTCATTGGGGTTGAACTGGCCTATCCTTGGATCCATTCGTTGACCGTAGGCCAGCTGTGGGTCTCGAAAGGGATCACTGTGGAAGCTATTCAAGCTTCGGGTAGGTGTAGATCCAGGGCCGAGTGGGGCTAGGCTCGGTGACGAGTCTTGGCCATGTTGATATGGGCTGCGGCTTTGACCATATCCGCTCGGTTGAGCCTCCGCGTATTGTGTTATCTGGGGTTGTGTGCGTTGGTATACTTGGGGATATGGGGGCTGCTGCTGGTACGACTGTGCGGCTCTCATGGCCTCGAGGCCACTTTCTCGGGCATGCCGTTCCGCAACGCTCATGGCGAGGCCAGGTATACCGCCAGCAGCGGCCTCGCTGAAATTATCAGCGCCAGGAGTAATGCTATTCGGCTGCGATTCGTGACCCCACGTACGCTCTGCTGTATCGCGATGAGGCGGTGGTATAGGAGGCGCCCCCGAGGAAGATGTGTGTCCTTCTTGCGTAATACCGGCCTGGGCTCTGTTCTGGCGTAGGAGAGCGAAGGCCGAGTCGGGATGGGCACCGGGATGGCCCGAATGAGCTGGCGGCGGCGGCGGGTTTGAAGGGTAGTCTCTGTAAGGCGAGGGGTCCACGTCTTCGTAGTTTGGCTGGGGAGCGTGTCGTTGTGATAAAGGGAGTGAGTTGTCTAGAGGGGCGCGTTCGCCAGGATCCGAGTCAAAGGAATAACGAGGGCCCATGGTGCCCATATTTCAACAGCGCTCGTCGCTATTGATATTGATATGGGCCGTGTGGATGTGTGTGTGGGGTCAATGGGTCAACGGGTCAATGAGGCAGAAACAAAGGGAGATAGGTAATACCGATCAATCGGATAGCGCTGTTCTAATCAATACGAGGCGCACGAGAGGCGTACAAAGCTGCGGGCGCTGCAGAGTGGGCTGTGGGCTTGCCCTCGAGAGCCGCCACGGCCCAATCGCTTCGCTGTCACGCACGTTGAACCGGTCGTACGGGCGCAATTAGAGCGCAGATCGATATACGGACACAGATTGTAAGTATCTGTAGATATGCCTGCAGAAGAGGGGCGTCGGTGACGATGATAGCGTTGAGCCGCTGGCGAGGGTGAAACGTGGATGTCTCTCTTGGGGACTGAGAGCGGGGCCTAAAGAGCGAGGCTAGGTGGGTTTAATCTTATTGTGCAAACTGCACTATAGTCTAGTATATAAGTGCGATGTAAGGGATACTGGTGAATCAAACTGGTAGGTGGTGATTTCTTGGCTCTGCGGGTTCGTGGGTTTTAATTTTGTGTTTCGTAAACTCAATTCAAGCAGACTAAGAAGGGAGAGACAGAGAGAGATGCAGGTCTACCGTCGATCAACATTGAAACATGGAAGTGGGCAAGTCTTGCGCTTAGCTTGACCGTCCTTTTTTGACACGAACAATAAGTGGTGACAGCGTCCGCTGCGCCAACCTCAGCTGAGACATAAAGAGTAGGTAGCTACCTCGGCTACTTCCTACAAAGGGCAGCCTGATCTGCCACCATTTACATAGTCTATCCGAGATATCGCCTTATAGTAACCAAACTAGCCAAATGGACGCATCGGAGACTGGACACAAGATTGCAATTTATTTTGTATACGAGCAGATCAATAACACACGATATGCATGATAGCAACAGGTTGGACTTAAGCATTTGAGGAGTTTCATGTAAGTCTATAGCAGACCTGTCAAGCCTGTAGTGTACTTTTATTCTACACTAAGCCTTCCAGTGGCTTGGCTGCGTGGTGGCATGCTGGCATGCCCCTGTCAACAGGGCAACAATAAAGACGGTATGACAAGGGCCGTGCATGGTGGCTTTAGGTACCAGTTTGCGACGATCATACCATTCTTGGTGAAAGCATCACCAACTACCAGAATCGTGCATCTGCTCACAAGCGCCGCTTCCCCATCTGGCAACTTAATCAGAAGCCAACGTGATCCAGTGTCTCACGATGTGAGTCCTTAGTGGCTCTACTACTGCTACCGATAATATATATATATGTACTTCGTAAGCATACCTACAACGTTACAACCCCTGGTGCGAGCGAGCACCGAACAGGGCATAAGAATATCGGGAACATCGGCCTGCCTTTGAACACCTTATTGGCAGCAATCTTACTGTAGAACTTGTTCCGTTACGAGAGTCCATTTCGGCCTAGATTAGGGCTGACGCCAACTTAGGCGCAGGAGTATATGTTCGCAAGGAAACCTCAGTCGCGCTCTCCCCTGGATGATAGTTTTGACTTAATAATGGTCCGGACGGACTGAATAATCAACGACTGCAAGTCTCCTGTTTGCACTCTTGCCCATTTACTGAGCCGAACTGTTGGGTCGACAATGCATGGCGGCCGTTGAAATGCACTAATAAGACGCAGCAAATGACCCTTGTGATACGATCAGGCCTGCTTACGTCGTAAATTCACCTGCTCGAGACTAAAAAAATAATACAAAAATAGCATAGGCAGCACACGTCTAAGTTAGAAGAGCATTACAACGCATCATCAATAGATAAAGCGACTTAGATGAATCTTGAGCTGGAGAGCACTATAAGTAACCAGATCACTTGTATCATCTTCGAGGTCATTTACTAATGTATTCATCCTTTCGGTCGTACCTATTGTCAGATCATGTATTGTTGTGCCTGGCTACTTGCAGGTACTCGAACAGCACTAGGCCAAAATCAATCGACGGTCTCCAATTGGAAATAGGTACGTACCTACCACATAAACCATCGCACTACCTAGATAGTGTAAGCCACTTCGTGATGCAAAACGTTCGTATCAGCGAGAGGCTTCACTAAGTAGAGGACAAAACACTCCAAATGAAAGATAGATAGATGGAGAGTCTAAAGCACTGAGATCAAGCCGTTTCCAGCCGCAGATGGTGATATCATAGAAATCATACCTTCTCCATCTCCAGCGTTGTTAGCTGACATGGTTTTCATTTTCGCAACTATTAAGGTATGAGGCAACAATGCATCAATTACCTCCGTCTCTTCCACGACTTCAAACCACCCTTACTTGCATGGCAATTCGCGAACATTCTGGAAAACGGTTGCTCGACATACATGTTCTATGTGTACGTATCATCGTGCAGAGAACGGGTGCTGCACTACTGTATAGATGGATTTATTGAGCCTCCATCATACATACATCATACAAGGCTGCTAAAATCCTTCGTTAGCCCACAATATGAGTGAAATAGACTCTACACCCTTCCAATTAGCTGGTTTATCCACGACTGACTGGCTCGGCTATTGATTTATATGATGTCAAACTGTCGATCTAAGCATGCTGTGATTGAGGTGTGCCTGAAAACACTGGGTAGCATTGGTGGGTGTTGACATCATGTGGCATATCGAGTCCCTACAACTTACGTCGTTGTAGGGATCATAGTTGAGTCTGTTGGAATATATGAATCTTACGTCCCGTTCAAGGTAGGGGAACTTTATTCTATCTTTATACTACATATTTTGCGCCCACAAAGATATTCTTCTATCATCAGAATCAGAATCAAGTCTACAACAACACATCTAAATCCAATTCTATACCATTAAATCACCATGTCTGCCAACCGAAACCCGGATTCTCTACAAGGCGAATTCCACAGCCGCGTGCCGCGCTCAGAACCGATGCAAAAGGGAGGACATCAGCCCGGCGTTCTAGTCGGCAACGACAAGATCCCCGAGTTTCACGCCGAGACATACCCCCCAGGAACCGCTCCAAAAGAACATACATTCCAGCCCAATCCCGAGAACGAGCTTTCCGCCCAAGCCTACGGCACAGCACCCAGTGCCGCAGACACTATCCAGGGTGCCACCTCCCAGGATGTCTACAAAGGCATGGGAAAGCCCATCCAGGGGCAGGAGCACCGCGAGATCGCGAAGCCACATGGTGGTCACAGGAAGAAGAGCCGTGAAGGAATCGCTGGTGTTGGTGGGGTTGAGGGCGTCGACTTTGTGCGAGTGAAAGGTGCCGATCTGCCGGAGGGTGTGCACAAGGGCACGAGGGGCAAGGCGAGCGAGAATTATCCTACTGCTGAGGATCGTATCCCTGCGAGTGCGGAGGAGGTTGCCTCTAAACACTCGGAACGACCCTATGATTACACCCATCAGAAATAAGGTGTTGCGTCAGATATTCGGTTATGACTGACCTTGTACTATTGAGATAGTGACGTGTGTACAATGATCAATGAGCGTATCTTGTTGATAAATTGCGTCTTGGTTTACTTGTGCCATATAACGTGTCGGAGATCAGTTATCAAGTTGATCTTAAGCATTAAGCTGCTGTACCAGTTGACGAAATTTTCCGCTGTATCTTCTATTTCCCGAATCTGATTTAACGTATTTTGTGTATACAGATAAATGGTAAGGGAAACAGGGCCACGATATCCGTTTCTGGGTACCAGGTTGCTAGGTATCCAGATATCTTACAATGTTATTTGATCATTTATCTAATATGTGCGGTATCCAAATATGAATTGCATTTATGTGCCTTATTTGTACATGCTTTAAATTGACCTGTCATGGAACTTTCAGATACATGCATGAGAAAAAGGACACCGATATCCAGGTTTTCAAGGTTGTCAAGATACTGTTAGATAAGGACTGCCTAATACTGCTGTTGCAAGAAGGGGTATAATTCTCCATGCATATGTTGTTATGAAGGCAGCAACTGCCTTATGAAAAGCTTGGATATTTTTCTTTTTAGTTTTACAGTAACTATAAAGTATATGCTGCTGATCAAGTCTAATACTTATATACCTGAAGCAGAGCTGATTATTCCAGCGTTGAATGTTTAAGACGTTTCGGTTGCGACTGCCTTAAAACATATATTTTAAGGAGCATACTGTTATCTCACAAAGGCGTGGTTGTTGCCTAAGTTCATTGTGCACTCGTGTTGGTTCTACGTCTAAGATAAATAGAAGTGCTTCCCTCCAACCATACAGAACTTCTCCCTCATCACATCTACCCATTTCCCAGTCTCTTCTCTTTCTGCTCACTCAATACCTTTTGACCATCTGCCGAGTAGGTTTGCTTCGCCAACCAAGACATAAAACTTTCACGGATTCCTATTCATCATCCTATCAAGCTTCATCAACCCTACACATAGATTCATTGCAGCTGATACCATAGCAGCCTTCTTTCACACATCTTAACTACCATTTACCGGTCATAACATCTTTCACGATGGCTCCCAAAAACCTAGATGGCGAGCTGACTGACAAGGAGAAGGCTGTCTTGGGACACGCCTGGAAGTGTTTCGACACTGAGCCCAAGGTAACTGCCGAACAAGATCTCCATTTCGTTTCTTCGATATCCATTTCTGACTTGATGCAGATTGACTATGACAAGCTCGCCGCCCTCGGAGGTTACACCAACCCGGGCAGTGTTCGCAATATTCTTTACTGTAAGTTTAACTATCCTATGTCCCGACGAACTCTCATCATTAGTGTTACGAGACATGA
Source organism: Xylaria scruposa (assembly GCA_022385635.1). Taxonomy (NCBI): domain Eukaryota; kingdom Fungi; phylum Ascomycota; class Sordariomycetes; order Xylariales; family Xylariaceae; genus Xylaria; species Xylaria scruposa. Next base: position 1,058,076 of record MU280180.1, read on the forward strand.
GTATCCTGACTAACGCTTCAATTCATCTACTGCACAGCGGCCAAGAGAAAGCTTGCCGCTGCCGGTGGTAATGCCGATGGCAATGGCGAGGAGAGCGCTGCGTCTCCCGCCAAGGCTACCCCGACCAAGAAGCGCACCCCGGTCGCCACCAAGGGCAAGAAGCGAAACACCGAGGAAGCCAACGGCAACAATGAAGACGAGGCCGAGCCCCAAACTCCTACCAAGAAGGTCAAGAAGACTCCTGTCAAGTCAGCTACCAAGAAAGGCAAAGCCGTCAAGGAAGAGGTCAAGGAGGAGGTCAAGGAGGAGGAGGAAGAGAAGGCAGTTGTGGATGAGGCTCCCAAGGCTGAAGACGATGAGGACTATGTGGTCTAGATCTTCGATTTCATTCTAAAGTTGATATGGACTGGATCATGTCACTTGGCTGAGAGATTTGCAACTTCACACTTACACACAGTGCACGCATCTGAGTCTTGAACTTACAGAGGCATTCGAGCACATGATTTCATAGTATGGACAGATGGCATAGGCGTCGACAGACACTACACTTGCCTCGATAACTTATCCATTGATTTGATATAATACAACCACTGTGACTTCTGTTTTGCTATGATAATCGTATGCATTTCATGATGGTTGATGTGGGCGCCTGCACGTGTAAATGGTACCTAGGTACTTGAAGCTCAAAGCTTCAAAATTCTAAATGCACAGGGGGGGCAGCTGACTGTAACTACCTCTAATACCTGGCATTGTGTTTAAGATGGCAAGACATTTGGATGCTCTCTGAATAGAGGTAGAATCATCGTGGTCTTATGTCCAAAGTTGATAAGGTTGATAGTTAAGTACTATCCCGGCGAAGATGATAGTTCAGATGTCATGCTACCTAGGTATGATTGGCTAGCTTTCTCAGCTTGCATATCTGAGTAGTCTTCAATAAACTTCGGTTAAAATAATCTAAGTACTTTGCATTCCGCGATTAGCATTATGGAAATATTAAGTAATCTGAAAACACTGAAGATACTTTCCCGTGCTATTGTATTAGACGAAATGCTACCCGGAATGACTATGGTTATGGGGAAGCAGCCTCAGAAGGTGACGACATAAAGGAACTAGTGGGGTTAGGTCCGGGTGCCTGTTATTGGGCACGCATACGTCATTACCGCGGCTGTTTGTCGTAATAGAGGCGATATGATCAGGAAACAGTGCTTTCCGCGAGCGGATATTAATATAGTAAAGAAAGACCTCAATATATATTCATTGTTTGAAATAATCGGTTCACAACTTCATCCTATCTATCACCATATCAAAATAACCTCACACAATATATCCGCACCTACAATCTTGAGCGAAACCCACCTAAGACGACCGACCACCTACCCACGTCGAACAAAATGTCGAGCAAGATCATAGAAGACGTCAAGACAGGCGTGAAGGGCATCCGCGGCGCCGGCGATTCTCTGCGCGGGAACCTGATGCAGGCGGCCGACCAAGCCTTCGACAACAACCAGAACCACCCACAGACGCAGGCGTCGGAGCTCAAGAACCAGGCCCTCGCCCAGAAGGGAAAGGAGGACATGCAGGCCGTCGACGACAGGCTCGCCGCCCGCGAACAAGAGCACGAGGCGCGCAAGCTGAATAACCAGGGTCTTGCCAGCAATGGCGCCGGCGCTGCGAAAGGCACTGGCCACCACCCCATGCCCATGCATTGAGCTGGGAATATGAGGAGGGACTGTTCTATCGCGACTAGCTACGACCGCGAGCTCGCGTTATGTTTACTTTACGTCTAGGACGCTGTAACGATTTTTGAACGCCTGTTATGCGAAGCATCGATTATACATTGTACCAACATACAGCAAACTTTCTTGATACATGGCGCATGAATAGATCTATATTTTAATGCCAAGCCCTTGTTATCAATCGTAACACGGGCTAGTTCAAGGAGGGCTGTTATTGTCGAATCACAAACTCCTAGATGTAGTATTACTATTATCGTCCGATAATAACACGTATATTTCCATTCTTGTCAAGTGCACTGCAATTTTAGCCCCAGCCGGCTAGTTATTGAAGTCAGAACGATACGACTGAACCTTCTCCCCAGTAACACAGCGTCCAGGCAGCAAGAAGGAGATGATAGTGGTAATAAGGACCCCGCACGGGTAGCAGATGTCAATTACCTCCATCTCATCTACAACATCGAATATCCACTTTGCAGCAGAACAGGGACGGTCATTGTATCCCTGCGCTCTCATGAACAGCTTTATGCGCAAGGGCGTTCATATACATGTGGAGTTGTAGTGGCTTTTGGTCCCCTTGATTGAATCTCATTTATGAACCACCACCTTCGAAATCCGTGATCACCACGTCATTCTCCTTGTCGATGATTACATTATCTGCCTTAGCGTCTCCCCAGATCACTCCTACCTGGTGCAGTCGCAATCAATCATACAATGGTTATAACACCCACCGAAAATTCGTCGCAGAAGCGAGGTACCTCAGTCAAATCTTTATGAATAATAGAGCGTTTCTTGATAATCCCAATTCGTTCGTACCTTGTCATATCCGTCGGGCATTTACCTAGGACAAGATAAGTTCGGGATATATGCTTCTCTTTGGTATTAGGATTCTCAAATTCAACGAAATAGCCCAAATGAAGTAGCAAGACTGGCGTCCCTGGTTGAGCACGCGTTTTGGAAGTGTGCGACCGCCGAACAGATTTCTCGATTATCCCGTCTTGATTTACCCCCTCGAAAGTCTCGAGAGCCACATCGGCCGGTACTTCGAGCTCTTGGCTGCCACAAGAGACTAAGTACATCTCCGAAGAAGTAACAGGGCCTTGCGTGTTCTGGCATCGGAGCCAGAGCACGCTCTCGAGGAGAGGCGCGGAGATTGTCAAATATGCCGACTTGACATGGCCCAGGGGATTGAGGCCGGCGGGCAGCGACTCAGCTGCGAGTATATGACATTGTGCATCCTTGATCCATTGATCGGTCGCCTGATAGCTCACATCCCTATTGACTGAGATCCACGAAAATGTCGGTCCGAAGTAATCCGGGGGAGCTGCTACGCTCGACCGCGCTCCCACCGCCGGCAGCTCCGTTATTCCCCACGTAAGATCATGAGCGAGATTATTTTTCCAGAGTCCGGCGATATACTCCGAGTCTGTAAGATCTTGAACGACCTTTGCGACGCCGGCTATGGCAGGAAGCCTGTCTGAAAGGTATCTCAACGCGCGCAGGGTATATCCCCCGATAGTTATGTGCCACTCTCTGTACATTTCTTCCGCAGTCGTGATAGAGTAAGTTGAGTTGAAAGAGAACTTTTTAACCTCTTCTGGCAGCTCGTTGATGATGTGGCATTCGCATGAAGATTCAGAGAGACAAGACCACCACAACTCCTGTCGCCTGTAGCTGATTGTCCTAGTCGAGAGCTTTTGCTCTTGTAACGTCCAACCCCGAAGGGACAGCGGGAGATCGTCGTCGCCGTCCTCTGTATGTGATTCGAAATCGGGAACGACTCTAGCGGCCAGTGTTGTTTTTTCTCCATGTTCGTCGTACCATATCTGTTGATAGGGAGATTTGGCTTCGCTTGCGTTGTGTTCTTGGCTAAGGAACCCATCGCTCGCGGCGGCGGCAGTAGCCGCTGCTAGAGTCAGGAGCGAAGAGCGGTAAACAGAGGCCATGTTAGCTGATTCGATCTCCCAATCGAGCTTAGAATCTTGAATGATGCATAAGGCGTCGACCCAGAGGTATCTCTGTCCCAACTTCCGTGTAACTGTGATGGCATCTTGTATCGTTCTCGGGAGGGTTGATACGAGTATTCCCGTCTTCATTTCTTCGTAGTTACTGTTCGTTGTTTTCACAACATCTCCGTCGCCCCAGCAGTAACTAAGCGCCATGTATTTGTTGCGAGATTCAGGCAGCATTTCCACGAGCCGTACATAATCATCCTGAGATAAGCCAATGTCGATCAAGCGAGAAGGGGGACGACCCTCGGGTTGTACACAGTTGGGGTGGAGGTTGAGACATCTGTCAAGACACGATCGAATGAATTGTAATGCTTGATCCGAGTGTGCATACTCACTCGGAACTGAACCTTTCATAATCCCCTCCCAGGCGTCTGGCTGTCCTTTTCACGCATCTTCGTAAGATTACGGTACTTAAGAACTTACATAATGAGAAGGCAAGGCTCACCCTCTGGCGTATATACTTGGATTGTATGATCTTGATTAAGGAAATGGAGAAGGGTACCTCCACATTTGTATGTACGGATCAAGAAGGTCTCATCTTCCTCCAGTTGCAACTCATAATGCGCCATCACCTGCAAGACAAACTTGCATGTAGTGCATCCTTGACCGCTAGATAGCTTAACATCGGAAAAACTCACGAGATTTAATTGGAACCAAGCTGGTTGATAGGTGAGAACTTTGAGCTGTCGTCGGGGACGGAGCGGTTGGAAGCGAATATTAGAACAGACGTCGCACATTGCTACCGTTTACGCTGATCACCCCAGATTCCGAGATATTTAGTCTCAAGGAAGGCTGCCAATACATACATCACAGGATTTGAGGAGTAAGCTGAGCCCACAGCCACATGCGGGTACTAAACCAAGCCCCAGAGGTGGCTATGTCCCTTTACAATTCAAGATAAGATGCTTTCGGGGAAACCAGTTGATTTTCAGGGGTGCATAACTACCTGGGGGGAAAATAATTAGATACATAGAAAAACCGTAGTTATAACGCTATTACTACTCAACTCCAAGTGAAGAGCTATCCCTTCGTGTCAGGGCCTAGCATCATAAGTAATTTCAGGCATAAGGGCGGTCGGGGTAAGGACTGCCATACTAGCACGATAAGAACAGAGACAGTCGTACGAGTGATTAATATTACATTGAAGGACGCTCACATTCGTCTCATGACTTTTTATTTAGACAGCTGTCTCTTTGGTTGTCATTTTTTGTTTCACGAATTAGCCTACTGGTGAGCTAAGATCTTGAATTGTTGCTCCACCTCTAGCGACAGTCCTTTGTAACAACTTGGATCTAATAGGCTAATGCACAGTCGACCCCGAAATCTGGTTCTAACGTGCGATCAAGAACAATCCTGAGACTTAGCATCCCGGTCATACAGCTCTGTCTCACCCAAAAAGTCTTCAACGTTGCCTAATTTACGTACGCCTCAAGAATTTGTAGCTCGCCTCAACTGAATCAACAGCGAATAAAATGGAATCGGCGGTGAAAGGGTCTTGTCAGCTTAATGAAATGCTGACAGTAGGCTTCCCGGTGCTCAGCGGAATGCGAGCTCGTGGCACCTCCTTTTTAAAAGGAAATGGCCGTCTCGTCCCCGGTTCCGCTTCACTGATGGTTTTTGGACGTTATCTGTGCAATGGCGAACCATGAGACCCAACAACTTGGGCTCGATTCTAAAAACGAGTGGCAGCTTACGACAACTCATAAATTACATGCGGGACAGAAAAGACGTCGATGGCGACATGTCGCTAATGTCATACTAATGGTGCCATTTGCAATAGGATTAGTCCTCTACCAGCTACACGGATGGAAGGAGGCTGCATCTCGTCCCAGAGCGCACCACCTAAGCCAGAGCCAGAACCAGAATGAAGATACTCAAGAATGGAAATGGAGTATGATCGAGCCGAACCGAGTTCTGTTGTGGCACTCCTGCTACGATGGGGCCTACGACTGTGCTCGACTTGACCTGCCCATGGATTGGCTAAAGCCTTATAACGATGAGCGGGTAACTATAGCTATCATCCGACTTCGCGCAACAGAAGTAGATGACTACCGTGGACCTGTCATCTTCAACCCCGGAGGGCCAGGAGAAAGCGGTGTATTCGCTCTAAAAGATCACGGTGCGAGCCTGCAAACCATAATTGGTCGAAATTACGATGTGATCTCGTTTGATCCACGAGGTATTGGAGCTTCGTTACCCAGGATCGAATGCTGGGACAGCCCGGAACAGCGACAGTTATGGGACCTTCAGGATGTCGGAGTAATAGACGCACATCCTGGCACTATCTACGATGTATATGCTAGAGCGACGGCTTTTTCTCAGACGTGCGAATCGCATATGATGAGAAAATCGAACATACTACGTCATGTTAGCACTGCATCGCATGCCAGAGACATGCTTGAAATTGTTCATCAACTGGGACAAGATAGGCTCAAGTACTGGGGTTTCAGTTACGGCACTATTCTTGGTGGTGTTTTTGCATCTATGTATCCTGACAAGGTAGAGCGACTTGTTAGCGACGGTGAGTTTTGAACGTTAAAATCTCAAGAAAAGTATGTGTAGCTGATCAAGGTCTAATGTGTTACGATCCACAGGCAATGTCGACCTTCGAGAATGGCATTACCAAATCTATATCAACTTTCCGCGAGACATGGATAAAGTAATGAGCGCATTTTACGACTTCTGCCATCAAGCTGGCCGAAAAGGTTGCGATTTCTACGCCGAGACTCCTGATCTAATCCAACAACGGCACGAAAACCTTTTGAAGAAAATCCGCAAGCACCCTGTTCTCGTCACAATAGACGATCCTATTTCATCTAGCGGGCCGAACATACCACAACTCATCACTTGGTCACACGTCCGCAGGCTCACTTCTGCGGCGCTATACCGGCCTATACTTTTGTTCAGGAACTATGCGACAGTGTTGGCAGCGTTGGAATCCGGTGATGGACATCCGTTCTATTACTTGAACAACGATCTATGTAAGTCTTTCCAAGAACTATTATACCAACTGATGCCCTTCTCATCCTGCCCTTTGGCTATATATGTGATCTTCGAAAGCCCTTTCATCACGATCATTTCCCCTGACGATGACCTGGAATGACGCTCACTTTCGAAGACCAGTCAGGAGATTCAGCGCCGTCTATATGTTTGGCTGAGGCCATCCCGCCGGAGATACCTCGTCTTGAGCCAGGGAATAGTGAGGCGTTCCCTGCAATCATGTGTTCCGATCTGCCGCCAATGAATAACACAGTCGAGGAGTTTATCGATTTCGCGAAACAGCTCGGCGAAATCAGCAAGTCAGCTGGAGATGTCAACGCACTCTTTCGACTTGCATGTATAGGCCGTAATATCCGTCCTAACTGGCGTTTTGATGGTATGATGGCCTTCGGAGATTATAAGTGACCTCAGCGATGGAACGCTAACATTTACGAAGGACCTTTCGAAGGGAACACAAGCTTTCCCATCTTGTAAGTTGCCGGTCTCCAAACTCAATCATTCACCTTAGAACATTTCTAATTAACAAATCAGATACGTGAATAATATCGCCGACAACGTTGCGCCGCTCATAAGCGCCACCAACAATTCTCAGGGGTTTCCCGGATCTGTAATTCTCGTTCAGAACTCTTATGGGGTATGTCAGCGCACCTACATCGGGATGGGTATCTGCTAACTATCGGGGCGTAGCATACGAGCTTGTCAGCGCCTTCGACTTGTACAGCAAAATACATTCGTAATTATTTCCAGCACGGACAACTCCCCCAACCAGGAACGACCTGCGACCCTGATTATTATCCTTTTCAGGATATTACCTCAGAGGGTAAAAACGAACTTGCTACGGCGCTGAATCAATTAACCAAAACTAGTTGGGGCTTCACACCGAAGCTGAACTTTTGACCCCTTCTTGGCATTCCAGAGGTCGATACAGTTAGAACGTCCCAATACCCCCTTTGTTCAACTAGAAAGATGGTCAGTTCTTTGCATTTTCATACTGTCGTTCTTGCGACTAAATACGTCAACTTTCAATGCCCAGTTTCCGCTCTCAGCTCTAATGAATATGCACAAATCGTTGACTGTCTATCCTACTATCAACCGCTTCACCTCCCATAATCCCGGGGATGAACACTTCGCCTCTAAACGTGTAATGATATGAAGCGGCCCGATCCTTTGCATTGACGTCGTCGGGTTGTAACGGACTCAGCAAAAATGGCCATCTGCCCCCAGACAGGATCCAAACCTCGTCTCCGATGGATGTCCCAGACGGACCCAGGCCCACTGCACCATTTTCTGTGATGAATAGTCGCTGGTACCTGAGCATCTCCGCCCGCCAAAATTCATCACCAGATGCACCCTCCCACTCATCTTCCGAGTCTGCATAGTTCCCCTCTATGATGTCGATCAGCGCTTCTTGCCAGTAAACTTCTGATATAACACGATAACGAGGCTCTTCGGCCAGTGCCTTTGCTATAACCTCGGCCACCATTTCCCGAAGCCGGTCATCTTCTTCATGCCTAGTAATGAGATTACTACAGGCTAGCACCTTATCAAAGAACACACCGTTGACATTCAACACGTCCTCGCCATGTTCAAGCGAGGTCATCTCATCCAAATTCAACATTGGAAGTCCCCTGTCCGCAGTATAATCCAACCAAAAATGATCATTTTCCCAGAAGGCCGCGAATGCGAACTCCGGCGGCGGAAGTGACCAGTCAACCACCCAGCTTGGCAGGCCGGGGACGCTCTTGCGCTCGCCTCGAAGTCCAATTAGGGGTCTAAGCCCTGTCTCGTTGCGCAACAAGTCGAGCATGACCCTACGGTATAAGACAGCAGTGTTGATGGTGTAATCGCTCGAGGGTATGCTGGGTAGAGGATATGTCCCTTCTGCGACTAGGTTGAGAATCACATACACCTTGTCACGAGGATCCGTCGAGTCGCGATATCGAAAGCGCCACAGCATATCTAGCGGCGTTTGCGGCTGCACGATCCATTCAGACGCCCACACAAGACCTAAGATTGGTGCAGTGAACCAGGCAAAATTACTGTCCTCGAAGAGGTCTGGGATGGCTAGTTGTTCATCTGACGGCCAGTCCCCTGACATCAGTCTCTGAGCTGCCTGCCTCATGAAGCTCCAGGGTATGGAAACGGGACCCCAAAGAACAATCGCATCTTTCGGTGATGTCGCTTCCTGAACAGTCCATATCCGACTCCACCACCGTGTGTGCATTAACTCTTTGAGAGCCTTGCCCGCCTTCCTTTTTTGATCTTTACTGGCGAGGTGAGGAGACAGGTAGTCATCGGCCTCTTTATCAGCTAGGATCCGGACTGCGTCTAGGGCCCCCTTTGCGGCCTCAAGAGCTTCTGCATCTGTACCGCCAACAGTGGCAGCGTCAATCTTCCCCATCCACATATTACATTGTACACAGTTGGCATAGATTCTGTGCATCATATTGACCTGTGCCGTCTTCTCTTCACCGTCCTGTTGATTGATACATAATGCATCTACCCAGAGATAACGGGGCTCGGTCTCGTGCCGTATACGTGTTAGGGCATCGAAAAGATTGTCCGTCAAGTCAGCTTCCGTTCCTTCAACTATGATGGTCTTGTTTCCGTCCATCGCGCCCCAGACGTACGATAGAGTCTGGTACGGAACATTCTCGTCGACACTGGCAATCTGATACGAACACCGAATGGGCTCGCCAACCCGACCTGGCGCAAGTTGGAGAAGCCGAATTTGGCCTCGATTGCTATCGATGGAGAGGAACTTAAAGTCTGAAAGTGTGGTGAGTAAGCTATATCCAGGTATCTGTGCGGTTGAGGATACGTACAAGGTGCTAGAACCACTGGAGATCGTGGATCGGTATCCATCGTGTCGTGAGATTATGAGTTATACGCAATTGCTCTTAGCCTCAGAGCCGTCTTAGCAACAGCACGCTTCTTCTAGCTTAATATACTGAAGCAATGAAGGAGTCCGAAGTCCGGGTGTCACCACGTTAAGTTGAACTGCTCCTCACCTGGATCAACCCCCCTGTACGGCGCTAAGGGCGAGGGATCATGGCAACTATAAATCTAGGTTTTAAAGGCGAAAAGGAATCTGGTATGATAGGCAGCAGAGACTATAAACTGGTGTTGTATTTTTAGCATATCCACTAGTCAGGAATAGAGCAGTTGCTCGTGACATCGCCCCTTCGCCGACCAAGTGCAAGACACTACAGATCACCAGCATAGTATCATGGTACCCACCAGATACCGAGCAGCTACATCATTTCATATGAACGTTTTACTTCTAAAGCTCCGAGCGAAGCGAGTACTCGCCCTGTCCTGGTTATTGTCTCGTGATGTTTAGACGCCTTCGTTTGAGAAGACGCCAAGATACCTACTGTCCCGACTTGACTAAGCGCGTTGGGGGCGGGAACTCCCACTATCCCTAATCTGTTCACACCAATGCTGCGTCCTGCGAACTCGAGCTTATAAATCCACAGACTTCCCATTATATCGCATAATGAAGCAGGCATATTAACTTCGACCTTTCTGGGATCTTCTCTTCGTCTTAATGCCTAACGTGTTCGTCTACAGTAAGATGCCACGCTACACGAAACATTCTATAATCACACGCCATTCGAAGGGGGTTGCTGCAAAGAGAGAGATCGGGGAAGGGGAAGAACCCGGCCCCCTGGGTCGCTGCATTCTTTGCAAGAGACTATGACAGTTTCACTAATAGGCCCTCATTTGAAAGGCAGCACCATGCAAGCCCCACAGGATGGGAATTCCCGCGGGCGGATGCGGCAGTGGCAAAGCGGACGCCGAGCGGTTTGTCCCTGATGATAGCATAGGGCTGAACACCTTTCGCCAGGGCCGGTATTCCCGACTTTATAGGTTCCCAGTCAAAGCCCAGCGCATCCACGTATAAAAAGGAGCTCGGAAGCACTATTGCCATCGATATTCAGTTGGACGATGTTCATGGGCTAAGGAGCGTAATCCTTGATGTTGATAGTCGATGTCAACCTATAACACAAGACCTTTTAAGCTTCCTTAGCGTATATACTGCATGTATCTGTTACTGATGACTAAGTCATAGCGTGCTTGTATCATGTAAAGATTCATGAGACCTCGAGTGAGAATTAAGAAAGTTGCGCTAGGTAGCCACTAAGACGCAATCTCGTCTACCCACCGCTTCAGGTCGTCCATTAAATGCTCTACAAGGCTCTCATCGACCACACAGTCCTGCCAAGTACACGAGACACACATTTGTTCGTCTTTAACGGTCATGATAGAGACCGACAAAGCAGCAGAAGGTACTTCTGCACTCAGGAGGAGATCAGCCTTCCGAATTGCCCACCGGTCTGGATCTTGTCGCTTTTCGGACCCTCCTCCGTCGAGCACGCCAAGGTTAGTCACGAGCCAGGACAGGTAACGTGGCTTTCGTGTTTCGCTCTCCTGCTGAGTTCGCCAGTCATGGACTAGCTGCATCATGGGGATCACATCGTTTCTTACGCCCGAGTCTAACCTGGCTTTGATTTCTCGTCGAATTCGGCCAGCAACAGACCATACTATATCCAGAAGGCTTGGAGACAAGCTTATATCCGCCTTCTTTTTCGGAATTTGTGACCGGATCTGGGTGACCACCGATGTGTCGAATTCGTGATCTATAACTGAAACATAATTGCACATGGAATCTTTCGGCTCTAACCAGGGATACTCGGTGGTCTTTGAGGGCAGGATTTGGCGCAGGTTATAAGGCGTTCTGCTAGCAAATCCTTTCATATCCTCAAGCATGGGTGCGAGGGAGACCAAGACGAGCGCATGAAAAACTCCCGTGATAGTCGTATCATGTTCGTGACATACATCCACTAGCTTGTTGACAGTGTCGCTTTTGACGACGAACGTTCGGGCTTGTGTCTTGAAAGGGGTCAGATGCACTGGGGCCCAGATCGCGTGTGCCGTGTCCGGGAATAGCCAGTATGGCTTCAGTTCCTTCCAAAGAATTTGCAGAAAATACAACGGAGATATCGGGAACGAAGACAAAATCTCAGGCGGTGGTGGCAGCATAGCTGAGGAATCGGGAAGATCAAGGACCCAGCTTGTCGAGTCTGTGAGAAATTGAGGTATCGGGGGTTCTGTGCCGTTGATGGACTCCCCGTGTAAGCTTCGCAAAAGTTGTTCATGAAATATCTTGCCACTCATGCCGTCATGGTGTGGGTGATTCCAGACATACAAGATCTCGATAGAGCCGACGTCGGCCTCTTTCAATACGACGACTTTCCAACCTGGCTGTGTAGCTATATTGCTGTATCGAGAATCGAGCTCAACATCTAATGCCTCTCGATACTGCTTCTCGAGATGACTCGAATCACGGCACGATATCCAAGAGACATGATTAGAGAGGTCAAGTCGATCAAGACGAACAAAGGCGGGACTCGGGGAGTTTTCGCCTACGATGCCGGTTTGTAGATGAGGTTGGGCGAGGACGACATGAGCCACGGCATTATATATTCTACTCTGTAAGGTTGTGAGGGCGTTTGAAGGAGCGAGACTACGCGGCAATGAGTAATGACAGGCTACGATGGTTCCTCGATACTGGTCGAGAGTATGCATTGCCGTCTGGTAGCCCTCACTGTTGGTGTCAGAATGCACACGCAGAGAGGTTACGGGAGGAGGGACCTACTGGCAGCCCATGGTGCGAATGACCTTGACTTTTCCATGGCTATTTGTGCCTCTCCAGCCGAAGAGACGATTCAACATGGAGAACACAGGGACGCTACAGCTTTCGTTTTGCTAGAGAATATTCTATGAGATAGATGTCACATTTGAGAACTAGAGTACTGAGAGTTGTATAGGAGGCAAGTTATACACCGTCCCTGAGTTAGTGGGTATCCCTACCCACGTTAGGTAGAGCTGTTGGGACGCGTTATATGGGGAGGGTTTCCGTGCATATAACGTGCATTAAGTGAAGGTGAGTGAGATCATGCTAAGAATATCTGAGGTTTCCTACCGCAGGAAGGGGATGCGCACGGGAGGCTACTATAGCGTCGGCTAGCGTCCGCTTAATGCAAGGACATCCTGGACAAAGTATCTCATCTACCTTGATCTCATTAGATCTTACGGAGGTTCGGTTCAGAATTACTCAATACGCCAAGCAATAAGCTACAGTATAAATAGATCTTTAACACACGGCTTTAACACCTGACCTAACACTTGACCTGTTAGTACGATTCGTACTTAATTTACTACTTAAAAACTTATTATTTTTACTTTAAATTTATATATATATTTTTAAAATATTATATAGTTATCTAAGCTTTGATATTTTATTTCAAGAGCTATTTACAAGAGGACGCGGCTGTAGAAAACGGACAATGCGTCTAGCGGCCGCCACTTGGCAAGTAGAAGCTCGAACCGTCAGCAGCTAAATAGCGTTGAATCCGGCTCGATATGCATCTGGCAACCACTTTTGGTGGGCGAGGATAGCACTGTAGGCTATTGCTTGGCGTATTGAGTAATTCTGAACCGAACCTCCGTATCACTATGGCCAAGCAAAAACAGCAGTTATCTTACCGCAGATGCTTCCCAAGAAAGGTGGCTGTCACCTTGACTGTCCTGCCTGAGAAGGGATCAGGCAGGGTATTGAGGTTGGTGCTCAAGTCCGGGAGACTTGGTCGAATTAAGATCAGCGTATGCCAGTTTACGGGGAAGTGCTAAAAATATCCAACTAGGCTCTTTAAATGCTAGTTTTGTATCGCTGCCCCTAGCTTCAGGGTGTTTTAAATCAATGTTCATCGTAACAATAACAAATTATGTAGTTAAGGAATATGCTTTTATGGTTTCTAATATTGTTACATATCTGAAGTTCAACGATTTAGAAGGTATCTGAAATAAGAAGTTCTGATTTCTTATTTGGGTCGTAGAACAGTTATTGTTCAAAAGTGCGACAAGGAATCTTCGTAAAACGTACAGGAATCCTCAATCGCAATTTGTCTGACACCGAATCCGCTAAGCCTCCTCATTGGACCATACCAGCCAGCACCTGAAAGATGCGCGAAGCTGAGGGAGGGGCTCAGAAGTCCGCCCGCTCTCAAAACCTACTTAATGAAATCTCAACTGCGCTTTGCAGATATTGCTACTAAAATCCTTGATGAACATAAACCAAGATCGATCTCGGGCTGGCTCAGGAGTCGACCCCTTGGGACGATGGCCCAGACGCCTCCTACACGTCCCTTCTATGACATCGTACGAGTGGTCCCCAGGAAATAAATATGGCGATCATTACACTCCGGAGTATAACGCAATTACTTACACGTGGGGAAGATGGCGGCTGCAATCAAATGAGCGTCCTGATGTGAGATCGATCGGTATAAGCGGCGTTCCATGGGATATTCCTCGCGTTCACCCCGATCGCTTCACCACCAACGAGCTCGAGGAGCTGATAAGAATGGCCACCAAAGCTCAGCCGATGTTTGCACATCTAAAGAAAGATGGTCCTCCTAGCTGCTGTGAATTCGTATGGCTTGACATCGTTTGCATCGATCAGCGAGAACATAGTCGAACCTCGGCACTGGAGATTGGGCGACAAGCACTCATCTTTGATGGCGCTAAACAAGTCGTAGTCTGGTTGAGCACATTCTCGACACACAGTCTCAATCTCGTCATCAACGAGCTTTCGTGCGCGACTGATCAATTGACAGAAAAGACGCAATCACGTGCAACACTGAAAGACACCGATACGAGAGCTCTCCTCCACCAGATCCGAAATGGCTTTGATAGACTCTTCTCCGACCCATGGTTTACCTCTCTATGGACGTTACAGGAAGCGTACTTACGCGCAGATGCAGTTCTCGCTGGCAGAGATGGGTGCTTTGCAGATGGACCGGCTTATGGAGGGACATCGAAGAACCCCGCAAACTTATATGACCTGATAGGAGTGTGTGAACCGATACTCAACGATCGCTTCTTTGAGGAGCAAGCACCATCCGATCTCTACACCTCCATCAAAAAGCTAATTGAGGACTCTGGAATGCAGGCCTTGGCGGAGGATAGCGCTTTGGCAACATATCTGGCTGCTGCACATCGCAAGTTCACCAGGCCACCGGATGCCATATATGGGATCCAGCAGATTTTTGATGCCCGCGTGGGAGTGACCGCCGCGGGGGCTGACCATCAAAAGGTCTGGTCGCTGGATCAACTAGAGATCCAGCTTGGGTCTCATCTGCTCCGCCACCACCCTGTCCTGAGTCAAATGCACGTATATACGGCACCAGCAGCATTAGGAACCGCGTGGCGTGTGAGCAAGATCCATTCTATCATTCCGCCCGACCAGCGATTTGCGGCATATACTAAAACGCGGGCTGCTCGTGAACACGATCCTAACGACGCCCTTGAGGACCCCAAGTGTAACCTCTTAGTTGAAAGATTCAAAGATACGGTTTGGTGTCGTTTCGACGGTCCATGCTGTGCCTTTGCAGACTTCCACAAGGTCTTCACTCAATTATCCCGACATGATATTCTAAAGGATCAGATGACAAAGAGCAATCTCGTGACAATCTACCTAGATGTCACCCCCGAGCTAGATAAATGCCCAGAATACCGCGGCACGGGGTATACCATAGTGCCGGGAGGCCCGCGACAAAACAAACTGTCACTATGGTTAGCGAAAGCGTTTTCTCTTGATACTCTTAGAATTTTGCTTCTTGGTAGACGTGGTAGGTCAAGAAGTGCTGCAGAACCAAGGGTGCTTGTTGGTCTGCTTCTCCTCCGCTGTCGTGGTAAGAAATCGGGCCACCCGTCATTATACCACCGCCGAATCGGCTTTTGCGTATGGTCAACAGCTCACCTCGCAGTTGGTGGCGTTTATTTGCCCAATGCAAAGTTAATGACAGGGGTCGCTCCTCTATGGAAAAAGGAAGTAGGCATATTTGGTTAGATTTGTAGAAACATCAAACCGGAATCCCTAACGTTATTGTCCAGCATTAGCGTTCCCTTGCCTGTGATATATATCTATACGTGAGGCAAATGAAAGATGTAGAGCAAGAGCTATCTTCTCTTGTTGATTATAGTTGCTATCAAAGCAAAAGCTGATCTACCTATTATTCTAGGATTCAATAGAAGTATAGCTAGCGCTTTAATGAAAAGAAATCAATAATTATAACATAACGCCAACAAAAACTGTATAATCGCGAATAGATACGAATGAGCTCCAATTTCACACTTATCGCCAAGCGATGAAGGACTGACTGTTCCTTCATTTTGCAATAGCTTGGATGATAGAGTCCTGACGACGAGCCTGGTATGTATCAATGCGTAGGATTTTCAAACCCGCTGTGTCAAGCAATGCATGCCACTGTGCGGTAGTTCTCTCGCGCGAACCAAAAGAAGCCATCAAGGTCAAATCAATAGTGGTGGCCTCCCACGATGCGTCACTATCCGGAAGCACCATCTCATCAATCAGTATCTGTGAATCCGGCCCGGAGGCGTTTATAAGCTGTTGCAGTATAGCAACACACTTGTTGTCAGGCCAGTCATGCAGAATGTTCCGTAGATAGTAGAAGCGGGCACCCTTTATAGGCTGGGCTTCGAAGAAGTCATGTGGCTTCGGCTCAATTCCATCAAGTTGGAAGGGAAGCTGTTCGAAAGTCTGTGGCAGGTCTTGCAGGACGATCTTGCCATGGAGTGCTGGGAAGGCTTTGAGTAGTGCAAGGCTCTGGTGACCAAAGCCCCCGCCGACATCAACAAAAGCATGGGCACCAGTGAAGTTTCCAAGCTCCTTCTCAAAAGGAAATACAGAGAACCAAGGTACGCCGCTGGCGCCTTGAACCGTCATCACCTGTTGGAGTGGTGCGAAACGCTCTGGCTGGGTAGGCAACCACGCGAAAGCTGGTAGATCCGTAGAGAATGCCTTTTGGAAAGCTGAGTTGGTGGCATTGCTCACATCTTGATATTGGGTTTCGGATAGATAATCCGGGAAAGCTTGGAGAACAGGGCCAACGTTGTCAAAAAAGTGTCGAATACCACCCTCGTAGCCAGGCTGCGCTAAGGTTTTGCTGATAGCATTGGCAGCAAAGCTATCCTGAGCTACCTCTTGAATCATGCCCACTGACGCAAGATAACGTAAAATACGACCTATGCATCAGTTAATAGCATTCGTGTACGAATGGTTCTCGCGGACTTACCCAATACGATAGGCGCAGCATTCGTCTTTCCTGACAGCACTGTAGTATTTAGAGGCTGTTCACTCTTGTCCAGGATTCTAAATATTCCCAGATCGGCACCGATACGAGCAGCTGTAAGTTCAAGTTGCTATTTTCAGTTAGAAAATTCCAGATAGAGTACGAGCTACGTTATTTACCAGACCGGACAGACGAGAGAGGGTATCGTGGGGTGTTTCAAGCTGCAATTGGAGCCTACGAATCTCATCGAGTATTTTGTGGCGGCCCGCGCTATCGACCTGTGATATCAAAGTACGTAGTTGTGCCAGAACTGGATCCATAATGAATTGATTGTAACTATTTTACGTAAACTGTCCTTCAACTAGCGATATAAACTTGTAACTCTTTAGCAGAACGAAGTTGATCTCTTTGATCATGAATGTTAGTTGTTGCCGAGTGCGGTCGCTAGCCCCGCTCATTACGTACACACTTAGCCATGCACTTTGCAACAAAGACACCAGATGGCACCAGTTACTTATCCTGCAAGAACCGGATTATTTGCCGAGTCATCAAGTTGGTGGGCCGGGCTTCTAAACTAGAATGGGAAGCTATAATATGGGTCTCAGCTTTCCTACAACCAGACCAGAACCAGACAGAGTAAACTTACATCGCTCTCATCGAATCAACAACCGAATGCCAGCATACAAATTACTACAGACGACAATAACACTGTATTCCTGCACGCTGGTGCATCATGTGCCTCTAATAGCTCCAGTTAGCATCGATGAATGATATGCTTTATTGTTATATGTTGGCTTTGTGCTTACATGAGAGTTAGCCAATGCCCATTTAGTTAGGGCCGCCGCATATGCACGATCGTCGATATGTTAGTGCTCATGTATCCGTCCCTCCAGCCACTGTGTCAAGGAGACTGCAAACAGACAAGTCCCATCCTCCAGACTTGCAGCAATGTCAAACGTCCACCTTCCTGCTCTGACGAACATTCCTGGAATTGCATAGTCGGCCAGAATATCATACCGGCCGCCGCAAGTCAAATGGTCTACATAGGAGCCCTCGGTTTCACGGATCGAAATATGTGCGTGGTCCCCGAACGCTGTTGTGCGGAAGGGCACTGTGTATGTTACAGGTTCCTCGTGCTTGCCGCTCTCTAGAACAGCGGAAGATGTCATGCTCAACGTTGCATTGGCGGGATCATTAGCCGCCTGCGAGAGAATTTCTTTGGATTCAGGAATGATGCCGCGGAGTAGGACAAAAAAAATTTATCGCTGGCGGTGTGTTAGCAATACGCTCCATTAAACCAAATAGATAAATAGACTGGGAATGGAGTAAGAAACTTACAGAGGTATGGGCGACGGAGCGATCTCGAGAAACTCAACCTGGAATAGCTGCTCTTCCTTAGGCACCGGACCATATGTAACGTTATTGTTGCCAGGGACATTGATTTTCTCCCCGGGTTTGGACATTGTTCCAGTGTGGCCAAGAGATTGTTGTTGTTGTTGTTGTTGTTCGAAGGGAGGAGGTCTAACAGCAGCAGCAGTAAGCCGTATTAAAACAGTACAGAAAGCGGGCAGATGCAGAAGGATTGTCTTTATAGTTAAGATCGCTTTATCAGTGCAGTAATTGAGTAGCCAAAAACAGACGCACGTCGCAGCTGAGGCGGGATGAGATGCAAAGAGAGTAAACAGCTTGATGGATTCAAACGGAGAGAATACTTACAGGTAGGCCGAGACCTTTTAGTTGGATAAATATTGCCATGGCTCTTAGGTTTGTATAGCTGTAGATAATTATGGAGGATGCGAGCGAACTCACCATGTTAGTAACTATTGTTAGAGATAATCATAACTAGCTACAGCTAACAGCCCAGCCTCCAGCCCCCAATCAAACGCTACAGGTGTCAGATTTACCGTTACGCCAAAAGAGCTGGTAGGATCAGTCCGTCGATTCAGTCGCCCCTTATATCTAACGAACCCTTTCAGCTGTTATAAAGTTTCGCTGTGACATTTAGATAAAATATTGTTTACATTTGATATTTAATGAGTTCACAAAAGAAATCGAATACAATATTAGGTATAAAAAGTTTTAAAAGGCGTTGTTTCTAATTACTAACTGCTAATCTCTTCTAAGTTGGAAGTATTCAAATTATTGAGCGTTATTTAACTATTCATCATCTTATGGTTAACAACTTATGATAAGTCTGTATAGCTTAACCAACATAGTTTCGTACTTTATGTTAAAATGATATGTTAGTGGAAACCTGGGATTGCCAAGGTTGAATTTAGAAGCGCGGTGTTTGGTCTAACTGCTTGCTTCTGTGACTCGCCGGGTTAACGCTTAACATTTTCTTCGCAGCGCCCAACTTCGTGCCTAGCTATCTATATCAAAATAATGTTACAGCAAGTAAATTCTGTTGTCATGAGAATACCTAAGTCTTCGAACTCTACAGACATAACAAAATAAGCAACTCTACAACCCATATGTTGCTAGAGATTCTATAATTGGGGCTTAGATAAGACTTCGAATTACAATAATCGTCTATCTCTTCAAGAGGACCGCAGAAGGTCTATATATACGAAAGCCTCGCCTTTGATCTTTCGGTCTCGGTCTGTTTTGTTTGATCAGAAATACATGGGTATCTAAGTGGCCGAAACCTCGCTAAAGCTTTGCCGTTCTTACAATTATATACCGTAAGATCAGCGTAGGTCGAAGGGTATTGGGTGCAGTTCCAATTCCTTGGGTTCCTGTGACATGAGCAAGGATCTATAGTATATCCTTCGCTGGCAAACATGAAGTATGGTAAAAACTCTTGTTGTTGTGCAGGCACGTGACAATGTGCGACCACCACCATGCACTGGTTTCAAACGGAGAGATATCTTCTACGCTTGAACCTAATTTGTCTGAATTGAAAACACTCTTTTGAAGAGGATCGGTCTGAGCTAGAGAAAATTCGGATCTGAATTTGAGCATATCGCCCGAAACCGACTTACGACAATAGTATGCAAATCTATCTCGTGAGACGGAGATATTCTGCGTATTCAATGTCGTAGATAGTTTCCCTCACGAGCGATAGGATAGAGGCTCACGTCTTCTTGTTTGTACATAATGTTATCTACTTAATCTCAAGTAGGTCCGGAAGAATCTATTCCGTGGTCTCTAGTGGTAGACCACAAATGGTTTATATTCTCATTACCGCGAATAGCATGTCTATCTTAGAAGAAACCGTTGATCTTGACACTGTTACATTAGCAGGTATAGCGATGCATCAAGCCATGGAAGCACATATTCAGCATCTTGATATTTTATCATGCGATGTATAAGAACCACAACAGGCATGAGTAACCAGTTAGAAAGGCCGTGTGTCATACTTATCGAATTCTCAGCCATCAAACCATATCTACTTGATCGAATTTGTCTTCTAAAATCTTGTGTCTAGCTGTGCAGATCAATACAGTCGTATAGAATAGATTTGAGTTTAGACCCATGAATTTCGAATTAAGGGAGGCACCGACGGGACTGTGATCCTTAAGTCGTGGTCAACTCAAACAGACTATCTCACCGACTCGGCATTCAAGGTGTTCGGCAGCCTGGCTTCTTAGCGGTGTGCAAGACTATTATATGACTGCATAGGTATCATAGGATGCCGTGCTTATGCGTGAGATTCGCTTGTGCCACTAACAGGCATCTGTACAATGCACCTCCAACAAGGGGAGGGTCGGCAACATCCCCCGGACGTAAGCGGGCTTTCTAGCTGTAAAGAAAGGACATCGTTGTTTCTCACGCATCATCGCTTACAGGAATATCGCAATTAAGAAAGCAGTACACGCTGGTTGGCAGTGCCACGCTCCTCCTCACTACGAACTGAGTTTGTGTCTTGTGCCTGTTCTAGACGGAGGTATTGTATTATATTGGATGGCTTACGGAGACAATATGATTAGTCCAGATATCTGATTGCTGCAAAAATGGGAATGAAACGGGAAAGACGAGTACATTTGTATTTCTATAGATAGTAGTCCATTTTTGAGTTGTTCGTATCGCGTTCAAAAGATGCGCCATGCCTCCTGTTACACCTGATGATCCAATATAAAGGAATTTACCGCGTTCGCCATCACTTTTGCCGTGTGCTAGTCATCCGGCCGAATGAATCCATGTAAGTCTCGCCAAGTCCTAGCTCCCAAAGCCGATAACGTTCCATACTTTTATGCATTGCCACAAATCCCATGGCGTGCTCATGCCACGCTTGAGCGTAAGGTTCTCTGCCGCGAAGGACCAGTCCTATCCGATGATTTGCATCTACATCCTCCTGAATCACTTCCCTAAATACGGCGTAGACGTCTTTGCCTTCATAATACGCCCTGCTGCTGAGGTAATTGTCCGTTTCTCCGTCCATCTCCTCCTTGTAGAATCTATCGATTGGATAAAGTTAGCAACTTGGGGAGTAAAGGCGGCTAAGCTCAAAGAACTCACGATAATATATCATTCGTAAACGATATATACATGTTCATGTCGGGTATGGCTTCCATATATGCAGAAACATCTGGATATAGAGCCTTTGGGAAAGTCATCCACACATATGCCTCTGACACACCATCCTTGTCTCGTAGATAATATGGCCAGTTTTTGCCTCCTGTTGTTCGAGACATTCGAGGAAGCTCTGAGCCTTCTAGAGCGTTCGCATTTGTGAAATTGAGCGAAGATGTGATTATGAAGTTTGCTACTATGGGCGAATAAAATTTGTAGCTCAACCGCAAGTAGTCAGCCCATGCCTGGGACAGAGGCGTGGCCTGCTCCAGGCCTGTCTGGAAGCGAATCATGAAATCTTGCCATAGCTTTGGATCTTTAGAAGCTCCATCGTCTACTAGCACTGCGAGCCAGGTGTATACGCCAGTATAAACGCGGACATCCATCGGATGACTAGGGTAGCAGAGCTATCGACGTTTTAATAACGGGCTGAAAACCTGACGTAATGGGTCTGGAGATAAGATATAGATAGGGGAAGTGGCAAAAAAGAAAATGATATAACTTACGTGCGCATAATAGACCCCAACTTTGAACGAATACCAGGAATGTGACCCTTCCGGATATGGAATACCAATCTTGATTGCTTGTTCATGCATGCCTTGTAGCAAGCCCTCAAGATCATCACCTGATTTAGCTCCAGTATAACCTAGATCTGCGTCGAATTGAGCGATAAGTGGCCCTAGGACACGCCCAATATCTGCTTTGCTCCATGTCTTAGGTTCCGGTAGCTTGGGCTCGACGTTTGCGGGCATCACCCGGACTTGTGACATAGTCATTTCGGATAATTTGGGAGGGTTACAATGGGCAACTGCGATGATACGACATTGCTTTTGCACCGCCGTTCTCACGGCATCTATTTATTCTTCTACCAAAACTAGCAAACCTAGGTCCCTTATCAACCAACAGGAAGCTATGAGCGAAGTCGGGCGGCTGCCGAGCCGGTAGTGTAGACTAGGTCATGACCTTGCCGCTACTACGTTGGCGGTTACTCTGACTTCTTGTCTTTGTCTTACACGATCTTCCGCAAACTTATTGATTGCGTTCGCAACTCCCGAAGGAATGAGCCCTGTCGACATCAGCGAACATCGCAAGGTTTCTCGACAAGGATATGTCTCATGTTCCTAGCTCTAATCGATTCTGGCAGGTCCGGTAGCACGGACCCATGGAGCCGCAATGACGGCCCATCAACATACGTTCCCACCAAATCCCGACCAGCTCTCTAGCCGAGTACAGTGTTAGTGTGTTAGCAACGGAAAATTGGTGATGTGCTTGACGATAAGTCTCCATATAGAACTGGGGATGTTCTTACAAAGCACTTAGCACGTCTCATCGATAGAAAAACCACAAACCTCAATGAAACTAATTGAATTTCAACACTGCCACATCGGAATACTTCACTCCATCCTACATTGCTCGGCGTTAAGGTGAGCCCGGCAAGCGTTCATGCCAGATCTCGGTGAAAGTGATACAGGGGGTGTTCGGTTACACTCTACTGCACGGACGCCGCACTTCGGTCCACGGAGTTGGATCCGCTAGGGTCTTGGAAGACTGATAGTGTCCCGATATCAGATTCTGAGCGGTCTGGTCAGTCGGCCAAGTTAGTCCGAATAAGTACTGAGTTGAATTCCTAATCCTCATTGTACATTACAATTTTACTGTCAGCAAGCAAAGCACTGTGTATATGGCGGGACTGACACCGTAGATCAGGGGTTTCTATTTTTTTTGTACTAGTATTATGCTAGTAATGCTAGTAACGTCAATCATCCGATATGGGCATCCCCGCAGCTAGGTCCGAATCTTGAACATTGATTTTGATATCTACTGTAGAAGCTGAACTAACCTTACTTGGTAAGCCTTCCGCTTACCCATCTTAGTTACTTTTGTCTCAACCCAGTTCAACTAGTGTTCATACTTAGAATGACCCATGGATAGTAAGGAGGTTGAAAAACATCGTGAGGTCAGGCGGTGGTGAGTAGAGGTAATGGAGGTGTATCAATAGATCTAGATCAACAGATCAAGTTATACTCGAAGCAGTTAAGTAATCTACAAGTGGAGTAGCTATAATAGGTGGTGTAAGAGTTGTTATAAGGGTTAGTGATGACAGTAGTGTGTAGCGCTAGGGTACAAAATGATGATCTTAGCGCTCATAATCGCTAAAAATCACCAATACAAGGTACTAATAGAGCGCCATAGGGCGTTATAGCCTACTGCTTCACGACGCTACTCACGGGTTTAACGCTAGATATGAGTCAATTCTCTTCGCCTTTTCGGGGTTGAGTCGGGGCATATCAGTGTCTAGTCAATCTAACTAAATTTGGAGCAGGTCAGAGCTTCTCTGAGGTCGATTGCTGGAAAAGGCTAAATGAGTGGTCTACAGTAGATAAGTGGAATCTGATGCTCGAGGATCAAGGCTTGCCCCATAGCACGTGTGCGTCTGGGCGGCAGGGAAGTTCGTCGCAAATCCAGTTTTACTAATGTCTTGGATATAAAGGTTGGTGGATGATATAGGTAGGGTTCGTTCGGTGGTATCCGCAGGCATGTAAATCATCATACCTTGCCCACAGTTTCTGCAATTGCAATAATGAAGATATGTTAGATTAAGTACTTCATACTTTCTATACCAAGTATATGGCGCTATTTAGCCCTTGTTCGCCTTATACTAGTTGGTACTATAATAGTAGATTGGAAATTCTTTTGAATTGTAGAGCTCCTCTGATATACAAATCCCGTGCAGAAGTTGTTCGACCGGGGCAGGGTTAGCGGTTTGTTGGCGGCTTGGCGGCTCCCGCCAATCCCCGGGGGACCGGGACATGCGGTTGATGCCGTTACATTCGCGCACGCCTTCATCCGGCACTAAGCTAGTTAACGCCTAGTGTTTTTATTCCGTGTTAAAGCGAGAGCCTATCGGTATTGATTCCGCGGCGCTCTTGGCATCAACAATTGGAAGGTGGAAAGACTGTTCCTGCGCCAAATTGATGAAACAACAACAACGTGGCTATGTCGATCAAAAGCTGTCAAAAGTCTACAATCATACCCCTACTGTATGAGCAGGTGCCTTATTGTGTACCTGCGTTGGACCATATTTTCGGGACCCGCTATATAGTCAGGGGTTTTCCCGTCCAAGCAACTAACGCAAGATACTTTTTGCGTGATGGTCTTGGGGTTGGCGTTCCAGAAAAACATGAAAACCAGGACGATGGGGCAATGGGTCGAGTAGTAACGGACATAAGGACGGAGTAGACTGCATCATAGTTAGGATCGTACTTAGTCATCCCCATTGCCGATTAGCTGCTCTGTCGCCAACCATCTGGACTACATTAGGGTCTCGCTAGCTGTACAGTAGCGGCCTTCGCCCTTGATTTATTTGTCATCTCTAGTCTACAATTGCCTTGTCCATAACGTACCAATTTAAGTAAAGACGCATGTAAGAGTCGTAAGTGCCAAGAATTCGTTGTTCAAAATCTGCTACGTAGTTGCAATAAGGTTCATAGACTATAGATCCTTCGTGATGTTCGTTCGCGATAGTGCTGAAAAAAAGGAGTAGCGTGAACGGGCATTTATTCAAACTAACTAACAAGACAGAGTAAAACCGATTAATTAGGACGGGGAAGGAGGGCTAAATTCTATTCTAGCCTACTTCGGACACACGACTTGAGCCCCTAAAAATAAGCATCGACGAGGCTCGGCGTTGATAGCTTACCAGACCTAAGCTGGCGCACAGATATCTACCAACGTAACTGGTAGCGGCTTACGATCCCAGATGACAAAAACACTTTGGTCTCTCCAAGTTGCATCAACTTCTGTGCGCATGTCGAAATTAAATATAAGCTTTGCTAACAGGAGCCGCATCTCATGCCAAGCCACTAGATTCCTCCGTGTCAGTACCTTAATCATCCCACCGGCAACATCGAGAAAGAAAGAGGAAAGCGACCACTTACTGTTCATGCCAATGCAGTTCCTCGTGCCAACTCCAAAAGGTTGGTGTGCCTCCCGGATATCGTCCTTGTAGCTTGGGTCTCCAAGCCAGCGCTCAGGCACGTACTCGTCAGGATTTCTAAACAGCGATTAGTATCCACTTTCAATGCTATGCGTGATATTTGTCTTTATGTAATATGAAATGAAATGACTTACCTGAAGTTTGTCGGAGAGCGGTAAGTAGCGGTCTGATGAACCGAAACCCGAATTCCTCCTGGAAGCCATTTCCCCATGATGACGTTACCTCCGTCAGCGACCTCGCGCGGGATCGCCGTGGGGATGGATGGATATACGCGCAAGCCTTCACGAAGACCTATAAGATTCGAGATTAGCCTGAAGACTGAGACAGAAGGGGAATTTGATGGGAGACTAGATGAGAACACGAAGTCTGCGACCATTACGTACAAGCATTCAAGTACTCTAATTTACCAAGAGCCTCAAAAGTCATCTCTTCGTTGGACTTGAACCTTCCACGGATCTCATCTGTCAAGATCTTCATCTTTTCGGGATTTTTTAGTAGGTAGTATGTTGTGCCGGTAAGTAAAGAGGCTATTCCATAGTTAGCCGTGCCACATCTTACTCGACGCCTGCGCATAATTCGCCAACTAACCAGTCGTTTCGGTGCCAGCTGTCATAAAGAGTTCTGCGTTGTTATAAACCTCTTCAGACGTGAGAACTCCAGATTCTTCAACAAGATTCCATAGATCAGGCTTAGTTGACCCGTTTTTGAGACGCTTGTCGACGCGAGTAACTGTGTGGTTGAAGTGATCAAGACGCATCTTCTCGACAGCCTTGGGCTCTAAGAGACCGAACAATGTTCGAGGGAGCCAATAGAACTGAATGAATTGAACTACAGGTAGAACCTAGTGGCACTATTAGTCGACAATACGCAACGTCCACAAATTCCTAATACCTACAGTTAATGTGTTGAAGACAGTCGCAACCCAGTCGGAGTATGCATCCTTCTCGAGCAAGCCAAGTGACTCTCCAAAGGCAAACTCTGCCATTATGTCGAACGTGGTGAAGTTGAGCAATTCGGCCATATTAACGGTACCCTTTCGGCGGCCCCTTGCAACCATCAAGTCTGCATATTTCTGGAATAGAGGCTCTTGTTGTTTAAGAGCCTTCTCCGAAAATGCTGAAGAGAAAATACGTCTGACCGTAGCATGGCGTACTGGACTTGGCTCAGTAATGAGATTCGGAACTCCATTGGCGGACAGCGGATGAAATTTGAGCTCTTTCCCATTCTCCTTTTTGCCCTTAGGGATTAGGCAAATGTCTCTCCAGGCCTGAGACTCAGTATAACTAAGATCATTTGGCGCGAAGCGAACTGTAGGACCGTACTTCCTATGCTGCTCTTGCATAAATTTGACTTGCTTTCCTTGGATACAGGCGATCCAGTATGGAATGCGGCTTATCCTTGTGAAGAAACCGCCCGGATAATCTCTGAGCGGGTGAAGGTAGAGGGCATAAATTGGATATGATACAAAATAGAGAATAATCAACCCCAAGATGATCTTAGGCGTTGCAACCCCGGGGGGTGCAGTTTCTTGGACAGTCGAAGCCATGGCAAGCGACCCGAACCACCGCAATGTGACAAATTGGTAGGTATCTCAAGCAAAGCTGGGGCAACTGCTCTCTTTACGCGAACAGTTACAGACCATGACACTTTCTCGTTGCGGTCTTTAAAGGATTAGTAAACTGGTCAAAAATTTGGCACAAACTGCAGGAAAAAAAAAAGAGGGACGCGGGTCGAACGAGTGCCCATGCACGTTAGCTGCATAGTTGTGGCGCTCTCATTCCCAACCCCTGCTTTGAACCCTACCCCGAACTTTCAATCTTTCCCTGCAACATGAGAAGAACTTACGGTTCTGTACGGTCTAGAAATTGCCACAGTCGGACCTGTTTCCTAACCTGAATACCTTGCCATCCTCCTGGGAACCCCCGCAAAATACTAAGTATGTATGGTATTCTTGGGTATATGGTTGAAGTTCTCCATACTAACCTGTCATGCATCGAAGCATCCATGCTGACAGTTCTCGAACTCCAAGAATCCTCTAAATTGCTAGCTAACAGGGATCATGAGCCTTAAGGGGTCGCTGCCGCACCATACACCTCTGGCGTTGAGCCACTATCTCGCTTGATTCTTTTTTTCTTTCTTTTGAGGACGAAGAGCGAACGGCATCTTTTCCATGAT
This sequence comes from Xylaria scruposa, assembly GCA_022385635.1. Lineage (NCBI taxonomy): Eukaryota > Fungi > Ascomycota > Sordariomycetes > Xylariales > Xylariaceae > Xylaria > Xylaria scruposa. The sequence goes on from MU280180.1 coordinate 1,085,665, forward strand.
TTCATCTTTATTCGTCACTCATTTATTGTTTATCGTTCATCTGGCGCGTTGATTGAAGGTTGAAGGTCGAGGACAAATCTACGCAGTTCATACTTTCGCTTCACAATGTTTTGGACGCCGGAGCCTGGTACTCAAACGACTTTAACAGTCTTGATCATCATTTTTATAGTCCTCAATTATGTCGGTGTAGGCCTACGATGCTTCGTGCGAGTTGGCATCAATCACTCATTCAGCTATGACGACTGGGCAATGATAGCCAGTTTGGTAAGTTCCACATGATGACGAATAACTTCATACGTACACCGACGGCCATCCACCATCCTGTACTAACTTTGCATAGGTTGGGTATAGTGGAATGTGCGGAACTCTACTATCGGCGCTGATCTATGGATTCGGCGCTACAATACCACAGCCATGGTATGATCCGATAAAGGCGGCGATGGTTAGTGATTCGAGCAACAACTGCATGAAGCTTGAGAGTTTCCGACTAACGCCACATGCAGTCCATGTTTGCTTTCCAGCTCGTTTACGTGGTCGCCGCATATTTATGCAAAGTCAGTGTTGCCTTGGTCTTGCTTCGAATTTCGGGAACAGATAGGAAGAGCCTTATTCGAAAGGTTCTCATCGCTTCCATCGTCATCGTCAGCATCTTCTCGGTTGCAACCTTCCTTGCCCTCGCTTTGCAATGTCGTCCCGTCACTCTCAACTGGGGTATTGGAAAAGGCGAGTGTGTCGCACCTCACGTTATCACTGACATCGCCTACGCTTTCTCCGCTGCGGATATTGCGAGCAACTGGCTTTACGCGGTAAGTTGTACTATCTCGGTAGCGCAAATTCGCTTCCTCTCTCTTACACGGTTCGAGACTAATACTTGAACGACACAGACTTTACCGATTATTATGCTTTGGAATGTCCAACTCAGTCTTCGTGTTAAGCTCTCAGTCATCCTTCTCTTGGGTTTCTCCTTCACGTAAGTATTAACTGAAAACCCGAAAACAAATCGTTTGCTAAGAGAAGAAAATCAACAGAAGCAGCATTGCCACCCTCGTGCGCTTGAAGTACGTTGTCGACCTCGGCTCTCTCGGTTCGACTGATCCTGGGCTACCGTTACGATTACTGGACTCTATCATCTGGTAAGTTATCTTCATTCTCTCGCCTTATCATTGCAATGCAAATAGTCTCTGCGGAGGCTTGTGTCACTTTAAATCTTAGAATGATTTATGATTCCCGGTTCTGACTGAAATATTAGGTCGCATCTCGAGATTGCGTTAGCCATCTTCGCTGCATCGCTAGCCGCCTTGAGACCCCTTCTCAAATTCATTACTGGACGAGGCGGCTCAACCGCCAAAAGCTCTCACTGGTCAGAGAACCAGTCACGGTCAATGGGAAGAATGACCCCCGCAATCCGCCTCGACGACCTAAAGGATAAGGATAACCAATTCAACGATCACAGCAGCCAAGAGTTTATTCTACACACTGGCCAAGATCAAGCAAGGACGGGCCCGGGCCGCGACGACAAGAACGCCATATATAAGACCACAAGGGTTGAGGTCAGCCATCACGCGCTATGAAAAAACCCACCGGATGATACCGCTGTGCCAACAGAAAACTGATCCTTCGAGATCTGCTAACGCCTCATGCCGTCGTTTGCTGTACCAAAAGTTTATACGTAATTAGAATCCAAGGAGCGTTCCATCATGTCATTCATTAGAATACCCCCATATTTTGGGCGTCCAATCTTCTCCCCCACAAAATTTGCCTTACAACAACTTGGCGTAAAGGAAATGGAAGGGGAGTTCTTACTCGAGACAATCATTAGTACATAGTGTTGAATGCAAAGAGAAACTACCGTGGGAAGGTTTCAATTATTGAGCTGACCGCTAATTGGGACTGGTACTGCGTAGTACTCATTATCAAGTCATTGTTATCAGTTTCTCGCTACTGATCCACGCAGAGTATGGCAATTACCTTCAATAAGTCCTATTGCTATCACTACAATCATTCTCGGGAGATTAATCAGGCGAAACCACATGTTTGAGTTTATTCCGTAAACGCCCATGGAAGCGTTTCCTGCGAGGCACTATAAAGACTGGCTGCTCAACTACAGGACATGTACGCAGAGAACATGCCACCGGGGCAAAACTCCAGTCACCTGATATCAGCTTGTGGTGGCACGATGGTATATGAGTGTCTTTCTGTTTCGAATAGAGCAACTGGATTTGGAAGACACAACCTTGCAATAGACAATATACCAACCCCGATCACTGGTTGCCACGATATAACCTGTCCGAGCACTGATTTCGACTGTCTGTTCGACTGAGCTGGTAGCCTCTACTGAAGATAGCTAGAGTGGAAAATGGATCTAGCGCAGTTCTTCCGCAACTGAAGAACTAAGACACAAGCACAACTACTATGTAATGATCATGTTACGGCAAGCGCGACGCTACGGCTACGTCCGGTGAGGCCTAAGGTTTCTACATCGCGACCTACGTGCTAAAAAAAAAGTTAGTACTTGTCGGAGACACTGCCTAGCGGCGCCGGTATCTTGGGAACGCAATTGCGACATTTCCGGCGATTCTAGTGTGGATGCTAAATCCACGTGTCTTGCACGGAAGAATGGATTGATAAGGCCTGTTACAAGGGGAAAATAGGGGAAACAGCACATTCTCCACCGTTGCCTTCCCCATTTGCGCTACGGATCTTGATCCTAGTCTTCGTCGTTAACACTCGCAACGATGGTTCGGGTACTTAGTGCGTCGAAAAGCCCTTGCTTGAGAGTATCCGACATGGATTGCCCTGGCTCACAGGTCAACGGTAGTGCGAATCATGATATTCAACAGTGCCGAATTCACACCCGAGAGGAATTGGCCTGTCGATAATTGGCTTGTTATTCACATTAGCTAGGAAAAGTAATACCGGGTGAATGTGTTAGCTGTTAATCCAAGTCTCTTGATTCTGAACTGACTACTAATATAGCCTATGCTCTAGAACACTTAGCCGAGCCGCCCAAAATAAATCCTGTATTTACGCATACTATCAAATACTCACCTGCTGCTAAGAGCCCTGTGTTTTAGGAAATGATAAATAGCTTTTATTTTGCGAAGTTCGCAAAAAATACCTCAGTAGACCAATCTAGCTATAAACAGAATGCTTTTCGTTATGCAGCTTTAAGTGTACCTTGCGATACCCACTATAAAAGACAGGGAGTGCTGGAGATCATTGTTTTCCGAACCAAACACGAGATAGTATACATATATTGTTACCATTATCATTATGGGTACTGAATTATCATGAAAACGGCCAGGCTAGTGACGTCGTTACTCAAGGTCATATATCCCAATTCTGAAGTCGCCGCTCTGCTATTCCGTACCTGATGGGTCTATTACCTAATAAGCTAATATAGGTTTGCAGCATACACTAGGCCAAGTGTTACACACGCTTGGGACCAAGTCACCAATTGTTACCCGTACCGAGAGACTGGAACCCACATCCGAGATTCCGAGGCTGGGACCTGCATATCATGATATGAGCCGGAGGCTCTTTAGAAGGCATTAGCTCCTAGCTTATCCGCGTATTGCCTGATCGAGATAGCTGTAATTCGTACAATGGCAAGAAGTTGAAAATACGCGAGGTCCGCAATTGGAAGCGAGGCTATACTATACAGGCATATCGACTATAGATCTTGCACCGGACCAAATAGGGAAATTACACCTTCATGGCCGCCTTGGCGCATTAGAAGATTATTGAAATTTGAACCTCGTTCTAGGCTCTTGACCGCAAGCCCTTGTTACACAAATATGGTTATACAAATGAGAGACTAAGTCACAGAGCTTCAACCTTTAGCTTACCTATAATCCCAACGCCTTATAGCGCCTTATAGGATGCCAGGATATCAATTCGGGACCGAGATCGGTATGGACGAAGTGGAGCGAAACTAGACGGACATCAAACTGTACGCAGTAAGCTTTATATTTTCCGCTGTCTAGTGTAGATAGGGGGTAATGTTATCCTTGACTCTATAGGACATTCTAGCAATACGACTATATTCCCAAGCCCTTGCACCCAAACCCTTGTTATATCGAGCCTCAGAGTCGCTATGATCACCAGGAAGTCGATGATAAGGGGGAATAGTAAACATCTTAGTCATGAACAGGTCAACCAGGTCGATTAACTCGAAACGCCTAGTCTCAACGGTCTCGGAGCATCCCCGAGTGACAAAGAGCTGCTAGTCTCGACTCCGGTAGCATTCCGGGATTCCAATTCCGTTCCTTCGGCTGGTGCTTGGCGCTTGCGCATGCGGAGAGATTGTCTGAAGCTCGTCATGGCGGCACCGAGCGAGGGTCTGTGGAAGGCCTCCTGGATGTCTTCAAGCGTACGACCTCGAGTTTCTGGCATGTAAGCGACGAGAACGGCGACAGTGCTTAAGGCAAGACCGCCGAAGAGGAAGTATGCGGCAGATGACGATGCCTCGAGCAGGATTGGGGCAAGAATGGCCACGAGCCAATTGGTGAACTAACAGGTCAGCCAGAATCCAGCAAGTGGTGCTAGAGTTACTCACAAAACCAAGTCCCTGGGCAACGCAGGTTGCGGCAGCTCTTGTATGATCTGGCTGTATCTCACTGGCGTAAATCTTGCCAACGATCCCCCAGGTAGCGCAATACGTGAGGCCGAAAGCAAACACAGAGACGATCACGACCCATCTAGCAATACCAAAGGAGTGTACTACGCCAGACGCATACAGAGCTCCTATCAAGAACATACAGCCGGACAAGATCACGCCGCCCGTGATCGCTGAAGTTCGTCGTCCCCATTTGTCTGCTAGAAGAAAGCCAGGCACGGAGATGGCTAGCATCAGAATGCCCGACACTCCAGAGGCCAGGAAAGAGGCGTTCTCCGAGGACAAGCCTGCTTGCTTGAAAAGAATAGGTGCATACTAGACGAATCGTCAGAGAATATGCCTTGTTTAGAAGAAGAAAAGGAGCAACACACGTATAAAATTGCGTCAATGCCAGACAATTGCACCATGCCGAGAATGAACAATGCCAAAATAGTTCTCTGCCTATATGCCTTCCGGAATAACAGCAAGAAGCTTCTCCATGGCGAGAGACTTATGGCCTGCCCTGTTGTAGTGACCATGATCCTCTCCGCCTCGATAGCATTGACTTCCAGTCGCTCAAGTGCCTGCTTGGCCTCCTCCCCCTTACCCTGTATCTGCAGCCAGCGCGGTGACTCTGGGAGGACGAAGCAACACAAGATGAACAGTGCAGACAAAACCACCTGAGCAATAAAAGGCAATCGCCAAGCGAAACTAGAATCGATATGGATTGAGCCATAGCACGTGAAGTATCCTAGAGAGATGCCCGTAACCGACATGAACTGCGGCAGTCCGGCGAGTGTACCTCGATGTCTGACGGGCGCGATTTCACAAATATAGGTCGACATGATACTCAGAAAGGTACCCTCCCCGAAACCGCCGATACTCCTCCCGACGATAAGTTGAGCCTGCGAGTAAGACGTGCCCTGTATGAGAGCGCCGGCACCGAACAGAATGGCCCCGGGAATGATGATCTTCAGCCGTCCATACTTATCGGCGAGATGTCCCGCGAACACGGATGGAACGGTGCCCGTGAGCAGGATTATGGAGACGGTGAACCCGAGCAACGATGCAGAGAACTTACCCAATGATTGAGCGAATTGCGGCATGGACGTGATGGCGCCGATCGAGCCGGTATCGAAGCCATTCAGCAGACCCCCTAGGGAGACGGCTACCGATGCCAGCACGTACTTGGGTGGCCGCAATTTAGAAGCCATGGTGATCATATACTTGGAATTGAGAACAATTAGGAACAAGAACTCAAACTGTATGGTACGCGCTTTTTATTCTTCATGGTGTGCCCCCCCCTCCTCCGATTACGTCTGACATCACCAATAAGCAAAGCAGCTTAGTTCAGGTTTTACGGAAACCAGCGGTGTTGATATTCCAACTAAATTCACGATAACGACTAGTCTATCTCCAGTCCGAGTGACTAAAGTTGGTAGCACTGCTCTGATAACTAAAAGATCTTAACTGGAATTCCAATCGTGTATATACCTGCCTATCTGCGTGCGAACTATACTACAAAGATTTGTGTGTGTTCTGCGAGTTTCGGCCATCTGCGGTAATAATCGTCATCCAGACAAACCCCACAAGCGAGGATCGGAGTGGTGTGGCCCGAGATCTACACGCGCGCCATAGTATCCAAAGAAGGGCGCAAAGTGACGACGAGGCCGGGGCACAGGCCGAGCGTTTCATAGCGACCTTGGTAGACTTCCCCACGGTTCGGGGGTGGGGCGAGGCCTATCGCCGGAGGTCAGCAGACCGTTAGCGCAACTCTACCCTGTTTTTTCGTTGGTTTCCAAACACGTTCAAGACTTCTTTGGTTCATTTCCATACGAGAATTGATAATTAGTTGATGGTTAATTATGTACTATACCAGAGGCGGAAGTGTTCAGATCGACCAACAAGAGTTAATGCAACAGTTTTTCTATCATAGCTCATGTTACACGGAATAGCCCCCAGGTAGAGGAATGCAACTAGCCGTCTACCAGGGCTTGGTCGGCAATATCATGTAACCAATCTGCGAGTCGGTGTTTAATCTGCAGGTCGGGGTCTGAAATAATTCAGCTACCCGTGTTTGCTAAATGCCGCGAAACGGGCCTGAATTATCTAGGCAAGTAAATGCGAAGCTATTCGTGTATATACACCCAGGTTCGCTGCGAAGGGTGAAGGGAAAAGGCAGTGTATGCCCCCTCGATGCTCAAGAAGATTATCGCAATATTAAATACCCTTTCTAAGCCCTAGGTACTAGCCCTTATGACAGCTCATTCTGACGCAACTTTCTATCAGACTAGTAACTTAGTACTCCTGGCGATATTGTCCCCTTCATTTCTAAGACGGACGAATTGCTATGGGAGTTCAGATACACTATCTAAAGATATATACGAAGTAGTATCAGGACTTTTACATTTTCTCGCAACTCCTCGGGAGGAACGTCGAGTGTATGTCTTAAACCGGCTCAAGTAATCACAGCGTAGTCATTAGGCGTTCACCACACCTGATACCACATTGGTGGCATTATAAGCCGAAAAGCTAAACATTATAAAGTACACAGACAAGAGATTTTTATATGTAGCTGAATAGCGTCTACGAAGGTGTTTTTAAGTCATTCGCGCAATAACAGGTGTTTATTTATCTACTTCAAGTACAGGGTTCCTGACAGTAATGACTTGGCTGGACTGATGCTATAAATCGGCGTCTTCGGAAGATCGTGATATGCGGGTGAGATTGACGGTGAATTCTGCAGTGAAGATTGTCCTGAGGCCAATTTGACATACCGTTACAGATCCGGACAACTAGATAAAGATATTTATCCAAACATTCCTAGGCCTCAGGCATCAATTTGCGAAACTCTTCTTCCTCGCCTTCTCTCGCGAAGATGGCGAAGATGGAAGGCCCGCTGTCGAATGCGGAAGAAGAACTTCAACATGGCCAGGCCTTGCTCCTCGTCAATCGCCGCCTTCATAACCGCGAGTGTCGAGATCAGAAGTTTGCGTTTTCGGTTGTCTGCCCCAAAATGACTCCCATCAAGCATCTCGATCCAAGAGGTGCTCTGATGACCTGGATCTGCACCTGTTCTTGAATGAGAGGACTCGATCGCCCGTTGCAAGTCGGATCTGTTATGGATGATCTCCAGCGTTTTACGGATTGTTTGCCGGAAAGTTTGGATTGCCTCAGCCAGGTCACCGGAGCTCGCGTCAAGTTGCTGGCCGCGATTGCTCTTGCCCTCTCCTCAGTAGTTCGAAAGTCAGAAGCCCGAAGTCTTCCAACCATCCAACCATTCCAGGGTCCTCACGCGATGTCAAATCTATGATCTCATCCACCAAACTGAAGGCATCTTCGAGGTCGGAAATTAAGCCCCGCGCGTTGTATCTATGTACAAGCCACATCTTAAGACCAGACATATACGCGATTCTGTTTGGGTGATCTCGTGGCGTTAGGTCCATAGCTTCCCGGGCTACTTGAATTGCCTTCTCAAGGTCGTCCATTGTGCTTGAGCGAGCGCTCCTCAAGCCAAGGGCCCTTGCGAAGGTATTCAAGTACAATGCTCTGTCTGGGCCTGGGTCTGGTGTCAGGTCAACCGCCCTTTCCGCCGATGAGATCGCAATATCGAGCGCCAGTGTCGAACCATCCAGTAAGGTTCTGTCTGCATGTCGGATCGCAAAATGATGCAGATAGCCAGCGTCGTTATGGCTTTCCGGGACCAAAATCGCCACTTGCACCATCAGGTCAATTGAGTCCCGGATGCAGTCTCGTGTTCCTTCTTTGACGTATCTCTCGGCATGTCGGTGACTCAGGGTCATCAAGCATTTGGCCTTCCTGCGAGGATTGATTTCCATTCCCGCAGCCTGCTCCAGGCATTCTCGTGCCATGTCGAAATAGGCTGTATCTCCTGCAATTGAATATCTCCGTCCGAAAAGAAAGCCCAAGTCGTGGAGATTTCGGACTTGGGTTTTTGGATGAACGACTGGGCCGCCTTCTCGTTCTGCCATTTGCACCGCTTCCTGTATAACTGCTATGGCCTCCTGAAGGTCCTCAATTCTCTTAGTCCTTGTACAACGCTCTTCAAGAGATGACCCGAGTTGATTCAATACAATGGCCCGGCGAGGCTTGTGTATTGGAATGAGGTTGACAAATGCTCGGGTGTACTCGATGGCTGCATCAAGGTCGGCTGCGTCCTTGGTCGCGCGGTATTTAAGGTTGCAATCGAAGTGAAGTATAGCTGTCCAAATCTTATACCGTACATCACTCTGTGGTATCGTAAGAAGGGCTTCTCTCTTGCTTCGAATACATTCGTCGAGTTCGCTAATGCTTAACGTCGATTTTGTGAAGGTGTTGAATGCCTTTGAAAACATTCCGTCTGAGTAGATTTGAGACATATTGGACTGATTGATGTTGAACGTGTATTATGGAATGGGTACGAGGGCTAGGAACTTGGTTTGGGTAAGAAAATAGAATATAACAGTATGGGTATAATAGAATGTTAATAGATATCTATAATCAAATTGGCAAACATGTAGAAAGAGATTGGAGGGTAGCTAGCTATTTATACACAAAAGAGTCAACCAAACTACCCTTCTCCTTCCCAAATTAAGTTGTGCTTAAACCAAACCTTACGTATCGAAGAGAGTCGCAATTCCCAGTCTTTGAGATATTTAAGTGCGTTACTCTAGAGTGGAAAACCCAAAACATCGAATCCGATTAGAGAGCTGTGTGTCCATAAGCCCGCAGCCAGTGTAATTCCTCGTACTATGATAGTTTTAGTCACGCTTTCTCCCACAATTATATCAAAAACTTTGTCTCAAACCTTATATCCTATGTTTCGCTCTCACAAAATACCTAATGGAACACCTAACTCAAGCATACGATGCTGCACCGCTCGACTATCATTCCAGTTAGTCATCGTTTTCTTATCAAAGAGCAGGGGCAGTATCCCAACAAAGGACATCAGGAAGTGACTCATCTCTTCCATTTTCCACACAATGCTTAACCTAAAACTTCGAGAAGAAGTAAAGGTATGCTCTTGGTAGGAGGTCGCGAGTTCGCACATACGCCTTCTCACCTGAGGCAAGGAAGTGTGGCGTATGGTCACAGGTAGCTGTATAACATCATAGGATCGCGACATATTAACATCCAAACTGCTATGAATGCAGGAGACTAAACGTGCCAACTATGGTGATAGTCCTCCACCACTTCTATAACCCAGAATACATGAAAATCCACACCACAGCCTCATAGTTTGGCGATTTCCCAACCACTTAATACTAACCCAGCGAGATCTCGGCCTTCCCTTATCTCTACCACGTCATTTCCCAGCTCTAAGTTTGTAACCGTCGTCTACATGTAGTCCAGTCTCATAGAACGGGTTGCTGATTAACTTGATTAACTAATCTTATGTCAAAGTTTCGGACCAGCCCGTACTGCATGTGGAGTGGGTTAGGTGTTGAAATGCATCGCACTTATACGTAAGACTAGCAATAAGATTTTTTTACGATACTTTTCTTCAAACGGATGGTATGCGTGTATCGGTAGGATTAGGTAGGTATCCTACGATGAAGGTTGTTGAGGCCCTTTCCACAATCGGAGGTGGCGTAGGTGAACCCGGCCAGAGAGGTAAGCTAGCTTACACGCATCTGAGGCCGGTAAATAACTGAAGAAAAAGAAATAACGAGCCAGACGTATAAGATAAGTGTGTGTGTTATAGAAGGTTGCTTAAGTAAGTTACTAGATCTCCCTTTCATTTGGCCCCCTTTTGCCCTCTCTTTGGAAGGGTTGCTGTTCAATGCCGACTACAAGCTTGACCTACGAGGTCCTGACGAGCACAATGCAAATATCACCTCAATATAGATATTAGAGTGCACTCGATACTGTACAATGCGCTAGCAAGAAATCGTACATGAGATCTTCAATATTGTCATCAAGCATGTATTTTCTATCTAGCTAAGCATGACATCACAGACAGCACGCAGGCCGATGTAAGCCCTGGGAATTTCTACTCCTTAAACGAACCTATTACCGAATTTTTCTAACACACTTCTACTCTACAACGATTGCTCGGGATGTATTGGTAGTGTGGTGGTCTCGTTGCTGGGAGCGCTGGGTACGTCCTTCATCATGGGGAAGGTGAGGACTTCCTTGATACTATATGGTTGTCAGTTTTACATCTAAGGCTACCTTGAATCGGTTTGGTCATACCTATAGTTATCCGTCAGAAACATGGCTACTCTGTCAATACCCATGCCGAAGCCTCCTGTTGGTGGTAAACCGTATTCTAGAGCTTGGCAGAATGTTCTGAAATAAAATGTTTAGTTCATCTGTATTCGGAATTCGACATGGATCGCGCGTACTCATCGATGACTTGGGCTTCCACGTCGCCCTTCTCTTTGTCCTTGGCCTGCTCGAGGAATCGCGCCCGTTGATCGAAGGGGTCATTCAACTCTGTGTAGGCGTTGCAGATCTCCTTCGTGGCTACGAACGCTTCAAATCGTTCGGTCAGACCTGGAACGGCGCGGTCGGCTTTGGCTAGAGGAGACATGCTAGAAGCTGTTAGATGCATAGCAAAGGTCGTTCTCGATAGGAACCTACATTTGGGGATGGCCCTTGATGAATGTTGGATTGATGCACTTGGACTCAATGTACTCTATTCAAGAATCGATGTTAGCAAAGTGCAAATGCTTGGGCAGAAAAAGAAAATTGTAAGTAACATGTTAGAATTCTCACCTCCAACCATCTTATCAATCATTCTTGAGGCCGTAAGGGGCGGTGAGCAGTCCAGCTTCTGCTTCTGGAGCAAAGATTTGAAGAACTCTAGGCTTTCATCTGTGTGGAATTGGTCGGCAGGTGGGAATTTGGTTCCTGTCGCCTCTTCGAGAGCTGGAATCATGTCGATACGAGGCCAAGGTGCCTCCCAGTTGATGGTGTGCTCAGTCCCATCCTGGGTGTGGTACTTGGTGACGTAGGAGCCAGTAACGGACTTGACGAGGCTGCTAACCATTTCTTCCGTAAGGTCCATTACGTCGTTCACGTCGAAAAATGCACAATAGAATTCCATTGTAGTGAACTCCGGGTTATGTGTCACTATGGGAAGTTAGTTATCACTTTTACTCTTGGGAAAGTACGTATGGGTGTACTCACAGTCTATGTCTTCGTTGCGGAATTGGCGGCCTATCTCGTACACTCTTTCCAACCCTCCGACGACCAGTTGCTTAAGGTAGAGCTCTGGAGCAATTCGCATGTAAAGCTCCATCTGGAGATCGTTGTGGAATGTCTTGAAAGGGCGGGCGGTAGCGCCACCTGCATCTTTGTGAGTGACTGCGTTCCTTGCCTCAAGTACTAAGTGTTTCATTGGAGGTCTTACCGGCAATCTTGTTCATCATGGGCGTTTGAACCTATGGAGATGTTAATTGCGCGCGCCTTTTGTGTGCTAGGCAATATGTACCTCAAGGAAATCTCTCTGATTAAGGAAGTCTCTAATAAAACCAATGATTTTGGCTCGCGTAATGAATGTCTTGCGGGTCGAGTCGTTCATAATCAAGTCTAGATATCGCTGTCTGAAGCGCTGCTCCTTGTCCTTGAAGCCGTAGTGCGCCGAGGGAAGTTGGTGTCTAATCTTGGTCAGTTATTTTGATCAAACTTCTCTACTGCCTTCTGGATGCGCGACTTACAAGCACGGAGTAAGTAGTGTGATCTCACGGGCAAAAATACTCAGCTCGCCCACGTCTCTACTCTTGGGATTTGTTCTGCCAGGGAAACCGACAACGCCGATCCAGTCTCCACGTCGCAGATGCTCGTGCTGCTGGAGGAATGGTACATCTCCAGTAGCCTCGTTCGCCTCGCACATAACCTGGACGTTGATGCCCTCGGCCTTGCAGTCGTAGAATCGGAGGGAGGCACCGTAGGACCGCTGGGACATAATGCGCAGGCCAATGCGGATCTCGACGTCCTTTCGCGACTCGCCCGACTTGATATCGGCATACTTCTCGTGGAAATCGCCGAGCTTAGCGTTGACATGGAATTTATGAGGGTAGCTATGAAAAAGAAAAAGTGTTAGCCTCGTCACAGGGTTGATTTGTGTTGTGGGAGCGCATGGCCATCTCACGGGTTGGGTTCCTTAGAGGCGCGGAAGCTCTGGATTTGTCTTGAGCGAATCTCGAAGTATTGCTACCGAAGGGGGTCAGCTAATGTTTACAATACAAAATAAAGTGAACTCACATTGGGAGTCAATTCCTCCTCCTTCTCCTTGGGCTTCCCGGGAACCTTGGGGGCACTGGCCTGGGCCTTCTCTGCCTTCTTGGCTTTCTCCTCGGCCGTCTTGCGCTGCTTCTCGCGGCGCTTGAGCTCCGTCTTGGAGATCATCTCGCCAGTGACGGGGTCCTTGTGCAACTTCTGCTGCTGCTCACCCTCAGCAGGCGCCGCCGCTTGGGCGGGCTCGGTGGGCTCGGTGGGAGCCATGGTGGGAGTCGTGATCGAGCGTTGTGGTGATGCTGGCGTCTGGGTGTTGAAGAGTGTAGTCCCAATGTCGTCAGGCACAATCGCTAGAATGGGGTAAAAAACACGAGACCTAAGGCCCGAGATAAATTTATCACAGTTTGACTCACTACCATACAACCAATGCCGGTTTGTGTGTCATTGATGGCGGGGTGGAGGGGTACGCGGGGCAGAACCGGACAAAACTGTGCCAACCGTATTTTATCGATAATGAAACGGTAGAAATATTGAAGTCTTGGCAAGTATGCCGCAACATGCATACCTACCTCTATATTGCATTCTTATATTGAGGCACCAATAGCCTGGTCGTTACGATTACCTCTTTTACCTCTCTTACCTTTTGAGCATCTTTGACTTGAGAACGATATCTATCTATGTTTTCAAACTATAACAAAATCAATTCTACTCCATGAGAAGGCAATCAAGTCGAATCTTAACGAGCTGACGCGGTAGCATCATCTCGCGTCTGGATCGTCACGCCCTCGTTTCGCCTGACATGCCTGTGCCGGTTAATCTCGATCTTCTTGGAGACCCAACATGAGGAACTTTTGAAGGATTTATGAGTCATCTTATAGCCTGGCTGATACCGGAATCGCTGATAGAGTGAACAAGATAGCTCTAGCCCAGGTAGACACCCAACTGCACCGCCACAGCCAATTCCTCACATCATGTTTGGACTAGGCCAATCGTGGTTGGACCTGCTGGTCACGGATATATCTGTACTTGCTGCAGTCTAGCTTTGCCTACAGAATATGACACCTTGCAACTTCATCTAGTAAAACCCAAACATTGGGGATCTAGACAATCATTCATGAGCCATGTCTCTTAGACAGACAAGATCACAAACGAAAGCAACCAGCACTACTCTGCCAGATATAGAAGCTCTCGCTTTGAACAAGCCCGATACTGACCTTCTAGCAAATGATGGGGTTTGCCAGCTACCGACAGCACTCACACGCGCCATCACGGGCCTCAAAGCCAGTGACCACAAAACCCTATTACGGAAGCAGACATGGCTTCGACGGTACTCCCTAGAAGTCCCCAATCTCTTCACCAGACACGCAGGAGTCCTGGATACCACGCTAGTATTCGCTCAAGAGGAAGCTGGTACTGCAGTCTGTATTGCGCCAAACGGCATGCTTCTTACCTGCTCACATTGCGTTGCTGAGAACGCGGACCAGTTAAATGAGTCGAGAAACCGCTGGCTTCTATTCAGATCCGGGGTTGCCGTGAAGGCGACTTGCGTAGCGTGGGACGAGAGACGTGACCTCGCACTTCTACAAGTCGACGCTTTCCAACAAGAGGGTGAAGACGACGGCCCGTCGCCTTTCCCATTTATTTCAATAAGTCCCACGGCGCCAGTCCTGGACTCACGGCTAGTGTGCGTTGGCCACCCTGGGAGCGAAGATTTAGAAGCATCTCAACCCGGGATCAAGACCAACTACGACGTTCTTCACGTTAGTACCGGCCGCTACCGCGGCTGTGCCGATGATCAAGATCCCCAAGATAATTCGGAGATCGGTGCTTTAATGCATGATTGCTGGACGTATTGGGGTCATAGTGGCGCGCCACTACTAGACTTCAAGACAGGCAAACTTATTGGGTTGCATTCTTCCTGGGACGACGAAACGGGAATGCGCCGAGGGATACCTCTTGAGGCTATTCTCGGATTTCTCAATGAGAACAAAGACTACGCCCCCTTCATTGATGCGCAAATGAAGCATTAATCAATTATCTATACTGTTGAAATTATTGTTATGATTTCACTTGACGTCCGCGCACGAAAACTTTCTTGATGTTGCGGTCGTCCCCCGTCATAATAAACTTGTCGAATATCGTCTTCATGGTGTCTTGTTCTTCGACCATAGTCATGACCCCGGGCTTTGAGCTTTCTGGGTCAATCAACAACGCATCGAATTCCTTTCTAGTCGCGAAACTACCAATCTTCTCATCCAAGCAACAGACCCTGGCCCCACCAAGGGTCGCGAGGTAGAAGATCTCATCAATCGACAGTCCCTTATCTTTACCTTGGCTCATGACTTCCTTAGCATTTGAAGCGACGAGCGCCTGTCGCATCGCGTCCAATATGCTGCTTGAGAACCCACCGCCGCTGTCTGTCCCCAGGCCTACCTTCATACCGCGTTGGAGGAATGTGCGAATAGGCGCCGCCATGAAGCCGCCGCCGACAGTCATGTTGGAAACGGGGCAGTGGGCGATACCACAATCAAGATCCTTGAGACGCCCGAGCTCATATTCGGATACGTAACAGCAATGAGCTAGGATGGAGCGTTTGGTAAGTAGGCCGAAGTGGTCATATAAGTCCACCTCGTTGTCGAATGTTGGGAACAGGGTTTTCGTAAACGACATCTCCTGGTCGGCTTCGTTGAAGTGCGTCTGGATGGCGAGTTCAGGGTCGGACTTGGCAATCTCTCCTAGTCCAGCAAGCAAGGCGTCCTCACAGGTAATAGCGAAGCGAGGCGTCAGCACGTACTTAAGGAGCTTGCCCTCGGGGTCAATCTTTCTCATATGTGCGATACAGTCCCGGGTATCGCTCAACGATGACTCCACTGTCGCGTCTCGGTAGTAGTCTGGTGCATTGCGATTCATGTTGCATTTTCCCACGAGTGCTCGTTGCCCCTTTTCCAGACAGAGGTCGGCCAGGATCTTGGTGGCTTCGGCATGCATAGATCCGTAGTAGGATGCTGTCGTGATGCCCTGCTGAAGGAAGCCGTCGACGCAGCTGGCGTAGATACGTCGCGCGTAGTCCGGATCACGGAAGCGAGCCTCGTTCGGAAACGTAACCTTATCTAGCCAGTCTAGAATATGCATACTTTGTCCGAGACCTCGCTGTGCCCATTGAGGCGCATGATTGTGCGTGTCTACGAAGCCTGGGATGAGAAACTGCCCGCGTTCAAGGAAGCAAATGTCATATTGAGGCTCCGATAGTCTCAATGAAGTCAAGTGTTGCTGGACTGACTGTCTTGGGACAGATTTCACTAGACCAGATATAACACCATCTGGATTAACGATTATCAAGCCATTGTCTAATATTTCCAGCTGATCTAGTCCGAGGCAGTGAATCAGTGGACCGTGAAAGACTTGATGCCGAGCCATCACCAAATATTTGTCGATGGGCTTATGATTGAACCCCTCATTAGCTGGTAGCCAGTCCTACGAGATGAGCACAACAGTCTTGCCAGCTGTCAATAAGAAGCGGAACAGCTGCCAGCGCCTGAAAATAGGACGCGTCGACCCTGTGAATGTTGATCAAGTCTTCAGTAACTGAGAGCATCGTCGTTTTTAGCGATATTGATTGTTTAAAGTCATGGAGTCATGAATTCTCAAAAATATCCTGTCAGTATAGAATAATCTCAACGATAACTGCCGCCAGTCGTCTTATTTACATTAGACCTCCTTGCGGACTTCAACCGATTCTGTCTTCTCACCATTTCCGGCTTCCCCATGCACTCCAACAACCTTCTCGACGGCGTGGACAGCTTCATCTGCCAGAGCCTTGTCTTCGAACACTATTGCGGGTGAGAAGGTCAGTTAACCAATGTTTTATGCCAAGTCGAGGATTGAGAGATAGCACTTACAGAAAGCGAGCTCTTCCAGGGTTCGTCCGAATGTTTCCGGGAAGAAGAAATATACGAAATTAATTTCGTATGCCAGGAAGACGACGTATGAGATAAGATAACGCCAACCAGAGTTCTGGAGTCCAATGGGGTTAACGAAAGTGGTAAAGAAACTGGCCAGCCGACCCCATAGCTGGAAGTAGGCAATACCGCGAGATCGCTCGGCGTACGGCCAGATCTCGACCATATAGGCTGTGGAACACAATTTCGTCAGCATATATGAGAATTGTAGGACGTTAGATAAACTTACTATAGGTGAGCGCATTGTAACCTATGTTATAGCATGGCGAATAGGCAAAGATAAAGAACAGGACGGCACCACCGGCGGCAGTATTCAGAGTGCCCGAGTTCTTGCCGTCGATGGCGTATTTCATCGAGATCGTCCAGCTGATGTATACGAGGAGCAAGCTGCAAGTGCATGCCAGATACATGACACGACGTCGGAACCGCTTGACAAGAAGGGATGCGATTGTTCCGTTCACCAAATTCCACGCCGCGATCTTCAATATTATACAGTTAGCCCGCCAAGTCTTGAGAGTAAATTCCTCTCTTATAGAGAAAGTCGAAAACGGATGATCCTTACCGCTACGTTGATCTTCTGTTTGAACACGGATGATGTTTGTCCGATGGCCTCAAGGATATCGCCGAGGTAGTACGAGATGACTAAATCAAGGCTTGGAAGTTAGCGTTCCACACCTATACTAAAGAATAGCAATTGAGGATTACTAGTAAAGAAGTAAGTGAAACCAAACGTACGCGTGTTTCCAGACCACTGAGTAAACAGCCCCAACATGGTGCTGATAAGCAAACGGCGACGATTACCGGGGGTGCGAACGAGATCGACCATGGATTTCTTAGAGTGCTCTAGCTCGATGCTGATGGTCGCCTGCAGCTGGGCAAATTCGGCCTTAACGAACTCAGACTCGCGGTCTCCTTCGGCATGATACTTAGCGAGGATACTGTACGCCTCCTCATGTCGTTCTTTAGTAATAAGCCACCTAGGAGACTCTGGGACCAAGAAGATGAAGGTGATTTGAACAAGCGAGGGGACCATCTGCAACCACGAGGGAATTCGCCAGGCGTAGTTGCTCATGATGCTGTTGGTGCCAAAAGTGATTCCGGCCGCCAATAACTGTCCGATGAAGTACGAGACGTTGAAGAGTGAGGTCAGAACCGGGCGTTCTTTGGGGTACGACAGCTCGCCAATAAGAGACGAAGCTGAGACGATACATGTGGGTATACCGAAGCCCAAGATTATACGTGCGATGATGTATTGGGCAACTGTGTCACAGTTTGATGAGCCTCTATTCTGTTCTCTCACCGGCAGAACACAATATTGGTATATCGCGGGATCATCTTTCACTTACCATGAACTGAAAGACCTTGAATAAGGGCACCGATCACCATAATCACCGAGCCACCGAAAATCGACCAACGCCGACCAAACCTATCGTTTACTCTACCAATGAAAGGTAGAGACAGAATGGCGCCCAGAGAGTAACTGGCAGCGATAATGCCCTTGATAGGACCAGTGGGGTCATCGAAATCTGTTTTCCGTCAGCGACTATCTTGATATCGATCAAGCAAGACATAGTTACAGGCGCCCTCACTTCAATGGCAAAATCATGGGGATAAACTCACATTCTATCCACGAGGGTACGATCTGGAGGGCATTGATAAGTTGCGAGTCGAAACCCGACGTCAACTCGATTCCCATACAAGTAGGGAAGAGCAGCAAATATAGCAGGCGCAAGTTCGGCTTCTGGTACCACGGCACCTTGTCCTCGTTGACAAGACGGGTCAGGATGGGATCTGACGCGCCCGTCTGGGCCTTCTCCGCGGATTTGAAAGTGACCATCTTCACTTCTCGCGTTGTAGCGAAGCCTTTCTTATCGAATTTCCTACTCTTACAGACGGGAGTCACTAGTTACCCAGTATGAAGTGCCTCGGAGGACACGCCGACTACTGAGAGGAAAAAGGCACGGCCATATTATGGATGCTTGTCAGGCTGATGCGGTCTATCTTATATACCTCCTAGACTACCTAATACATACCGTAATGCCAATGGTAGGTATTCCTTGCATGCTCTCTTCCAACAAACCCTGGCCACCGTACCGTTACTGGCCCAACCCGAAGTATGGGGTCGAGAAAGCTGGGGTGGGCTGGAACCTGCTGCACGCTGCACGAAAGAAGTTTCCCCAAAGTCCCCAAAGAGGACCCAGCCAAGAATGTCGTCGGTAAGCTTAGCGAAAGGTGGGGGAATGGGAGGCTGGCGAGCCATTGGTATCTGATCCCCCAGAAAAGGTAAAATCCGGGGAGATAGATAATAGCTATAGGCCATTAAGCCCTTACGCAGGTCAGGCGAAACGAAACGAAAAATTGAGAGGTCACTCTACACGAAAATCTATCATATGTACCTACAACCCGCCTCTCGCACCCTTGTGTTATCGGCGAGGCTTCCCGGCTTACAACAACCCTCGCCATCATTCTTACACCAATCGACATCGCCTGTTGGACGTCTTAGCCCGGACTAGGGTGCGCGCCAAGGCGGAATGGTGGCCTTCGTCGCCGATAACAAGCTCCACTGCCGAGAGACTGAAGGGAGAAAGAACGATGTCTCTCTCGAATGTTGTGTAGCGCTGCCAAGGGGAAGGATTCTGCGTCTGCCACGTTCCCGGATCGTTGGCCGAAGGTTTCAGCTCTGGCATCAATCACGACGAACAATGGGCGGGGTTGACGGTGTAACGGATGGGTAGGATCAGATGATCGTGCAGCTGAGCGTAGTTAATCAATTCGAAGGATAACACAAATCCCAAAGGTTTTCTTTGATACACGATCTATGATTCGTCCGAATCGGGAATGTGTCACCCGCAGAAAAGCAGCAAGGGTCCAGGATGGCTTGCTTGCCTGGACTTGCTTGACGCTAACTCGGTAGTTCGCGACATCTCGACGGCGACGTCGTCGGCAATGGGCGATTTTGACGCTTTCTTTGATTTTCGTTTCAACGGGACTGTTGTCGTCGTTGTCTGTGGAGAATATTTATTGTTGTATTTTCAATCAATTTTCCACGTGCTTCGCGAGCATTGCTGTTGAGCCTCCTGTTTTCTCCATCTATCTATCCCAGCGCCTTGGTCTTACATATTAGCCTAAAGAGATACCCAAGGCCTTGGGACGTGCAAATATAGCACTCGTTTAGGAAACAGCAATCAACAATTTACCCTATTGGTCCATCAATGACTCCTCGCGGACAACTTTGAATGGGCTTGGTGTTGTTGCTTCGGGATCGGATGAGCCAAGCCACCAGGTCTTCGCGATGGGGTCGTGTACAGCAGGCCGACACTTAAGCGAGCACTACTTCATTTATTCTTTCCAGTATTCTGGGATCTTTGTGGATATGAGAGAAAACGGGTCTTACTTGAACTGATACATATGCTGGCACGAGGGCTAAGGTTCGTCGCGCAGGCCTGAAGAGGGGCTTATAGAGAACATACTCACGTTCTTGAATACCAACAGTCATCATGGGGATATAAACGAAGTTAAGATTCAGCCACAACGGGTGGTATATTGTACATCTTAGCTAAATCCCATATAAGGTGTTTGGGCCGCTACTTACGGCTTCCAAACCGACTAACAACGAATATGGTTGCTTCTTCAACACATTCAAGGACATCAATATCGTCTCGTGACAGTTCTTACTCATCCCAAGCAGCCTCATCAGACCCCAAAAGCGACGGCATCCGACCCCAACCCGGCTCAAAACCATCAACGTTTGCACTATGCCTCAAGAACGTCATCTCACCAAACTGAGTGTGTTTCGTCTCAAACAACGCCCCCTCTTCCTCTCTCTTGTCCTCGTCTCGTCCAAGGACCGTGCAATCTTCACCCTCGAACCCAGACCGCCCCTCAAACTGTCCCAGACTCCTCAAATACCTCCCCACGCCAGCGAGCGAGACATCAACCACATACGCACCCACGCTCCTCCCCGCCTCTCGATCTTTCTCGCGATGATACACCGCAGCGCACACGCCCGCAGCGAGCAGGTATCCCGCGCCATGATCGAGCGCCTGACAAGGCAGCGCCCTGCTCGCCTCGCCCGCCCCATACGCCGCCGCCTCAGCGACATTGATGCCCGAGCAAGCTTGCACGAGGGAATCAAAGCCACGTCTATCTCTCCACGGCCCCTCCGGTCCGAACGCGGATAGATTCGCGACAATGATCCCCGGGTTCGCTCTCCCCAGCTCGTCCGCATCCAGTCCGCGCGCAGCAAGACTGCCGGGCCTATACCCCTGCACCACGACGTCCGCGGCGCGAGCAAGGGCCAGGAAGCGCGCCCTGTCGTCCGCGGAGTCGAGATCGAGCCGGACGCTCCTCTTCCCGCGCGCAAGCTCCCTGTCCAGGCCAGGCAGGTCGGGGAGGTGCGGACTGGTCACCCAGAGCACGTCCGCGCCGTGCGCCGCGAGCGTCTTCCCCGCTACCGGCGCGGCGATGACGCGGCTGAGCTCGAGGACGCGGAGGCCGGAGAGACAGCGCTGCCGCCGCCGCCGCCGCGTCGACGCCCCTCCTTCACGTCTACTACGATGGACGATGGGGGCAGATGGAGAAGGGAGGACGCCAACCCTCCGCAACCTCACGGGTAAACCAGCATCAGCCAGAGCCCTCCCCTGCGGCGTCGCATCCCACTCGTCGAAGGACCGAAGGGCGTAAATCGCCAGCCCCTTCTCCTCGACGGCCACGGTCTCCAGCTCAACACTCTTCCAGCGCCGCGTGCGCTCGCCGACAGCTGCGCGATCGGTACACGTCTCGGATAATCCGAGAAGCTTCAGCGCACCCTTTCGATGGTGCGGGAACGCGTCGTGGATGCGCACGTGTCCTCCGTCTGCCGTGGGATGGAGCCCCCCGATCGGCCCCCAGGTCTCGGCTGGGGGTCCTCCGGCGAGCGCGTATAGGCGCTCGCACTGGAATTCGAGGACTGCGTGGCGCAGGGGGACTGTTGTTCGCGGAATACTGCTAGAGGTAGTGGTGTGGGTGAGTGCGGAATGTGCTACTGCGGCGCCCAGCGCGGATAGCGCGATGGTTCCTTGTGCCAGATGGCCGATCTTGAAGGATGACGGGATCACGGGACGTCGAGTCTTCTCCGACGCGCCGTTGATACCTGGTAGAGATAGGGATGAGAGTGCGGAGGGTGGAAGATCTAGGTGTGTCCAGACCTCCTTGACGATGTCGAAGGGCGTGAATGAAGCCCGGCTACTAGCCATTGTGCTTCTCTTTCAATCAATGGGTAAGTCGACCAGGTAAGTGAATCCGCAATACTTATGTTCCTTGGCTGTTCGCTGCGTAGGAATGAGCGTATTCTACCGTGGGCCCGGTGAAATTACCTGATTCTCTAGGTAACGACCAGATGTTCTCACATGACCGTCTGATTGATAGCCTAAATATATATACATGGGCAACTCATGTACGAACCTGTAGATACATTAGGAAGTGCCGAGGCTTGTGTTCTCTCTACTTAACACATATAAGTGAGTCTGCGGAGCTTGAGAGAGTTTGACCTGTTACCTCACCTCGCCTAGATCGGACTGTTGTTCATATTGTTAGTTCGCCGTGACAAGCCGCGTCCTCCCGTTCCGGACCGGACCCTAAATCGGAATGATGATCGCGACCGACCGACTACCGAGGTATCTAGCTTGCGAATGGTAGCTTCGCGACAATCTCATTATGATTCATTCCTGTAGTCCGGTATCCAAAGTCGAGATCTAGCGTACTTTGAACGAATAGTCGATTTGCCCCCGTTAGGACGAATTTGGCATTGTAGCGAGTCACGCGGGCCAGATCCCAAAAGGAGGCAGTTCAGGACCAGCTCGACAGATACTCAATAATTATCTGTTGCACCCTGTAACCTACACATATCATGCCATAGACAATATACAGTGTAAACCTGTCTGCCGCGCCAATGCATGAACTAAGCCGCCGACGCTGTCTTTATAAAGATGATGTGTACAAAAGTTATTCGTCAACTCCCCTCGCTATGCAATTCAAGTTTTTTGTTACACGTCGGCAGAACATCACCAGGCCGCTTTGACTTCCGCCGAAATCTCAACCTCAATACTATTTTCTGTTTGATCCCAGCAAATGCTGAAGCGTCTTCGTCCCCTTTTCTTCCTCATTCCTAAGGGTTTGTTAGTCGCCGAGTGCTAGACTTAGGGGAGCATATGAAAGGGGGAGACGTACTTGTCAAACCCAAGCAGTTTCAAGATTACGGGAATCAGGTGTAACTGGACTTTCGTGTCTTTGGCCTCAAGGAATTGTAGGAAGACCGTCTTGAGGTACGTAATATCCACACCGTTGTTCACGGTGCTTGTGCTTCCTCCCCTACTTCTCGTTGCGTTAGGCCCGCTGCTAGGGTTGAGCCTAGACTGCATGGTTTTCAGCTCCTTGTTCGTTCTTTCGTACCGGCCCTGAGCCTCGTCCAACAGCTTCCGCAAGTTGGCCTTCTGCTTCTCCGCGTCGCGGACCTGTTGCTCAGACGCGTCCAGAGCTAAACGCAGACTCGAGACAGTGGAACGCATGTCCTCGGTTTCGGCTGTAGCCTTCTCCTCGATTTGTTCCAGTTCTATTTGTCGTTGACGCCATTCCTGCGCGCTCGCTTCGAGAGCGTCTTTCTCAGTTCTGAGAGCTTTGCTTTCGCGTTCTAGTTCGCGAACTCTAGTTTTGAGTTCTTCAACCTCACGAGCGCGTCGTCGACCGTTAGTCGACGTCTCATCCTCAATTCGGTCACGGTCTTCTATTGCTGCATCCATTCGGGCCTTCATATCGCTAACCCTTGCATCGGCCTTCTCGTTTTCCTCTCTTATTCTTCGCCGCATGGTCTCTGTCTCGCGTGTTCTTTCTGCCAGATGCTTGTGCGCCTCTGCTAGTTCTTCCTGAAGGCTCTCAGCTTGATTCTGCGCCTCCTTCAGTTGGGTCTCTAACTCTTTGTTCTCAGCACGCATTGACGCTAGGAGACCTTGGGCGTTCTGGTACTGTTGGGTCTTCAAGTCAACCTCTTCCTTAGAAAGAGTCTTCTCTTTCTGTAGCCTGGCAACGTCATCCTCGAGTAGTTTGGCCTTGGATCGGAGACTGGACAGCTCAGATCGCAATGTGTCAAGGTCTAGAGAAGCCTTGTCCGCTTTAGCAATAATCTCCGCTTTTTCGGCATCGAGACGCCTATAATCACGACCCAGGACTCGCTTTTCGTCCTCCAACTTGGCACGAGAAGTCTTTTCGGCTGACAGTCGGTCGTTGAGTAGTTTAATTTCAGACTCGCGGTCAGAGGACAGGCGCTGAACGCGGCCTACTTCATTCTTCAACTCTTTCTCTCGTTTTTCGAGAACACGCAACTCGTTTTGCTTGGACGCGAGCTCGTCGCGGGTAAGCTTCAAATCACTAGAGTCTTGCCTGAGATTTTTCATCTCGGTTTGTGCCTTAGCAAGTATTTCCTTGAAGTTTGACAGTTCCTTGAAACGATCTTGAGCAAGCTTCTGTGAAGCACCCAGATCGGATTGCAGGGTGCGTTTCTGGACCTTAAGCTCCTCTAATTCATTTTTGATCGATTCGTGTTCAGCCTCGTGCTTGGAGGTAGATGCCGTGGTATTTGCTGCCATCAACTTCATTTGCTCTTCCATATCGGCAACTTGCGCTTTATAAGCATTCAGGTCTTCAAACTTTCTTTCTAATTCGGAATTGGCCGCTTGGAGCTCTGTAATTTTCATTACAAGTTCCTTGTTATGTCTCTTAGCTTCAGTAGCGTCTTCGCCATTCTCTATAAGGCTTTCACGCAACATTGCAATCTCTTCTCCCCGATCTCTCAGTTCTTGCCATTGCTTATCGCATTCCTCCTTCTTGGAAGTCAACAATTCCTTAAATTTTGAGAGCTCGGCCTTGATAGCTCCGATATCATCGCTTTTGAGGAGGGAAGAGGCTATAGACTTTGGTGCTTCTTTATCAGTAGTGTCTGTAACTGTCTGCGGAGCGCCGCCTTTCTTCTTCTTCTTATTATTCTTCTTTTTAGCCGACCCGCTCGTAGGGGTGGTTGGCTCAGCTGTCTTGGGAGCCAACTCAAGCAGTTGAGGGGCCGTATCCATCTTTCTGTATTCCTCGAGTTGATCATTCAAGCTGGCTAATTGCTTTGTCATCTCGGATTTGTCCTCAGAGAGTTTCTCGAGCTCGGCGCTTCTTTCCTTATTTATGGCCTCCAACTTTTCGTTTTCAGCAGTCTTAGAAGCATGAAGAGACCGTTCTTTTTCCAGGCTCGCCTGATGTTCTCTGAGTTGTTCTTGTTTTTCCTCAAGAGCCTCCTTAAGCAGGTATATTTTAGCGTCTCGGGTATCTGGTCCAGGCTCGTCGCTAGCCTCTTGTGCATCTTGACCAGCACTTGCACTCTGTTCTTTGGAAGCAGCTAACTCTTCCTCAAGCGTCTTGACTTGCAGTTCTAACTTTGCGTAGCCCTCGGTTTTTGAAGCCAGCTCGGTTTGTAGTTTAGAAAGCTCGTCATCGTAAGAGAACATGTTTTCCTGTTCGTCACTCTTTTCTGGAACCTTATCGGCGGCTGCTTCATTTAGCGGGTTGACTTTGACCCCTGTCTTCGCAGCTTCTTCTAGAGCAGCTATTTGGCCCTTCAAGGTAGCGGATTCTGTTTCAGATGAGGCTACTTTTTTCTTGAGGTCATCCTTCTCAGCAGAGACACGCCTCAGCTCTTGCGATGTCATGTCGCTCTTCAACATGAACTGATTGATATACTCCATCAGGGGTGCAGGGTCCTTAATGGTACTGAATGGGGTAATCTCTTGAAGTGCCCGTTCAAAGTTCCTGATTTGCGAGTGAGCTATCCGGTAGGATCGAAGAACCTCTATCAGAAAGCGTGTCAGTTAGGCCAGCCAGCCAAAGGATGGGTCGGTCCACGTACCCTGAAAGTTAGGTTCCAACTTCTCCAACCTCTTCAGCTTCGCCTTCACCTGAGGTGGCAGCTCGGGGGACTGAGATGCATCGGCGCTCGCTTGCTTGCTGGCATTGCTATCCTTTCCCAGTGGAGAGCTGCTCTTTTCGGGATTGGCATTATCGGCAGCACTCTTCGTATTATCGGCGGGCACGGATGGGTTCGGGGTGGCAGAGCGACTGGCGCTGTCCAAATCATCGTCCTGGCGAATTAGAGCTTCAAATACGGCAGGATCCGGGTGGGCGGTGCCGCCCTGGCCGGGCTTCTTGCCGGGATCGGTTGGAGGTGAGGCGACAGCATCGTTGGTGCTCGTGTTGGCTGCTCTCTGCTCGGCGAGGGTCTTGTGACGGGCCTGCTCCTCAGCTATGGTACGGTCGAGGGCATCCTTAATTCTCTGGATATGGGGCACATGGTTGTTTAGCGGATATGCAAGTAAGTACAGGGCAAAGATTGACAACAGTGCTTACAGAAAACATGGTGGCTCGCTCGTCCTTGCTCTCTCGCGCTATCTGCTCTTTTGCCTGCTCTGCTCTGCTCCGTGGCGACTAGGGAACCAGTGATCTGGCTTGTCTCCATGCGCCAAGAGGTAACACAGCTAGTCGCGTCACGAAGAATATGGTATTAGGATCATGCAGACGGCTTCGACACGAGGAAGACGCCAACTTGTAAAGCTATCACTGCTGTACTCGATAGGTAGCAGATGCTGTTATGCGATGCGCGGACAATTGTATGATAATTCCAACTCGATCAGGCTAAGAGTTTCGACGGTCGACTCATATACCCGGTTAGTTTTCTAAATCGCCCAAAAAGAGTGTGGAAGAAGGTGTAATTCAAAGTCGAAGACTGCGGCCACGAGGCTTACTGCCGGATGATGCTGTTGTAACTTGTCTACTGCGCACCACATATGCGCTGCAGGTATTCTAAGCATGCATGTGGGTTAGCACTTCCGGGCCTTCCTTCTATTGGCTGCTCTCCGTCCTGTCCAGCTAGTATACAAATTTAGGTGCAATACCCTAGCTCAACCTTCTCCATATTTTCTGTCGTCACCTACCTACGCTGCACACCGATTCCCAATATCAACAACATCTTGTGCCTGCCTACGCCTAACCTACCTACACTTAGCCTTGTGCACCCCTCCCAGGCCCTTTCTCTTCCCCTCTATTTTGTTTGTTGTTGCCATCGTCGTCTTTTCTTATACGATATACCTATACTCGCACACTGTCGAGCATCGACCCTGCCGGTACAACACCGAGAAGGCTGTCTGCTCCCGCGCTACCTCCCATCACCAGTTCTATCTCATACATTCTTTTTCTACCCCTCTTTCCAAGTCTACATTTCCTAAACCTATAAATAGCTTCCGCCATGATCCCGTAACCAGAGCTCTTCCCCAAGCAACACCATGGTGTCCCTCTGGCCCTGGAAGGTGAGCTCATGGCACATCATCCATCTACGTGAAGAGACCATATGCTGACCACTAAACCGCAATCAGGGCGATGGCTTTTCCCCGGCCGAGTTTGAGAAGACTCTCTCGACCCTCTCTACCAAAATCACGAACACCCAAGCTCAGCTCGAGAAGGTGCGCAACAGCTCCCGCCGCATCAAGCTCTTGTGGACCCTTTATCTCGCTTTCGCCTACCTTGTCTACGCTATCGTCTTGACGCTGGTCGTCGGATGGCAGAACTTGGGTGCCTGGGAATGGACCGGCATGGCGGGGGGCCCTGTGCTGTAAGTGGCCTCCTCACACCTTTAGACTATTACGACTCGCCGTGGATTATTATGTTGACTCGCAAATCAGCATTTACGTCGTTCGAACCGCCGCGAACGCATACTACAGCTACCGCCTGGATACCCTCGAGACCCGCCTCAAAGACCGCAAGGCAGAGCGCGCCAAGACCATTCAGAAGCTGAAGGATGCTACTAAATATGACTCGACCCTCGAATTGCTCGAGAAGTACGGCGGGTCAGGCGAGAAACGTAACAAGGCGAAAAATGCAAAAGACGTGAACGAGGGAACACCCGCACAGGAAAATGATGGTCCGAGGAGGAAGCATCGCCAAAGCATCGACTCTAGTCATCTTGCCGGAAGAACACACCTTCCTCCGCCGCCTACCGCGAATATTCAACGACCGTCGACTGCCTCGGGTATACCCCCAAATCGGCAAGACCAATTTTCTAGTTCACGCCTCGAGCCAATCCCATCATCTCCACTATCTCAACCAATTGAAGAGTTCGCCCCTAATGCGGGACCGCTTCCACCAACTTACACTCAATACGAGCCTAATCCAGGCCCTCCTCGCTGGTACGATCGCATTTTAGATCTCATGTTAGGTGAAGATGAAACGGCGCCCAAAAACCGTATTGTGCTGATATGTGGTAAATGCCGGCTGGTCAACGGTCAGGCGCCTCCTGGGGTGAAGGATGTGGCTGAGCTCGGGACTTGGAAATGTATGGGCTGCGGCGCTACGAATGGTGAGCTAGATGAAGGTAAAAAGATCATTCAAGAAGTCCTAGGCACGAAAAACTCTACTCCTAATGAGAGCAGGAGCACCGACGACAGAGATAGCGATCGGTTGAGCGATGTGGTCAAAGTCGAACAGCACGAGGGAGGCGATAATACGCAGAGCGAAACGGAGACAAGGCGTAACATGCAAGAGTTCCGGGCAAAGAGGCGTGACAAAAAGTCGCAGATGGTACCCTAGTCTTAGAATCCCTATCATAGTCAAAGCTAGCCTACTTCATATGCATATATTCAGCATTATTCAGTTATATACGCCGTTGTGGAGTGCGGAAAAAGAGTATAATACTAGCCTAGTATTGAGGCATTCATGTACCGGTACACTACCCATATCCCAGTAGTGTGAGGCTGTCGAGGGAAGAAACTAGAGCCGATCGCAACCTAGACTTCGCCCAGTCAAGAAAGGAAACGTGTTAATTGAGGCTGTGAAATTAAGCCTTACTTGGACTATTGTGTGCTGTGTATCTTGAAATAATGACTCGCTGTGGTTACTTTGGGTATTGGGTAGCCCACCTGCGTCTGCCACCCTTTTGGCTGGGGATGCCACCAATTTCCCATTGATACGCCACTTTAGCAGTATACAGTTGGATTTAAGGCAAGAGATACTTCTGCGTGACTTTAGCGCTTAAGCATCTAGCTGCTTATATATAATAACTTAACTAATAAATTAACAGTTGTCACAGAAAAAACAACGCCGTTATTACCGTGTTAGTAATAACGGACTATATCCACTTCTCTGCGACAACAGTATTATTTCTTTATTATTACTTTGATAGCTTAAAAGCTGTATAAGCACTTAATTATACACTTGAATTTATAAGTTTGCGTGTTTTTTACGTTAGCATTCTGCGTTGTAGATGCTACGGAATACAGGGCACTTGGGAAGGCATTTAGGCTGAGTGCTTCTGCTGCTTGTATGTATATCATCTGTACAGGTGGGAAAGTGGTGGTATCCCAGCCAAAAAGGGTGGCAGACGCAGGTGGGCTAACTTTGGGCGAGCCGCTGCATCGCTCGCTTAACTGGACGGTTCCGTCTTTATTCCGCCCTGGGAAGATGTTGACTTCACTCAATTTATTTTTATAAGTCATAGCAGCGCCAGGCAAGCTGTTACCGTTCCTAAGGTCAGGTGCTCCCATTTTAAGTACGGTGGAAATTAAAGTGCTTTGGAATTTTAGACAGAGTTTTGGGGGGTCTGGTGCTAATTTCTCAAGCTTCACTTTCCCTCACACTTAATTGTCCTTGCTAATACGTGTTCGGGAAAGGTAAAGCTTTCCAATAATGTGGTATGCAACTTCTAGACACGCAATTGCTTACCTTTGAGTGATGCGCTGTGCATCAGTAATGCATCACCCAATAACAATTGATGGTATGTCACGACCTCTGGTCACTGATAGCAACGTGGGGGCAAGTTGAATACTTGTTGTTGCACAAGGAGGGCTCTAACTACTACATCTACGGGCTAGAGATCTATATGCAAAATGCCTTCTTTGTTCTGTCACTCTAGGGAAGCGGTATGCAGCCGTAAGTATCGCGAGGCTTTGCGAAAATCTGACAGGGTGCCCTATCCAGGCAAACTGTCAGGTTAATTAGATGACGTTGTCTTTCTTCAAAGCCTTATTGTAATTACACTTACCATGAAAAGGGACAGGAATGTGCAGATAAGGCAAAATGTGGACGCCTAGAGTAAGGCAGAAAGCTTGTGGTGGTAGCGGTGATAGATCTTACCTCCACTACCATTATTATCGTTGATACTTAAAGGTCGTAGACGGTCTATGAGGCAGAGTAGATGGAGCTTTCTGCTCAAGGGAAACCACGAACTAGTAATCAGTAAGTGTGTTGGCCAGATCCTTTATGTTAAAGATGAATTATTACATCCGGGTCCATAAACAGGAACAGGAACAGGTGCCATACACAAGGCGGACGCGAGCTAGTGAACTGGAATTCCGTCACAAACAAATTTACAAAGAGCTATCAATTCCGACAGACGAATGCGACAATTGTCGCGATATCCGAGCAATTCTTCGCATTATTGGCGACGGCCTGGACGACGACTTGAAATACTCTAAGCACTTATTTCCGCAGCCGGAGGATGGCATGGGATATCGCCTCGCGGATATTGGCCGGCGCTTTCTAGCACCCAGTAATACCTCTTGTCGTCTGTGTCTGATGCTAGTAAAATCTCGCGTGAACATAGAAATGGCCACGGTTAAATCGGAACAAAATTGCGTTGAAGACGACTCCGAACTGAGAGCATTATATTTCCCTCAAGTTTCTGGGCTTATTGATCATTTACGACCCATCAAAAACAACCCCTTCGGCTTGTTCATCGGGCGGCCAGAGTGTTTCCAAGGGGAGCAAGGCGAAGTTACCCGCAAATTCATCTCAGCAGGCCGAAACGGCGTTGCAGTGCTTTCCAAGCCTCAGAGGACTCCAAATTTGCTCTCCCCCAGGCCGATTCCCGAGTATTACGAGCCGAAATTAATTTGTGATTGGATCCGGTACTGCCAAAAGTACCACAAGGACTGCCTACCAAATTCTTACATCGCCAGAGACATACAGCTCATCGACTGCGATTCACGAAGGATCAAACCAGCAGCAAAGGGCGATCACTATGTTGCTCTCAGTTATGTATGGGGCAATTCCGACACCCAGCTAGATTATTGCGATACGCAGCACGCTGGTGATTCTACAAAACTTCCCGTTGCTCTCCCCAGAGTAATCGAAGATGCTATCTCTGTAACGAGAGCGTTGGGTTACCATTATCTTTGGGTTGATAAATATTGCATCGACCAGAATGATTGCAACACAAAGCACGATCAGATCCAGCAGATGCATATTATTTACGAGAAAGCCGAATTGACAATCGTCGCAGCGTGCGGAGTTGGTCAAAACAACGGTCTTGCTGGCGTCGACACACCCCGCTCGGGCACCGAAACGATAGAACTCGGGAATTCTGATTTATCATGGGTGGTAGACCCTCAACAGACAATACGTGCTTCACGATGGTCCACGCGAGGCTGGACCTTTCAAGAAGCAGTTCTAGCCCGCAGGCGTCTAGTCTTTACAGAGGAGCAGGCTTATTTTGAGTGCAATGTGATGAACTGCTACGAGAACTTGCACATCCCACTTGATGCCCTACACTACAAGACCAAAGCTAAAATGAAAAATATGTTTAGAGAAGGCATGTTTGGCGGAAGAATGAATATTCAAAATCCTTCGAGACACCAGTTGCACTTGCAATACTGCGCCTGTGTGGAAGACTATTCTAGGCGAGAGCTGACGTACGACGCAGACGTCTTGAATGCATTTCTAGGCATTATACAACGATTTGAATCGATACAGGCGAAAGAAGCATCAAAAGAGCTCCAAGGAGCTCTAGTAGCATTCGGACTATCGTGGAATTTCTTCTGCCATTCCCTCTGTTGGTACCACCATGAATCAGCTAGTGCTAAACGTCGGCCCCAGTTTCCATCTTGGACATGGTTGGGATGGTCTGGAGGAGTACGCTTTCCTGTTGCCGGGGAAAACGTCGATTTTAGGCCTTGTTATGAAGACTTAACCTTTCAAAGCCAGTCGGGTGTAGATTGGTGGAAAACACCCCCCCGAGAGGACTGGAGTCAATCGTCCATTTCAACGTACCCAATCCTATGCTTAGAGGCATATGAAGTAGCAGGAAGCATGATTGCCTACAGTCGGCGTCCGAAGGCCGAGTACGCGGAAACAAGACCGTCATGGACTTTACTCAAACAGGATGCTAAGCTCTATCTCGAGAACCCAATATCTGAGCTTCGACTTTGGAGAGAATTGATGAATGGATCTACATGGCGGTGTTTTCTTCTTGGGTATGATTATAGTTCTTCTAGAAAGCATGGTAGTGATACAGCGCCAAGGGACTATTCTTGGGTTATGCTTCTAACGAGAACGTCTAGCGACACATGGTCTCGAGCTGGAATGTTTCAGGTTTACTGTAACGTTGGTTATTTTCAATTAGAAACTCAGAAAAACTGTCGAAACACGACGACAAGTTTCAGAATTACTTAGGTAATATAAATCTTAGCATTAATAAGCCAACTGCCTTATAAGGAGTATTATACGTGAAAGTCTTCAACTAACAAATTGTTATGTATAGTATATTATAGCAGCCTTGTTAGCTATTTAACATAATTTCAAAAAAAGGGAAATGAAATAATCAGTTATGAGAAAAAGAAATGAATTCTGTATACAAACTTTGAATCAATTTGTATTCATGATTTTTGATCCATCAACACTCCACCTCTCGCCACCGAAAGTGAACCGCGCGCGTCTCTCCCTTGATATATCCGACCACTTCCACCTCGGCAATGCCCCCGTCCCTAATCGCCAGGAACTTGGCTGGCCCGCCCAAACCATCCTTCAGCTCCTCGTAAAGTGTGGGCATGACGGCCATGTAATCGAGGATGTGGCGAAAAACGTTCATGTCGTTGCCGTGGTGGTTGATAGGGGTGGCTCCGTTGATCATCTCGGTCTTCCCTTTATCCAGCCATTCCCAGCAACTGTGAATACCGACGGCATTTCTCCCAACTGTCACCGGGCTGCCTGAGTTTCCTGTGAAAAAGCTATTTGTCAGTATCTCGACGTGTGCAAATGTAACGTGCTTATCAGCAATAGGAACGGCTTACCCTTTACGGTGTCACCGTTGTGATGGATCATGCTAATCGGACCACCGTGGTGGAACTTGATATCCATCGAGGCATAGCATAGGTCAGGGAATCGATCCGGATGACCAAAGACGGCCCCGGGCAACATCCCGCCCGGGTGCCCAGACGTATCGGGTGTCTTCTTGCAGTTTAAGGAGGGGAGGTGATGGAGTGACTCCTTCAGGTTGGCCATACCGAAGTCGTGCATGCTGGAGCTATTCTTCCCTTGATTCAAGAGCCAGTAGAGCGTCACAGCGACGGTGTCGGCTACGCAAATGGTCCCGTCACGTGCAATGGCTTCCAACTTGACAGCATCGCCGCCTTTGCGGCTGCTCAGTTGGTGACCAGTTAACATGACTGTACTGGGGTCACTCAGAAATCCCATGCCATGAAACGGCTTGGTCTCTCCGTTAAGACGCTTCTTGACGTTGATCTTCAGAATAGCTATGGATTATCGTTAAGACATTATGAGCCATGACAACGTTGCGGCTCATACGTACTATTCAGGTCGACCTCGGCCATGATCTTCTCATCAATGGGTTTCATTTTATTCTGGCCCAACAGCTCCTCGAAACGACCAGTCTGCAGGCGCCACGCGGCTATATCAAATGATTGTTGGAATGTTCCGTAGTTAGAGCCGACTTTCTGGTGGAGGATGAGTTGAAGTGCCATGTAAAAAGCCCATTTCTTCTTGGCCGCTTTGTCTTGCATCGGTGCGTCAGGCAGACCTCGGGTGAATTCTACGGACATCGAAAACGCGCTGCGCCGAGATTGAGGTCAGTCGTGAATTTCACTTCCCGTATGGCCAATTGCGAGAACATACAGCTTCTCCATGCCATCAGGTTTGTACCCATCCTTGAAGTGCTTCAGACTTATAGTGGGATTGTCATAGAACTGATTGCTGTAGTCGTTCAGCCATTTTACGATCTCGCCCCCAGTCATAGTCTCTCCTTCGGTCATCTTTGGGGAATCGTGAATTGTCGCCATCTTGCAGCTCCTGAATGCCTATTTGAGAGGTAATGCTTGCTTGAGAGGTTGTTGGATAGTGACTTGGTTGAAAATGTTGTACTTTGCCAAAGTGTCGAAAATGCGAGGTACGAGCTCGACCCCACCATCCACCCAGATAACCCCGCCATCGCTGGCTGCCGCCGGCGCGTCAATGACACACATCTGGTCTGGTAAAGGAGTGTTACATAATCCCACCAGGGCTCTGCCGAAGATGACCCAGCATACACCTCAGTTCGGGTCCGTGTTCGTTTGGCCAGTCGCGGAAATCATCGAATCGTTATTTGTTGCCTGCTTTCGAGTCTGAATAGAGCCCATCATGTTCATCCCGAGGCTCTGCGAGATGCTTTGGCCGGGCGTTTCGACGACATTCGTGACGCTGAAAGCGACATTTTGAGAGTTAGTAAAAGTAAAGTTGTTCTGTGCCATCTGGAAATAAGACATAGGGCATTAATGATGAACGCATTGGCCAACTGCCCCATCAGTGCTAGCAACTAACCCGATTAGTGGAGAGGACAACCGGGTGCCAGGCATGTGATAAATGACGGCATAGCTTAGGTAATCCTCGCTTCTCGCCGAATCATACCTCAGATAGATGCCCAGGCTCTGGGCAGATTTCACGCCTTCTCTATTAAATCTAGCCCGCGCTCGTGTATACAAAAATAAGGCACGAGAGTGTCTTACATCGCACCACTTCCACATTCCAAAACGGGCATTTGGAGAGCCAGGACCGAGAACTTACCTGAACCAGGCGCGGTGGTTGGAGTTATCCCGGCTCGCGGAGAACGTTGCAGCGTCGGGTCAAAGCGGTACCCTGTATAGATGCACAACTCCCCATTTAGTCAAGAACGTGCTTGGTAACGAATCGTACGACGGTTGAATACAAAATTTAAAAAATTGCTTGATGTGGAGAATGAAGGAATATACGCCAAACATGAAGATGCTGGGGAATGGATAAGTCGCCAGGGGGACAGAGACCGGAGGGAGTCGTCTATTTAAAATAAAACGACAACCACCCTCTTGGAAAACCGACAGCTTCAACTTCTCTCACTCGTGGCGGCCCAGAAATGACATTCAAGACGAAGTCTGCGCTTCTATTCCTCGCCGCCGTCAGGTGTGCCGCGGCTGCAGATCTCTGTCCGCCGCTCAACGACATCGGCCACGCGACACCGCAGCAATGGGTCTTCAATAATCTCAACTGGACCCTAACGCAAATTTCAAGCGGACAGACATGGCCGCCTCCGGCAGATGACTTTGACGAGAGCCGCGTCGCCTTTGCGATCGAGAGCGACTTCAATGGAGCTCCCGTGCGCTGCAGCGCGGAGGGTAAGGAGTTCTCCGAGGAATATGATCGCCAGCTCGCTGGGAAGACGCCGACGTATAACTGGTATACGTGCGAGGGATCTAGCGAGGATGTGAAGACTGAGTTTAAGATGGTTTGGTGGAATTCCCACGTCGTTGATATTAGACAGACGTGGACTTGTCCCGCCACGGGGTGAGTTATCCGTCCACTCGTCCCTTACTTCTCATCAGCGGGTGGGTTGTTGACAGCATGACAGACGACCCATGCGCGCCACAGGACGACTCGCCATGCGAGACTTCAACTGCGTCTTCGACGACGAGTCGCGGCGGACATCATGTGTCTCGAACGCGGGATCCCAGCTACCCTTTGAAGCGACCATAGTCGAGGTTCTTGCGCCTCCTACGCAAAACTGCGCCGCATCGTCGGAAGCAACGCCCGACTGGACCGTGCGAGACCTCGTCTGGGTGCGGCGGACGACGACCTTCGGACTCGACCCGGGCTCCGCCAACATGACATTCCACCTGCTCAGCAAGGCGCTGGACGACTACTCCCCGCGTATGGTTTGCACCGAATCTGCTCTCCACGGCCCCCAGGGAGGCGTCTATATCACACCGTACTCGTGTGGTGTATTTGAGGCCAATGAGAAGGATGTCCCTGTCACGAAGTTCGATTGGGTTGTTGATGACAAGGACTTGCTGAGGATCAACCAGACGTGGTTCTGTGATGATGCGTAAGTATCTCTTTTTTGAGCCGTGACTTATAAAATGAAGTCTTGCTAATGATTCTTGTCTAGGACACGGTTCCAGAGTATCGGCGAGCTGGACGTGAAGTCGCTGCTTAGTTGTTCAACAAAGTCGAACGATTATCAGGTTGGTGGGGGTACTTTTGTTGAGAGCTTCGAGACGTGCGTCACCAAGACGGATCTCGAGATTAAGGGTCAGCTGCAATAAGATAGGAATACTTCTTTCAGTAGCCTAGATATTTCAGTACTCATATGAATACGGAGAATAGGTAGAATGATAAAACCGCTACGTCCTGTATACCTTCAAGGCATCACCTCTAGACTTGAACATTATATCAAGTATCTCAGTTCGAGAAGTGAGTAGTGCAAATGCTGTAGCGCTAAGAATAAGCTAATTACTTAGCTTCTAGTGCCGTTCAGAGAATCCACAGAGTATATAAGTATGGTTAAGCGCGTTTTTTCCACTTTCTCGCTAATAGACTATATACATTATCGTTCATTCGTCATGCATTTTAGGCATTGTATCCAGACCAAGTATTCAAATTCGGCAAACTCCAATTGACACCCATAAACTCCAGCAATGAAACCGATCACCGGTTCTTATTAAACCTTGCTAGCGATGAAGTTGACAGCCGTAGGTGCCAGGTCGTCGTAGTCGTGGTGGGCATCAGTGACGATGAGCGAGCCCTGGCAGACGAGATCGCCGTCGTGGCAGAGGATGAGCGTCCGCGAGGCGTCGATGCCCGGAACCACACCGTTGTCCTGCTTCTTGCGAGTGTCGCCGTAGGTCACGGCAGCAGCCACCTTGGCCGCTACGGCGGCGGTGAGCTGCTTCGCGGCCGCGTGCACCAAGGCGGCGCCCTGGCTGTAGCCGGAGATGACGAGCTTGGAGCTCGGGCACTGTGATGCCGCCTTGGATATCAGGTCCCGGAACTTCGCCGCATCGTCTGGGTCGCAGCCCTCGGCCCGCAGGTTGTCCAGCAGGCTGGCTGGGTAGTCGAGCCCCTGCGCCGCCACCGTGGTCGAGCCCAGCTTCGCCTTCAGCTGGTCGATGGTTTGGGGACCGGGGGAGCCTCCAATGTTGCCGTCCTGCGTGCTGCCGCGCGCGTACAGGAAGATTACGGGGCGGCAACCCCCGTCCAGGAACTCGTTGGCCGTGGTCCCTGTCGCTGCTACCTCCAGCAGACCTGAGCTTTTGCCTGTCTTGAGCTTCGCGATCATCTCATCTGACAGGTCGAAGGTCATGGGTATGGCGGATGCCAGTCCCGCGAGGGCGGTCGACAGCAGCAAGGAGGCCTTCATCTTGTCTTTTCGTCTGAATTACGAGTAAAGAGGGCAAAGAGGAGATGATTTGGTAGACTAGACTAGCCAGTAAGGAATTCGCGAAAGAGGTGAGGCAGGGCCCGTTTCAGACGATGACCGCGAAGCTTGGAGTGTCTGTCCTCTCTTGTGAGTATCGAAGCAGGGAAGACATGGCTTCCTACTTATACATATGCCGGCTTCATGGTATAGTTCATGGTATAGCATAACTCCGCACACTTCTCCGCCCCCGGATGCTATTCCCATCCGATCAATTTAGGTTTAATACAGGGTGTTAGTACGCATAAGAGAGGTCCAAGCAGTCTAAAGGTCTTGACCTGCCCGTTATTGCCCATCTGGCCGAGGCTATGAGCCACTGAGGACTGCCCATTGCACCTTGCGCCGCCCTTCCATCCCTTCCAGGTCGTCCGCAAGCGCGCTACTATTGAACACGTGGGTTGGCATTGTCCCAACGATCGTCCTTCCTGGGAAAGAATCCCAGCCGCGGCCTTCCAGGCGCGGCGGCTTGGCGTGGTATTTTGGGGTAAGCTCTTGGCGGCAGTTGAATGGGTTAAATGCTTGGACTGTGAATGGGCGGGTAGAAGCCTTGGCGCATGATTTACTGATTGCTTAACTCGCTCGGGGATTATTTGTTAGTTATCCTCGGAGAATATTTTCCAGGTCTTTCTACAAACTATAGTAACTCAATACGGCTATATTTATTGAGTATCTCTATAGTGCACGGGAAAAGAAGACGGAGAAAATACCAGAATAAGAGTAAAATCAGGCCAAGAGTTTGTGCATACTTACGCGCAACTTACTTGTAAGATTCACCTTCCATCCCCGGCTCTTGGTAAACACTAAGCTGGCACGGAACCAGATCTGGCTGCGGAACGCTAGGCTTATCTCGAAAAGGGCAACAGATCGCCGCAGAATTCTTCAGGACCCAGTTTCTTGTTACGACCTCCTGTGCATGTAAATATGCCCGCCAATTGGGGATTATTGTGCACTGCTTCGGTAGGAAGCTGAAGACGGAACAAAGCCGAAGGGAATCTTGGCTTTTCGGTAATGCGATGATCATTCCCCAGTCTATGTGCTCCGGGAGGAGCGGCTCTGATGCATAAGCGGGCACGCTCTCCGGATTGCATAATCAGGAGATTTTAACTTCAGTCGGAGACTACCCCATGTTCATGTCCAGCTGTGCTTCGGCCATAAGCGCCCAATATGCACGTCCAACAACGTGCTGGAATATTGAGCACCCCATAGGCTCTATCGATTTGTATAGATCGTATTTACCTACAGACAAACACGACAAAAACACAACCTATACCCATAACCCATACACACGATGCGGTCGTCAATTTTTGAATGCGACGCAGGAGATCTCTCACTCCTCTACGATCGAGATAACCAGGATATTCTGTTTATTGTTCCAACTTAGCCAGTGCCTGGTCCAAGGTCTCCCCGGTAAGGCGTTGAAAGGCATCGAGATACTTGGCACTCGTTTGGGCCCTGTGAAACACCACGAGTTAGATTTTCAAGTCGTAAGCCAGCTTTATACGTCATATTGGAGTACGCATATTGCTTGCCAACGGGGGATAAACAAGTTTGAAAAGACTTACTGCACATCCTCAGTCATCTATAAATGACGTCGTTAGCAATATTTCCTCGGGTTATTGAATGGGGCTGATGAAACTATACCGAAACACCTTCTTTTCCTTTAAGACCTTGAGATGTCAACCAATCGCGCAAATATTGCTCTAAAAATCCGGGTGAGTGAGGAACTTCGCTATTACTCGACGATTTGGATCTTACTGTCAAAGCTCTTCTGGTCACGTCCCGGGGCGTAGTCTGCAGCCGGCCAGAATCGAGAGCTGTCAGGTGTTCTAATTGCGTACTCGCTTATCAGTTTTTCACTTCTATCTTAGGGGATGGCAGTACTAACAAGACCTCGTCGATCAACACTATCTCGTCCGTCTTCTCGTCAAGGCCTGCAGTAGCTATCAGTATATGGTAGGAAACCCCACGACTGCATGGTTTGATACTCACCAAACTCGAATTTGGTGTCGGCGACGACAATTCCTCTTTCAAGCTACATTGCCAGCACATCAGTCGATACGGCCAGACTATTACGCACTATTTGGCCAAGGGCGACTTACAGCATAGGCGTGCGCAGCCTTGTAGATGGCCAAAGCGAGGCTCTCGATTTTATCGGCATATTTATCGCCTACGATCTGTCGCGCTTGATCAGGAGTTATCTGTCCATAGCAATATGTTAGTACATGCCGCATCTAGTCACGCCTATGCACAGTTTCGTAATTCTGCAGTAGCATCGAATCTGAATCGCTAGAAACCTTGACTTAAAATGCGTACGTTCTCATCCTTCTCGCCGATGGGTGCCTTGGCTATAGCAGAAGATGGTTAGCAATTATTGTACAGACGATCTTGGGCGAGCGCATGTGACAGCTTACTAGATGGCGTGTAGATAGGTCCGCCAGGGAATGCCTGGCATTGCTCTAATCCGCTCGGCTGAGGCAGACCGTGCACCGTTCCCTTCTGCTTATACTCGGCCCAAGAGCTGCCAGTGATGTAACCGCGCACTAAAATCAAGGTCAGTAACAGTCAGATCATAAGTGACTTTGTAGGAGTCAGACCGATTGCCTCAACGGGAAAGACACGATACTTGTTGACAATCATAGAGCGACCCCGGAGTCGCTGTCTGTCCTCAGTGCTAATGTTAAGCGTCGGGGGGATGCTCAATGAGAGCAGATGGTGTTTTAATTCTGGGACGTGCTGCGGCAGCACATTGTTGAGCCAATGGTTTGTGATCAGAGTAAGGACAGTGCCCTTGTCCTGTACTCCATTCTCTAGGATTACATCATAGGCCGAGATGCGATCCGAGGTGACTAGAAGAAGCGTCGAGTCGCTAGCCTCATAGATTTCTCTTACTTTGCCCTGCGCATCAGCCAGTATCAGTGCTGGACAGAACCTAAGGCGTATAAGTCAAATATGCGAACTGACCTTGGCGACTAGAGGCAGTGACTTGAGGTCAACTGAGGTGACTATCGATGTTGCCATTGTGCGATTATTCACACAATGCGCGATAATTGGTGAACTAACGGGACTACACAGTGAGCAGAATGCGCCAGACGGGTGTCGTTGAGATACTTGAAGCGCTTGTATTGTCAATTATTGTCTTGTTAAAGAATCGCAGATTGTAAGCACAGGCCACCTGAAAGTACCTAATTGTTCTGCATGCGCAGCAATAGGTAGTGATTGCAAATAGAATATTGGACACACAATATCGAGTACAATAGACCCTTGATTATAGAATATAATGGTGCTGTTCTTTCCTCTTGTCGCATTCATTAACTAGGTTTTTTTGCCCGCGTCCCGCTAATTTATTAACTGCGGCCGTAGTCGGACAAAACGGTTAGATGTTATCTGTCCTAGTGTTAACAGTTTCAGACGGCTTCCCCACCAGTTTCTACCCGTTTTTCACGGCGCTAGATTCATGTAGCGCATTTCTCTGGCTACTACGTTACGAGGATATGCATAAGACCTATATTAAAAAGAATTGCGATGATTGATTTTATAACCCTGTGACCGTCTTTATTTACTGGAGACGATGTCAGCTCTGGAGACTATTCCGCCACCGTAACTACACCTTCAACCAACTGTTACCTACAACAACCGCTTGCTCTTGTGGCGACCCCTTGGCATACCTGTGAGATTCTCCGTGATTGTAGTTGTGGACCTATATTGCGATTCGAGCAATGGCCATGAGACCTTCTCGCATTCAGCTACGTAAAAGGTCTGGGTTAAGTTTGTGTTGAATATACGTATGACAAGAGCTTGTGCTCAAGGGCTTCGAGCGAGGATTCTCCTCAGATAGTAATTCTCTGGGCTTCCTTTCTCTGGCTCTATATAACCTCGCTCTTTGTCCTCTTATTGATACAATGCTTTATGGGCCGGCAATATATCCCCCTTATGTTAGGCTCCGATCCAGGCATCTCCTGTAGAAAGCTATAGTCCTGTAACCCTTCCCGACCAGTAGTCGGTCGATTTCAGGCTGTATGTCTTAATAGTACATCTAGGCAAGTTATTTCTTTGAGAGAAGGGCTTGCCAAGTACAAAAACTATGTTTCCGTCACAAAGTCTCTACCCCTCTCCCGCTGCTCAGGGCCTTTAGTTATCAAGTGTATTAGGTTTCTATCGTATATCCGGATGCTACCTCATGCGTCTAATTTCATAAAAAGGAACAAAGTTCTATTCTAATGCATGGTGTTTGTTAGATGAAAGGGGGAGGACCAAGCAAGGGTGACCAACAGTTCAGCTTTAACCACATCTTTCAGTGAGTTTCTGTCCATTTCTTCTCCCTTAGCATATGTTGAACCACATATCAGCTATCGCTAATAATATGCCAGTCTTCTCCAAAATTCACAATCTCAACTAAGCTGTACTCTCCTTCGCTTTCCTCTCCAAATGTGAACCTATCACCGCGAAATATTTCCTCCATTTCCTTCGTGACGAGATAAATCTTCACACCGGCGAAAAATATGACACGCTTCTGATCCGTATAAGTTGACCAGCCAGTATTCGCATGGCCACAGTGCCAAGTTCTCTCGTGTCTTTCACGCCCAGCACCTGTGTATCCAACCGTAGCAGAGTTGGCGCCCCCTTCCCAGGCGCTGATATGGATATTCTTCGTCCAATAAGTCCAAGTGGCAACGCAGACACCATGTTTCTTCGTGTCGGGATACCTTGAGAACAACAGGCTAGCGTTCAGTTGTAACCATACCCGAAAGGAATCGCGGTAGTCGAACCCCTCAGAAATAACATCCCCATCGCAGACCAGTACAGCACCGAAGCCACGTGCCGTAGTATAACTCACAGCACCATCAGTGTCAAGTGGAAATCCAAACGAAGAGGCATCAGCACCCACCCCTAGTGCTACTTCATTCGCTAAGACTTCGTCTGCCACTAAGGGGCCGCAACGGCAAGTGTCTGGAACGGCGCGTTGAAGATAGCCCAAGGGAGTATACCCTTCGGCCTTTACCTTGGCTGTGTCATTGAGATCCAAGATAGGGTTCCAGTGCTGATTTTCGTCAAGATAACCCACCACACCGGGATAGAGGTGTAAGCACGGTGCCGGCTCATATAGGGCGTACCCGAAGCGGTGATGGCGCATCGACTTGCAGTAGAATTCTGACACAGATCGATTAGACATTGCATGGAGATAGACCTGTAAGATCCCGCATCAGATATCCTCAAACAGCATAGAAGCTCCGTGATATTAGAAAATCCTGAATCCTTCAGTCATAAGGGTGACGACCTGAGTTCTGGTTTCTAAGATAAAGGAGCCAATACAGGCTTAAATATTTCTCTTCGAAGCGTATAACATTAAGGGAAGCTTGATGAGATACTTTGTGTGCAACGAAGGTAGTAGTATACTCGTCGAATGATAGGTTGTTGAGCTTAAAATCTCTGTATTGCCGCACACCCAGCCATACTTCATCTCTCCCTACCGTTCCACGACCATTCAAATCTCACCATACGTATACTAAACTCAGGGCAAGTTTGCACAGCAACTAGCTCAGCTATATCCTTTTTCTCATCCCTAGCTATCTCCACTGTTCTATTCGTCACTTTATGTAGCACGCTCATAGAGTTATCCCTCGTAGCTAGCGCAGCGCGCCAATCGCGAGGCCAACCGCCTAGTCGTACCATGCGTCGGCATCCCTTTTAACCCTCGCCCTTTGGCTCCTTTTCATAAATGACATCGGCTAGCACAAGCAGAAGGGAGAGCTCAGAAACATAACTCCCTTACGAAGTGAAAGACTTATGATAAATCAGGGGCTGGATATCTCTCAGTGACTATCTCGCGTCTGATAACGAGAAATCTATTGCTTGTCGTGTCTATTATGCACTATGACATTATAGCTTGCCTTGGTTCGTTCGTGATTGTTTGTTACGGGGTTTTTTGGAGCTTCATTGCCCTTGAATATTTGTCCGCAAGGAATGCGCGGTATTGGATTAAGGGGGCATTGAGGCCTAGATTTGCTTTGAGTGGAAATAAAAGTCCGTTAAATCAATATCGTTGATCTCGTGTAGTATTCTCCACTAT
Source organism: Xylaria scruposa (assembly GCA_022385635.1). Classification (NCBI taxonomy): domain Eukaryota; kingdom Fungi; phylum Ascomycota; class Sordariomycetes; order Xylariales; family Xylariaceae; genus Xylaria; species Xylaria scruposa. The sequence continues at coordinate 1,129,023 of MU280180.1, forward strand.
GCGCCTCATCATTTATCCTGGGTAATCTAAAGGACTCCCCTATACAGCTTACAGCAGTCCCAATCAAAAGCAAGTCAATGCATTGGTTGAGGACAAAACCTTCATGCTAATAGTCAGGGCTAGTGTATCTAGATGTTTATCTAGATGGCACAATGCATGCCAGATCTGCAGTCCTGACAGTGTCATTCCCGCAGCAGTAACAAGCCGACCACTCCAGTATACCATGGTGCTAACGAACCGCAATTATTAGACTTCAAATGTCGAAAGTCCGCTCGCGCTTCCAATCACATCATCATTTCTCAAATAATTGAACAGGGCGATAGTTTCGAAGTTATCGTCATCACCATCATCGCCGTCGTCGTCGTCGTCGTTTCCAGTCCTAAAAAGCGCCCCTGTACTTCGATCATCTTTCATTCTGACCTTGTTCCTCCTATGCTTCCAATACGTAAACTCTCGAATTCGATAAGCAAAGTCGCATTCTTCTTCAATCTTCAATCCCAAGTCAGCCTTTTTGACGCCATCATGTTGTCCCCCGGTTGTCACCCCCATCCCTGATCCACCCGGAGTTACAGCCATAACTCTAGCGCCGGCGTGGTGTTCTTGTGATATCTCTTCATCAACTTTGAGTTTCTTTGCCGACGCGACACCGACGATAATGTACAGCGTCTTCGAGAAGTGGCAGTCTTTAACATAACTCTGTACCCCAGAAACCTCCACGCTAGCATTCATGTATTCTTTATCGGGTAAAAATATCTTCGCCTTGATATCCAATGCATCAACAATCGTCTTTCTATCTCTATTCAGCTTGCCGTCGACATGCAGCCCAGCACCTAGAAGTGGTTGTGTCGCCTTGAGTAAGATGCTGTCGTCGTTGAACGCTCCTGCTTCTATGGTGCGTTGAACGGCCGCGGATTGGTCGAGGATGTATTCGGGGTCGATTTTCTTTGCGTCGTGCCGATTGAGACAGGTTTCTGGTTCTTCGGGGTTAGAAAGAATGGCGCCGAGGGTGATAAGTTGGCCAGGCGCTTGGGGGTAACGGGTTACGAGCCATTTCATCTTCCCCACCAGTCTTCCTGACGGTTGCGACATTTTGGGTTCACGGTTGAGGGGACTGGGCTGGAGGTTGTGAGGTCACGGCAGGAATTATCCTTTCGATTTGAACCGATGTCCAAAGGTACTTCCTGGTTGTATTGCCCCACGAGGCTCTTTATCTTAACATGCAGATAATTAATGCGTCGCGACTACTATACCCAAATGCGGCGACATAAACGAATTTTATATAGACGTGTACTTGGGATTGGCTGAGGCCTCCGATGGGGAGGTGCTGCAACATTTGATTGATTCGCTAAAAGCTACCTTCGCAAAAAGCTACCTTCGCAAAGCCAGACCTATCTTTTGCCATGCATGCTTCGTTGCTGCGCTAGGGTCCTTTTGTTGCGTTTCGGTCGGGTCGTATTCATTCCAAAGCAACCCAGGTCGAATCCAGAAATAGTCCCCGACCTTAATGCAAATATGTTTTAACAAGAGCCTCATTTTCCAAAGGTCCTCAAGCTTTACAGGACCGACCTTATGTTCGATATCATTTCTTATATCTTCATCGACAGCGTTCTGTTTTGTGAATGCCAGCAGAAGCGCAGCGATTGCGGTAGCTACAGGCGTTGCCGTAGACGTACCACTCATCTTCCGGAATCCTCCGCCCTTGGATACAGGCCAGTGTGAGCTCACCGCTTCTCCAACTACCATGAAGTTGACAGTTTCGGTGTCTGCTCTTGGTGTGAAATTTGAGCAACAGGTTCCTAGATCAATCGAAGAATGAACGCAGATTGCTATCTCAGGGTCATTTGCTGGCCATGCAACTCCTTCATGATTACCGAAGTTGGACGCTGCTGCAAATATCACGATGCCACAGGATCGCGCTCTCTTTATAGCTCGATCAAGCTTTAAATTACGTTTTTTGTAACCAAAGGACATGTTGATAAGGTGAACCCCGTGCTGAATAGCCCATTCGATTGCCTATTCAAGTTATAAGTCAGAATAATCAAGAAGTCTTTTACGGGGATAAACCTACCCATTCAACTCTATCTGGAAGAACCTTCTTCACGTCCGCTGATTGCTTCAGCTTCTCAGCCGTTACCTTAGAAGTTAATGAATTCCTCCCATAATCTTCATCGCCTTGACATACTCGTGCTATATAAAGCTCTGCCTTTGGAGCAAGTTGTAAAATGATTCCAGCAACATGAGTACCGTGACCGTCAACGTCTGTGACATCATTGACGTCCTCTCGGTCGCCACAGAAGTTTTGGCATGCCTTAATGCGTTCGACTTGCCTCTCTTCGCCTTCGACAGGGCTAATGATTCCACCTTTTTGGGACTTTGAGCGAGGACGTTGGAAGTCTGGGTGAGTCTTGTCAATACCGGTATCGAGAACGGCAACTTTGACAGGCTCATCAGAAAAAGTATGCTGAAATCGGCTGCTATAAATCCGGGATAAGCTCTTGAATGTCCTGCCCCACTCCAATGATCTGGTCAAGTCAGCTTTATAATGGAAGAGTCATTCGATGAAGATATCAATGAACTCACGTAGATCCTTGCGTCCCTGAATCCTCGGTATTGAAGCTCCCAAACAGTTCATCTCCAGCTTCATCTAATCCGAATTTAGATTCTAATTTTAAAGAGGCATCGGTATTGTCCTTTTGATCGCAAGAAGGCGGTAGCTGGTAGATGGCCGCAGCAGAAGTGTGTCGACCCATCTGTATTATCGTCTCTTCTCCGGGGGGTTGAAGTAACACATGGCCTTTCTTGGGAATTTTTACGGTATGGAGTAAGTCCCTTCCAGGCTGTGAGACGTAAGCGGCTTCTGAATTAGAGCATTCAAGAGCCAGAGAGTGGTAATTCTTAGACTCTGGGCTAGGTCCTTGTGGGGTTGCAAACAAGATGCGGTCGTTGAGATACACATCCTTCGGACGGAGGGCATCAAGTGAAGGCATAGTCACACTAGTGCTAGTGGTACTGATGCCGGTAGGTATTGCGGCTTTAATGAATTGACGAAGATTACGTTCCAACGGCTGAACAATTCTTTTGAAGATGGCCATTCGTATTCGAACTTCCACATCTGGATCCGTCTCTTCCTTGATAAACTTGTGGAATTCCAGGCATCCCTTAATCGCTTCCTTGTATTCCACACTAAGACTGCCAGTATTAATTTCGGTGAAGTTGTTCCATAGTGTCTTATACGGACTGAATTTTCCATCATTTGTCATCCCGATCGGAAGTTTCTCCCCAAGAGCGAGCTCCAGCAAGAACTCACCGAAAGTCAGGAGTAACGGGTACCGATCGAAATGACCGAACTTTGGAAGTTTGGGTGGACTATCGGAAATAGTGCATGAAACGAATGGAGTGTGGATGTTGCACAATCTCTCTCCTTCTTCAGCGTTCTCGCACAAAAAGGTGAAGGTTTTCGAATCCCACAACTCCTGGAGCCAGGGTCCATTGTGCAGTTGAAGTAGACTTTGGGCAAGATTCACCGCTAATATCCACCTGTCCTTAAGATTAAATCGACGCAGGCCATTCAGAAATCCACACTCAATAAGCTGCGATATGGTCATGATAGGGAGAGCTGTCGGGTACATCGGCTGTTCATCGTCGCAACACTTGTACCGAAAGCTTTCTTCTTGAACGAAAATATGAAGCATGAAGCCATGGTTGTTTGCAACTTGTGCCGCTTCGCAGACATTTTTGGGTGGCATTTCATCCCTATCGTCCGATATAGAAGAACTACGAATCAGGTCAGCAGCATCTACAAGGGGTGGTCTCTTGTTTATTACTTTCTATGGATTATGCGGCAGGATGTTTCTTGCCAAGATTCCCGTTTCGGGCACAAGGACAGTAGAATATCGAACTCGGTTTGTTCATCCTGTGGCTTGGGATACTCTAAGCCTTTCAGACGTAGCATTGCTGAGTGTGTAGATAATTTATCACAAGACCTTAAATTGCGCACCAGCGTTTTGAACAGTTTTTGAGAGGAGTTCCAGAAGGAAGGATTGGATGACGTTTGGAGCCATGACATGGAACTGTTCAAGGTTGACGCAGAATTCGAAATAGCTGATTTATGAGGCCAATTTTTACTTGTCTCTGCCACCAATTGTTTGTTGAACTGTTCAATGATGGATGATGTTTTCCTTAGTTGCTCTGGGTTTTGGTTTAAAACGAGAAATTTCAGGCCATTGTTGAAGTCTTTAGTGGTGTTAATCATATGGCTCAAAGCATTGAGTTTTCGCAGCGAAATATCAGCACAGTTCATCTGTAATTCAGTGTGAACAGCCTTCGAAACCATAAATCGATGTGCGCAATGATTAGTTACCTACGTCTTGAATATTCACGTTCTCCATGATTGCATCATGCAGAAGTTCTTGCAAAGAAGACAAGAAGGGGGGCAATGTTTCATCGAGAAACTTCAATCCTTGAATGGAATCAAAATGCTCGACGGGAACATGGATAGGAATCTCCAGCATACAGAGCTTGATCAATTGGCCATCATTCTCAATAGAAATCTTTGCAGAGAGATCTCCTTGGCTATCATTTGAAACTTCCCACGGGATATTCGAAGCGAAGAAGGGGCGCACAGATTTGAACAGGTCCCAGTAGTATGTTGGAGGCTCCTCCATTGTTGGGCTAATAGAGTACTGTAGGGACTTTCTAGCAGCGAGTGATGGTCAAAGAGTAGCCGCAATGATGTGCAAGTAGGTGTCAAGATTATTGAATGTATTACGCAGCTGAATGTTTGTAGGCTAAAGGAAGGAGGTTGGGGTAATACTACAGCGGTTCATATTAAGCGAGCGAAACGTGGCAGCGTTTATACAGCCCAACATGCAGCACTTCTTACCCCTCTTCGGGTTGAATTCCTTATTCCGGCCTTTCCTGACCGCCTTCCTTTAGATCTCGTCTCGAAAACCCCTCGAGTTGGTCAACCGTGTCACCTTTCGGCGGAGACTACCGAGGATCTTGGGACAGCACTGCGTGCTGAATCTTAACATACGCAGACGCACTTTGAATAACACAAAGCAGCCAACATTAGCAAATGAATTTAGGAAGCCGACATCGCACTAATAAGGACTTTTCAGATTACCAGGTACGACGATATAGGAAGTATTTAGCGTTTTTGTTCATGAGTCTTCGTATTAACAGTTCCTACAATCTAGTATATAGCCTCGCGAATGGAGCAATATGGATAGTCACACACCAATCTACGATATCTCCAAGACCTGCGATTGCCTCTTCTCTGAGATTATCAGCAAGCCGGATGCCGCCAGTGCGTTTGTTGCCGAAGTATTGCACCAGAGGTTCAAGCAATGGGCATCATATCTTGGCGTATTCGCTCAAGAGAACATCTCGCTAGACGCTCGTTTGAGGCACAGTGAATCAATCAGCCAGCTCGTCCTCCAATATTTACAAGTAGCATCCCGAAATCTAGACCGCAGTAAGTCGTCCTACTTATTTTTTAACCTGGAAATATAGCTGATATGTCCCAGTCGGTAGGCTTGATGAAAGTCTGAAAGCAGAAAACTCCGTAGGAGAGGATTTACAACGAATCGTTCTTGAAGGGGTCGATCACGCGCCCGAAGTCGGTGCTTCCTCCCCTTTGGTGGAATCATTACGGGCACTAAAAATGGCTATCGATGGTTTGTATCGTCTGGGTGTTGCGATTCGCCAATCATCATCTCGAACTCTGCATCGAAGGATAACCAATTTCGCTGAGGAAAATAAGGACGTGGCCATTGAAGACTTGGTATTTTTCCGGCTCAAGCACAAATTCATTGATGAACGCCCGAAAGAGGGCAATATCAAAAGCCCATTATCTCTTTATCGACAACTGGCCATATCTATCTCCTATCGATATTTCGAGATTTTGTACCGGCGAAACCGCCAGAAGACCCTTGAAGTAAACCGGATGGATGCTCCAGCCCAGCCTCGAGTCGAATATACAGTCTTAGAACAGAATCCTAAAGAGAGTATCACGTCTCAAAACCCCGCCAAATTGAACGAAAAAGGCTGTCCAAGCGAGCTGAGAAAGTCGGCAGTCGCTAACGTTATAATGAAGCAGCAACCAGAGAGATCACAAGGTGCACCAACGACTGTAAACACGAGTAGTGTGCTTCAAAAATATGCCGCGACCGGAAAAGATTTTCCCGCGCCGAAGTCCGTTTTGTCCGCCCATATCAAGGACGCTAAGTACCCTGATCCTCCGATAGTTGATCTTCGCACCCGACAAGCCAGGTGTCCATTCTGTGGGAGGCCTATTTCCGAGGTGGATTTGAAGCGGAAAAATTGGTGGCAGTAAGCGCTTCCCGAAATCCGGAACGAGCTGCCCTAACATCTATTATTAGTGACCACTTTGAGCAAGATCTCAAGCTTTATACCTGTATCTCCGAGACATGCGTGGAGCCCCCTCAACTTTTTGTTCGGTTTCATGAATGGCGTCAACATATGGATGAGAAACATTCGACTGATTGGATGAGCGAAATTCATAAGCCTCTCGGCTGGTGTTGTGACATAGAGCACGACGATAAAAACTTCAATAATGAAGATGAATATGACCAACATGTCCAGGAGATCCACCCTGGAAATGAATCTGAGAGATTCGAACTCAAGAAATGGAGCGAACTTCAGCGAAAAAGACCCCCTTATATATGCCCTATTTGCAATTGTGTGCCTGAAGAACTTGCCAATATTTTCCCAGAGCTCCGTCAGAGCAAACTTGACGATTTAGCAGCTATCGCAGAAGTTACACTTAGAGTCCAATCTAAGCGTGCTCGAGATAAGTTACTGCTCCATATTGGCACTCATCTAAAGCAGCTTGGATTAATGTCAGTTGAATACTTGGAAGATAATGCAGACGACAGTTCAATGGGCAGCAAAAGTGGTACTGTCACTACCAACAAAGATGGAAAACTCCTTCTTGTTGAAGATCCGCAAGATTATCTTGACCCTGAGTTTAAAGATTATATTGTGCCTCCAGAGCCGAAGCTACTCGAAGGAGGAGATGTGGATTGGTCACGCGTCAAGTATTTAGGTGTGGAGAATGCATGCACGGAGGATGGCCACGACTTCGGACTACAACAATTTTATACCTCCACAGCATCATTACAGGGTTACCAAGGCAAATGGGCACTACTCATTGGGATTGATTGCTATGACAGTCACATTTTACCAGACATATCAGGCTGTGTGAAGGATGTTGGTCTCATTGAAACGTATCTCGAGAAATTGGTTGGCATATCCAATATCACTAAGCTTACATCCCCGTCAACTTCACGTACTCAAGCTTCTTCCCCAGCCTATCTTCCCACTTGCCAGAACGTCGTCGCAGCCTTAGAAGAACTCGCTACCAAGGTCCAAAAGAACGACTTCGTCTACATACATTTTTCTGGCCACGGTACTCGGCTCTCCACGATGTTTCCGTGGCTGAACTGTAACGCTGAGGACGAGGCACTCGTCCTAGTGCGTGAAGATCTCTCCGAACATAACGGCCGAGTGGACATTCTTCGCGATCTAGAGTTCACCTATTTACTTAGGCAGATTGCGGACAAAGGGGCTGCTATTACTGTTGTGATGGACTGTTGCCATTCTGGCGGCCTTGTTTACAAGCACGAGCCGTTGGTGATAGACGGGGTCGAGTCGCTTCCAGAGGATGCTCTCGCAACGCGTTCGCCTATTCGCAAACATTCCGTCTTAGAATGGCTCCGATCCCACCATACGGCTAGCGGGACTTCAGGTGTATCCCATTGGTTGACATTCCGGGGTATTGGGTTCCTCGCTGCCTGTCGTGCAAATCAGAAAGCGAATGGGACCATGTTCGGAGGCCGCGCGTGTCGAGGGCTGCTGACTGAATGTCTGCTTTCTGTGCTACAAGATCACTCTACTCACCTTAAATCACTCACGTGCGGTATGATCTATAATTTGGTTTCCAGGAAAGTTACCAGTCACCCGAAGTCAACACACCGACAGGATGTGGTGTTCCGAGGAGACCGTCATCGCGTCTTTTTCGGAACTGTCCGTAATGCTTCAAATAAGACCACCATAACACGAATCACTCGTCTAGCCAACAAGGAATTTCAAATAGATTTATCCGCTGGAAAAGCAGATGGAGTGACTGAGGCAGATTTTTATGCCATCTACTCCCCTGAAAGAACATTCACGAGTCTTATGGACTATATCTCACCTTCTGCGGTTTGCAAAATATCTCAAATTGAAGATTTTTCGTCGACAGCACTTGTCGAATATAACGTGGCTGATATTGGCGTTGACTGGAAGGCTGTGAGGGTAAGCAAACTTCTCAGAAAACATGTTCTAGCACGGAGACCAGCGAAGCTCCTCTTGCCTGACGCGGGCGATGCCCAGGTTCGCCAATCCTTGGGGGCGCTCGAGAAGCTCATGTATGAATGCGAGCTTATCAGATTGGATGATTCTGGGCCTTTCTTCACAATTAGTTCACAATTCGATCGCTTCAAGATATCTTTCACTCTTGATGGGAACGAAGCAACAGTCAACGCGCAGTCAGAGGCGACCCTGTTATCCTACTTGAGGCATCTTAGTATTTACTACAATCTTTTGGACCTCACTACTGCCTCTGGGCACAATGGTGGCCTTTCTGTTGAGAAACTTGGTTATCTGCCACATAGGGTGAAAGTGCCTGGCCCATTTAACTATGATCCCAACGCCCCCCTCCGAGTAGATGGGCTCAGGAGCCTTGTGAGGAGTGATCCGCAGGTCATACATGAGAATGACCGTATTGTTATACAAGTGCGAAACAAGACCCATAGGACACTATTCATCGAAATCATAGATCTCGATCCATCATGGGAGGCAACGAGGGTCTATCCGATTGAAGGCAACGCGCCTATCGAATTACTGCCTGGAGAGGCCACTAATTTCTTTCTTGAGATGTCAATGTCCATGTCCGTCCCAGATACAGTACAGCCGTCCCAAATTGACACCGTCATTGTTCTAGCGACTGCAAATGAAAGAGAGAATTTTCCAGTGAAAGTTCTGCCGACACTTAGCAACACACCGATACCCAGCAATACACCGACACCTAGCAATCCACCAGTCTGGCATGGTCCGCCTCTCAAGGAAGTTAAAAATACACGTGGTGCAAAGGGGTTTGATTTGACGCAGTGGTATGCACGGCGAGTGGATGTGCGTGTGGTAAGATAGCTCAATTAACTTGCAGCTAGCGAGTACCCTGGTTAACACTGTTCTTTCTCACTAATAAATGGTCTGAGTGTGAGTAGCAGCAGACTCCAAGACAAGTTCGTTGCTACTCTTGGCAGCAATGGCACCTAGTGGTATTAGTTGTAAGTACACTGAGAACAGACAGCGAAGAACCGACTCGCATACACATCATCCAGCAAAGTAACAAGATAATTTTATGCTCAGATCAAAAGACTTTTTTTGGCCGTGATATGATATGATGTAATTGTTTATACCATACGTCTACTGGAAAAAGGAAATTGCGTGCCAACGCATGTAAACCCATCGACTCTTCTAAGCACAAAGGGAGGGGGAAATAAACAACAGAGGACACAATACAATCTTAGGCCCAACGGTTGCCCTGGCACTTTTCGTCAGTTAAAGCAATTGCTGGCTATCACAGGGTTGGCAACCGTGGGATACATGCTGAAGATTATGTTAATCAGTTCGGAGCAGCTAACTATAGATTAGTAAGGTATCTTGTGCAAAAGGCGGTAGTTCCCAAATTTCTATTAGCGTAATAGATGTGACAGATAATTTGCCCGTGATTACCTAAAATTACTCAAAAAGAAAAACCCTCTGTTCGTATAGGTAATAATTGGGAGGGACACTGTTCAATGCTACAGTTAAGGATCTGTTTACTATGGCCTCATTGGCTGTTATTTGTAAGCATTTAATTATACAGTATATACAGTATATGCGTAGTATAACTGCGATGAAGAGATGTGTTAATGTCAACGCTGGCACGGAGTTTTATAATTCGAACTCCGCTCCGCGCCAAGACCGGCGAATGAGGGCGGGTTAACCAATCCACACTAGTTGGATCTAACTCTTAACGCGGCGGATCCGTTGACAAGAATAGATAGCATCTAGTCTACAATGGAAATATAATTAGACCAAGCGCCCTTTATCCTCAGTAACCATCTCTACAACCTTGCTGAACCCCGCCGCAGCTGGCAGGATCCCGCTTGTGTGATGGAAGAGATCAGAACAGAAATCAGAATCCAATTTGAGTAGCTAGTTACCCGTATACGGTTCCATTTTTGAACTGACAGGTTCAGCGGATACCCCAGCACAGCCTGCACAACTGCGGCACAGCATTTTACTTAGACCTAAGTAACTTAAGCTTGGCCCAACTGCATCAGCTACCTAACCTAGCAGCCGAGCCGGGTCGCTCTGATCTACTGGTCTTTCCCGTAAGAGGCTGGTTTCGCCTCATGATACTTAGCGGATAGTGATGGTACCTTACCCAACGGAGGCTATGAAATGTGCTTAGGCATGGTACTTACACTAGGTCTCCATCCCACTCCTTGGCAATCACTTCCAGGCATCCCTCTATGACTATTATTAGGTAAAGCCGATAGTCCAAGTAGCATTTACACGTGCACACCTGGTGCGTCCCGCGATCGTCCCGCGAAAGAATATGAGCTAAGCATGCTGATGACATTCTTCTATACGTGCCCCTCCGCACTTATTCCATAACAACAGCGACGGAGGATTTTACGGAAACTGACAGATTCTTCTCGTTCATCTATCTTGGTCTTTTATCTGAGCGATAGTAGGGTTTGGCGCCGACGAAACACCGTCGTTCAGCATCCTATCATTCCCTGTCTCTCCGTTTACGGTAACCCAGAACCAGCCCGTCATCAAGTCATTCAATCACTTAGCGATCTGTTCACGATCGCATCCGACACATCTAAGCTCGTTTAGTCTGTAGAATACATATAACACATGGCGTCAAATTTAGAACGACATCACAAATACCTACCCAGCTAATAAGTAGCTATAAGTGACCGTATGAATCCGAGAGACCGAGTGCGCCGGTGCTATATTTTTGCAGTCCTTACGAGATCGACCCTGGTGCGCCTCAATTTCATTCATGTCCGTGTGATGTATTATGTCGCTCAAATCATGAACAAGTTCATCAGGATGATGCAAACCGTTATTGTGCACAGCGGAGCAGCATCCAGGCCTTAGTGCTTGCTTCAATCGGTAGCACAAGAAAAAAAAATACTTAAGCAAGAGTTCAGCCGCTTCGTTGAGGATCAATCCACATCCAGCAGCCATAAACATAACCACCAAGTCACATTTTCAAGACAACTGATTATCCACCACATTATCCGAGTTCGATTACAGCTTTTTCAAAGTATATCGACACCATGAGCGGCTCTCCTTCAACAATTCGCGTCGCGATCATAGGCGGGAGTATAGCATCAGCGGCTCTATTGCGAGGGCTGCTGAGGCACTCACATATTGTCGCCGATATGTACGAATCGCAACCATCGTTCAAAGCAGAAGGTCATATCGTCACACTGGCTTCCGTAGCTGAAGAAATTCTGCTCAAACTAGACCCATCACTAGACGACTGTCTCAGTCGGGCAGAGGCTGCTTACACTACTACCGACACGAGAATTGCTTCCGGTCCCTATGCAGGACAACTTGTCGAGTCCCCGACGGTGCAGGATTATAAAGAAAGAATGGTCGATCCGCAAAGGTTGTTGGACGAGCTACTGAGAGGGATGCCGCCACGTATGATCCACGCCAATTCGCGAATATCGTCTATTACCGAGGCATCGCCCGGGGGCGGCATATTGCTGAACTTCGTGGGTGGAGCACAAAAGAAGTACGATCTCGTGGTGGGCGCCGATGGTGTTCACGGAATTACCCGAGAATTTGTCCTGGGCGCTAACGACCCGGCCTTGAAGCCCCAGCACACAGGGGTCTGGAGACTTCCGATCAAAGTCCCCTACAAAAAGGCAGTAGAGGCTATGGGACCCGAATTTCTTGACCCGCATAGGCCCTGCCAAACGTCTTGGATTGGTGACGGGACCTACTTGCAACATGACTACATGGGTGCTGAAAAGGATGTTCATATAACTGCCTATGCTGTCCAAAACGACTCCCAAGAATCATGGGCGAGTTTACTTACGCCAGAAGAGTTTGGCGCTGCTTTTGCCAACATCCCACTACCAGTATGTCGAGGCATGATAAACGTGAGTAAATACAGGGCCATGGGTCCTCTAGTTTCAACTAGGCAAGCGCTAATCCGGGATACCTTTAGTTAATACAAAGCCTGTACACGGTTCAAATAACTGGAATTTCTTATATGCAACACAAGCCAGCTAGGACCTACGTCACGAGGAATGCGGCTCTGATAGACGATGCCGCTCATTCTGCACTAGCTGTGCGTGGAGTGAATGTCCTCGTGGGATTGGAAGAGGCCTACATACTTAGTATACTGCTCAGCCGAACAACATCAAAGGAAGCGATACCAGCAGCTTTGCAAGCATACGACCATGTTTGCCGACCCAGAGCCGAAGAAGTTGGCCGCCATACCATTCAATGCGGACTTGTAATCATTGGTAGAGATCCGGAAGTCGGCCTTGATCCTTATCTTATAGGACCTCGCCTTCAGTATCACTGGCATGTGCTCAAGGATACGAAGGTTGAGGCACAGCAAGCAGCTGCCATCCGGCTAATGGATCAGTTATTAATGCAACATTGAAATACATAATTATATGTATTCCTTGAAGGCACATCACTTCGCATCTCCAGGCGAGAATCGGATTCTGATAGGGTTATATTGGCGTTCTTGTCGGGGTTTCCACGGAGTTGTGTATATATATAGATTGAGTGCATGGAGCCACTATCTCACGAGCACATTCCTTCCATAACACTATATGCAAATCAGCATAGTGTATCTATTTCCATAGACTATGTATTTATCAGTATAAAATTTGGTCAATATGTGTGCGCATCGCTCCATGATTTTGACATGCCAGTAGGTGTAAATCCTGGACAATATTCACATAAACAGCGACCTCTAGACGCGTAAGTAAGTGCTAGGGCCCGGTAGTACAATAGAATATACGGTCAGGATTTCATGATACAATGGTAGAAGATTGTAGTTATCATGACGCGTAATACAATAAAATGTTTTGTGGGTTGCTAACTGTCACTGCCCTCACGGCCGGTGGTTTCAGTTTTAACTGTCGTTATTGCACAAGGAGAGAACCCCATAATTTATACGGCAGGGCTTGCTTAGCTAGATAGTTTTATATGGTCGGGGCTTGAGCCCGGGTCCGTGATCCCGGGTCTCCGGATCCCCGGGTTATTCCCTAACGTTCTATGACATCAACTCGGAGACGATTTCCAAATATGATAAAGACACCAGCAGTCATTGGTTGATGTGCAGTCGATCAAGAACCAACTACACGTGTTACTATACTTACAGGCTTGAGAACGTGGATCCCAAGTACAGACGATAAGATCATTTTCTATTCCGCAACTTTGGATAAAAATTACTATTTTATAGTAGCAGGTCGACGGGTAACGAAATAATATTTTGATAATTAAGGACTTGGAAGAGTTTTCACATTAAAATCTTTCATCGAGTTTAAAAGTATTAAAGGCTTTGAGGCCTACCGGGTTTATAGAAGATCTCCGACCTATACGCCTAAATAGTCACTAATTACAAAGGCAAGAAAATACGAGAGGAATTAAGAAGAGCTGAAAGGTGAAAGCCTCACCCTACTAGATAGAATGACTTCGTTTCAAACCACATGACAAGAATCAGCCCACCAAGATTACAATGATGCGTTCGCGTTATTCTCCAAGATGCTTCAGTTTACATCATATACTCAACACAACTTTGAATAAACTTATAGCATTCGTTTTAAAGTAGAGTAGAGTCTATTCTGCCAAATCACAGGCCAGTCAAAGCGATATACAGTCTCCACGATTCTATAACTCTTCCTGCCATCATAATACACTCCCGATTATTCGAAAACCAAAGGGACGCCTTCCGCCTTTGTCGCCTTCTTAACCCCATCGAGCGCTTCAATGCGTTGCGCCAGCTTTGAGTACGCAGGATACTTCTTCTTCATGTCGATACCGGCAAGCGGTTCGGCCCATCTCCAAATGACATAAACGAATATGTCGACCACCGTGAGGTGGTCCCCAACCGCGTATGTCCTCCCCGTTAGTTTCTTCTCGATGAGATCGTGGGCGTATTCGATAACCTTCAGTCCCTTCGCCTTGACGGCGTCGTACTTGTCCTTGTCCTCGACATAGCGCTGCGGGTGAAGGTAAGCGCCCCAACCGGATGAGTGCAGCGTGTCTGAAAGCCAACACATCCACTGGGTGATGCGCACTCGATCCAGAGAATTGCGGCCCAAAAGCGCCTCCCCGGCCTCTTTGTCAGGGGACAACAAGGCGATCATGGTTAAGACGGCGAACTGCTCGGTGACGGGCTCGCCGTCGACAACAAGGCATGGGACATAGCCCGCCGGGTTAATCTTGCGGTACTCTGCGTTGGAGAGGCTACCGTCTGCGGTCTCTAGCCCGTTGTCCCCGAATATCATCTCAACAGTCTTGAAAGAGAGGCCGAGATGTTGAAGAAGCGAGTGTGGCGCCAAGGAGCATGATCCTTTGCCATAGTAAAGAGTGATTTGAGACATTTTTGAAGCGAAGATGATTTTGTTAAACGATATACGATGGTTTCTTTAGACTTTGAGGGTGCTTGTGTTGAATCTTGTGTTTGTGTTGGAACCATATCGTAGAAGAGCGCGCGCCATGATACTTATATATTCGAATTTTCGCTTAACCCAGTCAATATTCATCCATGTCACAACATTAAAAGAATAGCCAAGGCTACAGGAACTCGGAATTCCACAAACCTCAAGCTTCACCGTTACACGTTGTGCTTCCTAATCATTCACCCCTTAGTCATCCCACATATATCCCCGAGCTCCCCACAACAAATCCCACATGATATTCCGACCGACAAGCAAATCCCGTTCATTACGCCTACATTCTTGTCATCCTCCCAATCTGGCAATAAGCCAACCTTTCGAGGCTACTCCCGCACAGTCTTTTTTGCTCTTGAGATCATCGTAGAAGGGAAATAGTTCTGCCTACGGCAAGGTAGCCGCATAAGCTCTGGGTATCTAAAGGACACGCTTGCCTCAAAAAAGACCGCGCCATGAGTCACTTCCCGAAATATTGATTAGTTTGTCTGTGGCCGAGGCTACTGCTTACATAAATTCGGACGAAACTTTGACGACCAGAAACCGCGGAGAAGCGTCACTTGCATCAGGATATTAATAGAAATGGTATTCACGGTAACGAATCGCTTCTACAGAAATATTCGTCTTTAGAAGCCCGTCATGCCTCCCAAACATGACAGGTGTTTTTCTCTGCAGGTCAATACTTATGCTGTCAAATTGACGAATGAGAGAGATGCTACTCTGCGAGTCATACGTGATTAAGCATCAAAAAGGACAGATCGTCACAAAAAGCCATGTTCGCCGGGTGTCACGACCTCTGGATACTGAAGGCAACGTAGGGATAAGTCTTGAATACTTGTTGTCGCACAAGGAGCTCCAACATCTACATCTACAGGCTAGAGATCTATATACAAGATGCCCTCTTTGTTCTGTCACTCTAGGGAGGCGGTATGCAGCTGTAGGTATCGCGAGGCTTCGCGAGAGTCTGACACTGGGCTTTGCCACGTACCAGGGTATTTCTCTATTGGCATAGCTTCATCAAATCTATCTACTAGCACTAAGTGTGATCTTATAGATTCTCAGACGATGACACTATCGCAAATATGTGACGAGCTGCTGGGCCACTGTCCTATCACAGCGCCATTGGACCGAGTGCTGTTGTCCCATTTTAGGATTGCTCCTTATGGTCGACCGCTCTGACAAAATAACTTCAGTACTGTCCTACCAGAATAAGTCCAATTTGCCTATCTTCTCATGGGGTTTTTGCCACCATTAGGCTGTCTCCCATGCTTTCGTGGAAAGAAGTTGTAAGAAAGGCGCGATAGACGATAATCAATGTGTCTAGTTGCCTCTGCGTACTCCGACTTAGTTAACAAGATCTGGGGGTCCTTCACAAAGCGGATGCGCATTGCCGCCTTCTGGTTGATGGCTGGCCTCGAATAACCAGCATTCATGCTTGCTACGACGGTCTCCCTGAGCACATTCGTGAAGTTCGCTGGCGTTGGGATATCCCGCAAACCCATCTCTTTCATAAAGGCTGGGAAATCGTTGATGGTATGCAGTCGCCGCACCTCAGCTGCGAGATGACCAGCCGCATCTCTTGGTGGCGCTCCATAGCGGTCAAAAAGCTCATCCCGTACTTGGATCAGAGTCTTCTCGTGAGATGGACGGGCCGTGCGCCGGAAAAGCTCCGAGAACATGAGAAGTCTATACGAAGTAAGGCTGCCCTGAAAAGTCTTGTTCAGTCGATAGGCTGATACGGCATTCCTCTCCATATATGATAGCTCGGCCATTCCAGCGCCTTTCTGGTCAAGAAGCCAGACGACATTGCGAGTGATCGCCTCCTTTATGATAGACTTGATAAGGGTTTCGTTGACCTGAATATCCGATATCAACAAAGCAATGAGAAGGTGTCCCAGATTAGGACAGTCTGTTTTTGACCTTTTGCCATCCTGAAAGTCCCGCAACAGTTTATTGGCTTGCTTTACAATACCAGAGTCCTCTGTCGCCCAACACACAAGCATGTGGAAGAGATGGAAGTACGAATTTATAGCCTTCTCGGACGCGTGGCGAAGCGTACTCTTCTTCGAACCTTCATTGTTAAATTTTTCAGCGTCTAGATTCAGTCGAACAACGACATCATTCATCCACGTGAACAAAACATGTGCATTAGGTATGTTCGAAGACGATGCACTCTTAAGATGAGGCGTAATTCCAGATAAAGAGCGCTGAGCATCTTCTCTAACCCGGTTCCAATGAAGTCTTGAGATCGGGAGAGGGAGCCAATGGTCGAACCGTATATTTTGGATAGAGTGACGGACGCGCATGTGCAAATAGGCTTCCTCGGAGATCAGATCGAACTCGGAAGAGATCTGTCCTTTATCGACCGTGACCCCAACACCTAGTTTTGCCGATTGAAACCCTTTCTTCAGACAGAAGCATTGTAACTCACGCTTCCGAATAATATCAAAGTCTCGAATAAGTTCACTTATTCTAGGCCACGCACGGGCAAAGCTGGTGAGATGCTCGAATTCGTCCAGCTTCTCGATGATTAGAAGAAGTAGTTCGTTGGGCATTCGGTCAATATTGAAGCTGGCATGGCTAGCTTTTCGTGTGATAGTTGATATTGTCGTCTGCCTAGGTGTTTGAGGGCGTACTAGGCTTACGGAAACGTCAGAAACGGCATCACCTTGGATTGTAGGCCATCCATCAGGGTTGTGATCAACACGTGCATCAAAGCTCGTCGGGGCGGGACGAGCATTGGTTCGCACAAGTCCTGTCCCAAATTGACATTTTCTGCATGTATATGTATCCAAAGACAACCTGTTCAATTCCTGATAACTGGCAAGGTTCTTCGATGCAGAGGAGTGCTCCTGCTCCAAGCTCTCACTGTCGAAAAAAGAGAGCAGTTGAATTGCGATACCCTTGATCGTGTATGCGGGCGTGTACTCCTCGCCAAGACGTAGTATGCTAGCGCATATGAAGCCGCCATAAACGTTCGGGTGCTGGACTGACGAGTCCATGGAGACCGAAGGAGGTAGCATGGGGTACATGGATGGAAAGTGTATGCTTAAATGTAAAGGAGGGTAGTGATCCGGATATAGAACTAGGCAAGCCCTATGGATATTATTCTCGCTCGGGTGGAGGGCTATCTTGGGATAGGGTTTTGTGACCAGTTCATGAATGTCCGAGAGAAGGCGTTGGCGACGAAGTCCTTCTGTGGCCTCTGCATTTATTGAAAAGCGAGAGAGGTTGAGAGCCGGCATGGTTGCGTTTTGTGGGTGATCACGTTAGTAGTAAGAGAAGTCTATTTGCATCCAACTAGATACTTCTCTCACAAGTAATCCAATAGATCATGCAAGAATGGGTATATTTCCGGACCTTATGAGGAAAGGAGGAAACTAAATAACGAGGAAACCCATTTCTCACTGATCTTAAATAGAAGCCAATAAGGCACCAAGATATGCCACAGTTGCATAGCGGACAAAGACAAAATGCTTTAACAACAGGATCATGAAGTGCATCACCATAGCTCTCAGCCTCATAATTCATGGCCGACCTGACTCACTACGGTAAACTTCTATCCCTAGCCTAGTGCTTAGCAGCTAGAGTTAGTGGTCAAGATTAGGCATTAGCCAGGGGCTTAGTGGCCAGCCTGATTTACCCTTTTAAGCTCGCCGTAGGTACCTATCGGTCATGCCATTGGCTGGATTGTTCTTGTTATTACGCTAGTAGTTACTAGCCGATATGCACTTAATTTCTTTCTACATCACCTACAGGCGAACAAAACAGACACAATTGCGCATGCGCGAAAACCAGCACCCAAACCTACATTAAGGAAAAGGATGAGTATTTATGCAATGTTGCGTCGGAATGCATTGTGCTTTTAACCGCTTCTAAGGAAATGCTTATTAGTAAGAGAACGTGTGGTGGTGTTAGGCGATGTTGATTGAGAAATTTGTTGCTTGCTCAGAGCATGGAATTAGTAGACGGACACTTATACATTCATTGCATGTCGATTACTCAAAGCCAGGTTACAATCAACGTGACTTTCACGATTGGAGACGCGGTATCCATGCTGAAGAAAGATTCTTTATTCATAAACATTTTGACAAGGGAGTACGATACTATCTATGAAAACATTTTGAACGCCATATAACAACAAGAGGCCTATAAACATGCAAACAGAAACACTCCATGGCATCTATAGCGATACAAAAGACAATATGAAAAAGTAGACACGCCTAGGCTTACGCGTCTTCGGTCTTCTGCTTCTTCGCTGGTGGCGCCTCTACGTTGTCCTCGTCCTCGTCCGCTGCGGAGCACTTCCGTTTTCTTGACGTCTCTGAATGTTGACTCCCCGATTGAGTCTCGTCCAGGGATTCTAGAGACCTGGGGGAGCCGAGAAAATTCCACGGGAGTCGAGTCGAGACCTCGGGTGACCCCATTGAAGCAATAGGCGCAGCCGAGTCGCAAGGACTAGTGGGTTGGTACATGGGGCTACGGGGACTGCAGACGGGGGAGGTGGGATTGCGGGGGGGAGAGGTGGGAACGGGCGGCGGAAGGGAAGTGCGTGAGCGGGCTGGCAACTTGCAGATGAACTCGGGTTCGGATGCATAGCTAGGCTCGGTGAGTGAGGTAGGACTGAGTTTGGGCGAGGTGGGAGCGGGCGGCGGAAGGGAAGTGCGTGAGCGGGCTGGCAACTTGCAGATGAACTTGGGTTCGGATGTATAGTTAGGCGAGGTGAATGATGGGCCAGACGATGTAGCACACTGGTTCGATGTACACTGGTTCTCATCTTGGGCGCTTGGACTCGATGGCATTTGGGAAGTGGGTAAGCGGGCTGGCAACTTGCAGATGAACTCGGGTTCGGATGTATAGTTAGGCGAGGTGAATGATGGGCCGGACGATGTAGCACACTGGTTCGATGTACACTGGTTCCCATCTTGGGCGCTTGGACTCGATGGCATTTGCGATTGTGTGTCTGCGCTCTTAAACATAAGTGTATGGGTTGGTGATTGGAGGATCTCCCATCTCTCATCGCGGTAGGGTTGAACTCCCTCATTTTGAGGTCGAAGAAGGCCGGGCTGGTAATCGGAGTCGCTGCTAGGAACCTCAAGGGCCAATCGAACTTGAAAGTCCGAAGCCTCGATTGTTTGGTGGGCACATGCGGACATCAAATCCTGCCGATAGGTGTCGAAATTGTAGCTCTCCTCAAAATCTGCCCACAAAAAGTCTTCATCTTCACTAGGGCCGCCAGCACAGGATCTTCGGTATTGTAGCACCTTAAGACGGCGCAGAAACTCACGCGAGACTGCGTACGCCACCAATCCGCTCAAGTGAGATCGACAGGGAGTGAGGCTTGTAACCTTGATATCACGGACAGTGGCCGTACTTGGGAGTCGAATGCACCCTTCAGCGAGAATGGAAACAAGTCGACGGGATACCAATTCTTTACGAGACGCATTTGATACGGGATCGATTATTGCTAGGTCCGTCACTTCTAGATCAGTGTCTGGCTGTGCCTTTGGCCTGATCTTGGTGATGATTGTAACCCAGGCACCATCAATCTGGATGGGTAGAACGAGAAACTCTCGAGACCGCAAAGGCTCAAAGAGGTAATGCAAAACAAGGCTCCCATCGTCTGATTGCTGCTTTCCTATTTGCTGTAGAGTTTCTTGAAATGTTACGTCGCAGACTGGAAAAAGGTCGATATGATCAAGCGCTGGTGTGGAAACAATGGACGCGTCGTGCAGTTTTCGATGCTCCCAGAAAAGTCCGTTTCTGAGCGAAAGAGATTCGATCGGTCTGTCCCGACTAATTTGCAGCATGTACATCGAGTCTGCTGTTGTGCTGAGCTGCTGAACTGTCTCTTTGATTTGACTGCTCAACGGCTGATGCCACCCGAATTTGATGTAGGGAGAACTGATCAATCTTGCAGCCGCTGTTGGCTGATAACGTTTTTGGGTTGACTTTTTGCTGATCTTTTTCTCCGTCACTTTTTTCTCCGCCGTCTTCTTCCCCTCCTTCACCTGTTTGTCTTTTGAACACGCCATTTTGACAAGTTAGATGCTATAAGTGTTGTAGGTAATATGTGGTTGTAATCTTCGGTGTTCTATGTTGCTTTTATATTGTACGCTGGTTCAGGTTCGATTGGCAAAATTGTACTCGCCCGGCGTCCGTCCATTATTTATAAACGTTACGAACCAAGACGATGCCATATTGTCCCATCAAACAAGGCCTTTATTGACAAGCATTGATCACCTCACGAAAGCCAAGTTCACAACGCCGTAGTTCTTAAATTTGAGCGCAGAAGCCGTCGCTTTGTTGTCGGGTTCGAACTTCAGCAAAGACGAAAGCATCAATAAGAGCACTGAATGGGTTAGACAACGCAAAGAGTGACCCCGACAAAGCGAGAGGTAGGAAGGTTAGCAGCAGACTAGTTCATTGTTCGTACTCCTTCCGCCTCTACGAAAGAACGTAAGGCTTGTTCGAGGATGCCTGAAAGGGCGTGGCAATTGGTAGCCAGCGTCAAGTTCGTCCTCTAAGAATAGGTTATCATTCAAGCCACTGCGACGATTCATTACTTCTTGATCTGAAATTGAGCATAAGTGTACCCGCCTTCGAGTATTGTCTTAGAGAGCGTTTGTGAAAGACGCCATTCAATGAATTGTAGCCATTATTCATACTCTATTGTTAATCTCTTAGAAAAGAATGACATTATTGTACGTTCGGACCACGTGACTGTCGTTCCGAATTCACAAATGCGTATTCATTAATGATAGACAGGTAAATGAATGATTTGCAATTTCGAGTCACTGTCTGCTAGAGCCACAGGGCAAAAAACTGTGACTGGATTCCATGACTAAGTAATTTACTATACCCAGATGGTCGGATTTCGATCTGTGACGTCGTAATGGTTCCTAGAACTCTAAGCCCACGGGAAAGCTTAAACACCTGCTTTTTCATTTCAAAGTTTTGCGATGAGGAATGTGGAGGTCGAATTGGAGATCCATCCAGGTTCTTAACCCCACAGACCCCTTGAAGATAATGCCGGTTTTGTCTTGTCCATCGTCGCAATACGAGGGGATCCAAACCCCATACATCATTATTACCCTTGTTTTAGTGTCTAGCAAGCATTCGGCGCGTATTCATAGCCACAATCCTAAGCCACCCCAACGGGACCTAATTAAATCGGATTCGTGGATGGGAAAGGAACGGGCTTTTTCAGCCTCTACGTCTGGGTAGAATAGGGATGAGGAACAAACGAGACAGCGAGTGAGATTTCATCTCATTCTGCTGCTTGTCCTCCCGCTCTCCACGATTTAGCGAATAATAGGTACTACATAGCGATAGCAGTAGTATCTATCTTTATCTTTGCCAATTCCCACGACTGGTCTCGCAAATGCGTTGATCAGTAGTTCAGATCCCTGCGACCGTGCGAGGCACCGAGCCGAATCTAGCCATCGATCTCACCCCATCGTCATGGTCGCATCGCTGCGCAGTCCGCGGAGGTTGCTCGTCGCGACGTTCCTCGTGATATCTCTATTCCTGATTCTCGCCCGACACGGTCGCGAATACGTCGGCGGCCCAGCGCAAGCGCCCGCGCCCGCAACTTTGCATCCCGAACATGAGCATGGCGAGTCGCACATAATCGTCGAGCAGAAGCAGGACCACGAGCTCGAGCTCGTGGTCGCCAGCGTTAAGGCCGAGAACACCTCTTGGTTCGACACTTACCTCCCCGACTGGCACAAGAACATATACGTCGCCGATGATCCCCACGCGCCGCTAACGGTGCCGCGAAACAAGGGTCGCGAGGCCATGGTGTACCTCACATACATCATCGACCGATACGACGACCTCCCGCAGAACGTGCTCTTCGTACATGCTTCGCGCTTCGCATGGCACAACGACGATCCCGACTACGACGCACTACCAACCCTACGGCACTTCCGCCTGCCGTACCTGCGGGCGACCGGCTATGTTAACCTGCGGTGTGTCTGGGTCATCGGGTGTCCCGGCGAGATCCGTCCCGCGGCAGATGATGCTATGAAGGTTGAAGCAGAAAAAATACAGGCAAAACATATCTACAAGGAGGCCTTTGAGGAACTGCTTCCCGAGATCCCCCTTCCAGAACTCGTCGCCGTGAGCTGCTGCTCGCAGTTTGGGGTAACGAGGGAGACGCTCAAGAGCCGTCCCCGAGAAGACTACATCCGGTACCGGGAGTGGCTTCTCGCGACACCGTTAGACGATGCGCTGAACGGACGCGTCTTCGAGTTCGCGTGGCATAGTAAGTACCTTGATCTGTTTCCCAAGATCACCCGCATAGAACCTTAATTCTAACACTTCCCGTCCTCTCTATAGTCATCTTCGGCAAGGAAGCAGTGCATTGCCCCTCCGCGGCCGAATGCTATTGCAATGTCTTCGGGTTCTGCGACATCCCGTGCAAAGACGATTCCTGCACCGGACGATACACCCTCCCGCCGTACTCCTCGCTCCCGAAAGGTTGGCCCCTCGTCGGCTGGCAGGAGGAGGAAAGGAACTTTACCGGTCCTCTCTAGTGGGGATAAGCATCCCCAAAGCACGTTGTATTGGATACTGTATTTTGCATGGGAGGAGCGCGATATCAGTGCCTGTTTTCAATAAAAGCATTGGAATCGGTAAGATGAGCTTGGATAAGCAGCTCAGAACCGAAGGTTTTCTCATCGTATAGGACAAATATGCATTGGCCATAGGCGTTCGGGTTGGGTCCAAAACTCGTATCATCACTATTAGAGATTAAAGATACATGTACCATTAATAGCTTCAATGTAGGCGATTGTCTTCCAGAACTATAGTAACATATGATCTACATATGTAACCTAACCCAGCACTTGTTGTGAGCTTGACATGACCCATAACAGCCATGTGGGTGTGCTCAGTCGCCCAAATGTTCCTGTTTGGGACGCGATAGCCTCCACGAAGACGCAAGTCACCTTTATAAGCACTCAAGAACGCAAGCGTCTTTTCATGACTCGCAGTTCTTAGCGTCTCGCTAGTTACCTCGAGTTGCAGTCTACTCCATGTTAGCGCATTCCCTTGTCCGAGGCTCGACAACCAACATCCCAACACACCACTTCTCATCTACCACCCATGTTTCAGCCACGTCAACGACCCATCGATTCCGTTCTACCGACGACCCCGTCGCGGTTCATGCAAGAAACCAAGCCAACCCAGACGCGGGCCATTTTAGGAAGGTTGCATTACCGTATAGTCGGGACGCACACTAGGATCCGCAGCAAGCATGGAGCTCGTGAAGCCCGCTCGTCCTAGGACCCTGACTCTCGGGTGGCGGTAGCGTTCTAGAATGAGCTATATCTCGAATATATTCACGACGCCTGCATTTTATCGTGCAGTAAACCCCGTTATAAAGACTCGTTTTGCAGATGATCATCTAGGAACACAGTCAGGCCGTCACGTCGCGATGGTGTTGAGTGGCAACTCCGCTGACTTGAGACATCTATTCATTCTGGGCTTCACTCTCTTGTATAGGGTGTTCACTCTGCGTCAAGACTGTTCTTCTTTTATTTTTATCGGTAGACTCAGCACGCATGAAACATCGAAGATGCCGGATAAGAGCCAGTTAGATGATAAGTAAGTGATAAACATCATTCTCTTCTGATATTTAAGTCCTGTAGTGTGATCACATGCCGACGCCATAGAGCAAGAACATAGTGTGTTCAGGCGCTCGGAAGATATGGTCGACGCCTGAATGAGTTGCCCCATGACACCGTCTCCGTCTATAATTTTACCGTCCTGAGCCCCAATTCCCATCCTACCAAGAAACTGTTGAATGGAGATCTCTTTATGCCTTTTTCCTTTCCCACCAATGCCCTCGATCTAAACAAGTTTACCGATCTCATTACTTTTTCATCTCGAAACTTCCCACGCTATAAAGCTCGTATTTAACCCGCGACTCCGGGATGCCGTTCTTCACCAGATGGGTACCGATCTCGGTCATGAATTTCTCAGGGCCACAGACAAAGTACTGTGTCATTTTGTTGTGCAGCCACAGGTCCTCCCAGTTGAGGCCGATGAAGTCCTCTTGGAAGCGTGATGTCAGCGATATGACGTCGCCATCGGCAAGCCGTGAGCGGAAGAACTTGAGTCTGATGTTGGGGTCGTCCTGAGCTATCTTCTCGACTCGCTCACGGAAGGGTGCATCGTGTCGCGACGCTTGGATCCAGGACATCGGCCTGCCTTTCCCCTGCTCCGATACTGTCTTCAGTATAGAATACAAGGGACCGGCGCCGGCGCCGGCGGAAATGAGGACGACGGGGCTGGTATTCGGGTCGTCGGTATCGAGGAAGAACTCGCCGGAAGGATGGGTCAGCTCCACAGCGTCGCCCACCTGGAAGTCATCAATCAAGGTACCAGATACGAGGCCCGGCCTGTGCGGACGCACACTTCCGATACTACTATCGGATGCACTGCTCGCAGCGGACGAGATTGGAGGGCCGTCATCAAGGGACCCGAACTGTCTCGATGGGGGCTTCGAGTCTTCGCCGGAGCCAATGTCCCTTTTGACGGTGATACGATAGCTGTCCGGGCGCGGGGCGTCGCTGAGAGAATACTGGCGCAGCTGGCAGTACTTGAGTCCCTTAATTTTCAAGCGAATCGTGACGTACTGGCCGGGCTTGTATGGGGGCAGTGGCTGTCCGTCGACCGGTGCCAGGTTGAAGGAGACGATGTCGCCTTCGATCGTCTCGGGTGTCTTCTTCGAAATAGTGAATGCGCGCCAATTAGTCCAAGCTCCAAATTCCTTATATATGATTGCTTCACGCCCGGTGAGCACTGCGACGAGCATGTTAGTTAACCGACTATCGTGTCCGGAGGGTGGTAGGACGGAGAGCGGGGGTTATCTTACTCTTGGCCATCAGCCAGTAGGCCTTGGTCCATGCAGCATTAACCTCGGGGGTCATCGCAGGGCCGAGGACAGCGGAGAAGGCACGTATCAGATACTTGGCTACGATCTCGTAGTGTTCAGGGTGGATGACGAGGGAGGCATGTTTCTGGGCGACCCGCTCGAGCTTGGGTGTCAACTCGCTAATATTGACTATATTGGAAGCGAAGGCCAGGATGAGCGCCGTCAGTGCACGAGGCTGTCTGCCCGTATGCATGTTGACGCTGTTGAAGTAATGGTTCAGCTCGGGGTGGTCGCGCAACATGCTCTTGTAGAAGACGGTCGAGATGTGCTCGCCATGTTGTCGTAGGGCCGGTATGGTCTCGTTGACCAGCTCGGCTTCGCGCCGTGTAAGTCCCATAATAATGTGTTATCTTTTTCAAGAGCGTTCAAAAACGTCTTTGTTAATGTGTTTTCGTGGCAATGACGGAGGATTTCAAGCACGACGTCGGCAGGGACTGGGGCTACATATGTAGACGGTTGGATTGGGCCGAATCGGATTGGATTAGGTGTCTGGGTTGTAACGAATGCTACACAGGCCAAACGACGCTCGCATGGCGGTTGCCACTCCCTGGCTAATTTTCTTCTTTTCGTTTCTCTCCAGTTGTGAATGTAATTATCTACCTTCTAGAACAAATCTATAGCATAGAAGAAATAAGTATTCCCCATCTAATTACCGACATAGTGTTTGCCTAGCTGCAGGGTTTGATCATGGGTTTGGCCATGGGAACGTGTATGGCCTGATATGACGCCTGTCTGGCATGATATCGGCTTGATCTGGCCGGGATCCCTCCTGTTAGCCCTTGCTATTTTGCCTACGAGGTAGTTGGATCCGAACTAGTCTATATGTAAATGTTAATACGGTATGATGACGCTATTTCAAGAACCCACGATTCAACGACGCGGGAGGAGCCGGCCATACCTGTGCAACGGTGGCAGCGCTATTGTGCCACCGAGGTGCTCGGTATAAGCACTCTGTATATATGAGTATGCATCTCACTTGCTATAGGAAACATGTGATACAAGGGGGAAGCATCAGTCATCATAATACCTTAATTTTCTTTACCAATCGAAGTTTATAGCTCCTTCATTTATAAATAGCAGTCATCTAATAAGTGGTTTTAGAAGCAATCACTCGAATACACATGGATTTATGTGACCTGGATAGATCGTCGATGTGGTGTACAGTTTAAAGTTTAAATGCCAGTATTCTGTGCTCTTACTATGGCATCCCCACCAAACCTATACGTATACTAGTGCAGGTTTGGGAAGTGTAGCCAGGGTAGTAGCCGGGGTCCGTATCCGAATTTCTACTCATCTTGTTGCACCCTTGAATCGGAAGAAAAGAATATTCCAGGCTAGTCACATCCCAGAAACCGTTTTCCGCCCCAAATATAGGGATTGTCAATCATCTTGGCAGATCGTCGTAAGATGGGGTTAAATGGATATTTTGCCCTCTATATTTCCACCTACCTCGATACTCTTATTTCTCATTTCCTTAGGGGCGGCAAACCCGAAAAAGGGAAAAGGAACAAAAGTTAACCAGGAGCGAAAGCAGCAGTGCGGCAGGTTCCGTGGTACACGGCTGGATACAGGAGCTTCGGAATTGAATGGACCCAATAAGAAAGCAATTATCATTGATTACCCAGGTCAATGCGAATATCTTCTGTATGACACCGAAAGGAGTAAAACAACGATCTATACGTAGATGGTGGAGTTCATCGCTTAGCAAAATCAGCACTGCATAAAACATATACGTGTGTTGTTGTAACGGTGAGACGCTATCGGACCCTCAGAACACCGACTGGACAGTGTAAGGAGGAGTACTTAGGTAGACGAGAGCTAAGGATTTAAGCTTCAGCTATGTGACCCTGTCCAGTATAGGGTTACGACATGGACATAACCACTTTGTGACCGGATAGAACCCGTGATATCCGACGTACTTACACCAAAGAGATTGCCCAAAGTTCTCTCAAGTCCACAGCAATGTCTGAGCGCTGTTCTTAGTACGTCTTAAGACCAATATCACACTGCAACTCTATTTCTAATATGAGATTGAAGGAACTAGTCTAGGAAGACGAAATGTATTAAAGGCCAGGGCCCTTTAGCAGAATGCATACAAAGCAGAGGCATTTGAATGGCTTGAAACCATTAAAACACATGTGTGAGGGTAAACGTTCCCGGATACCTACCTAGGTAGATAACATTATCCGGTACAATACAGCTATTGGAAGTGAATTCAACTGCAAATAGTGCATTATACAGTAGTAAAATAATTAATCAAGACACAGAAATGGATACCAAGTCTGCTAGGTCGCTTATCTCGCGGGATAAACCCTGACGTTACATTGTCTCGCATGGACAAGGACAAGGTACTTAGCCCCATGTTATTACCGACTTCGCAGTTGATTGACTGTCGCGTGACGGAGGGAAAAAATCTGCGTGACCGACTTTTCAAACCTCATAAAGTGCCCGTGTAAGGCGAGCTAAATTAACGGGTTTCAGTATAGGCGGCACAACATGAATTGGTTCAATGAGCAAACTGTGTATTATTTGTTTTTTCGGTCAATCTAGCAAGAATGATAGCGCGGTTCGAACACGTGGAGATTGCTGCAGGGCCTGACGGAGAGTAGATTGCGTAATCTGTAGATCTGTGATCTGTATCTAGATTTGACTAAGAGGGCAAAAAGGGCCAATAGGGCAAATTTCTAAAGAAGCGGGATAAAAAAATTTGCAAAAGAATTAGCTAGCGATTGTTTCGATCAATCGACCTCCGGGTTATGAGCCCGGCGCTCTTCCACTGAGCTAGCTAGCTTTTTACTGGTTGAAAGCCGGCCGTGTTAAGTTGAAGCAAGTACCGTTGCTGTGAATCACATTGCAACAAAGACTCACCTAACTTTTGCATTGGGTTCATGCTCATGCTTTATCTGTTGCTTATTCAGGGTAGTGAGTTTGTTCACTTAAACCAAATAAAAGGGATAAGAAAATCACAAGTGTCATCACAAGATAGATAAGTGCTGGACCAAAACCTTTTGTGACATAGCATGTTTCCTCGATCTCGAATCGACCTCACAAGTCTATCACATCATCGATGTTACGTATTAGAAACAGTGTCATGGTACGAGATAGACTGAGTATACCGCCATTGTGGTCGTGCCGGCCGCGGCATCCTAGCCTTAACCTGAGGGACCAATTAGTTAGGAAGAGAACATGCAACAAGTTGTGGGTAAATACAGCCTAGTCAATTGAGTACTGGTTTTGGGATTCAACTGTCGAGTGTGAAGGACTGCAGCTCCCAAAGTTCAGTGTCTCGTGAAAGATCGCTTAGATTCACGAGAGCATAAGCACAGGTGGCAGAACTCACAGGGTCGAAGGAAGATCACACTACCTTCATTGACCAGTAACAGTTAAATCTTTCGGTTCGACATGTTGCAATTAACTACAATGAGTAACAACGCTGCTAGCAGAAGCACACTTCTCATATCCCCTATAGCTTGGCATAGTTTTTGAAACGTAAGAGGGTTTCGGTGTGAGTAAGGCAGAGAGTGAAACCACGAAAAGGTCACTATCTAGTCAGCTGCATAGTTACGTCAATAACTACAAGAAAAGAAGAATTGATGATCATTTTGCCCTATTTCTGAAACTTTCTCAATATGACGTTTCATGTGGTATTGAGTTCCCAGGATGCAAGACAACCGTATATCGTGCCATAGTGGGGACTATACGCCAAGCGTCTCATGACTATCTGACGACTTCCTCACAACTAGTTGGAACATCGTGTCTTCCTAACTTATAATGTAGTTTGAGTCATCGTGAGATATATTCATGCTACCGAGCACGTGGTACAATATTACCTCACCGACTCATGAACCCGTGACCTGAAACCGCAGCTAAAGACCGATAACGCACAAGTAGTAGAACGATCGAAAGATGGAACGCACTTTGAGAAGAGACTCTCATGTTTTTGAGGAATTTACGGCCTGACCTTTTCCTATCAGGGGACTTTGTATTCTCATCGGTGACCTTGGCTTTCTTGAGGTCGTGTCTAAAGAGAAATAGAAGCTCTAGGTGTCGAACTTTTACAGGAACACATAGAGCATCTACACTCCGTGTCGCATATGTTACACGCGTGAACAGCGTGAAATCTTATTCTCTCCGAGCAGGTCGCCGCCGTGGTCTTATACCCTTTTTGCTGCAGCTTCTCTGAGGCTCTCCATAGGCGTCCGGATTTGTGCTTCTTACATAGCTACATATGAGGAGTACAATGTCGCAATTGGTGGCACGGCTCTCTGGGAGATATCAGTTGCAAGCATAGGCTTTTTTCTTTTATATCTCTTTATGTTACGGAGCCTAAGGCATGCGGATCAAGGGATACTGTATGTAATCTGATAGCGTCCATGAGGGTGGTTTAGGGCCTTTCGCGCAACAATGAGTATTCATTACTAACTTTAAGCACAAAGTTCTCGACCCCCTGATTTATCTGTTTATCATGAACTCATTACTGGTAGTTAAAGAAAGTAGTGTATATATATACGAAAAGCCTGCCAACAGAGATGTTTCCGGACCGTCCTGTATCAATATTAACTAAGTTAAGACCTTACAGGTACAATGAATAAAGGAGGCTTTGATAGTGCCTATTGTGGGAATCGACTATGGAATCGGTGTCTCATTTTCAGTTGTTGAAGGAGAACATGTCACGGGTAACTAGATTGCATTGCTTGATGTAGCAGTTCAAGCAGGAAATCTTTAAACAGAGCCAGTCGAAGGGAAAAAAGGGATAGCTGAATATCCAACATACAAAACTTTGGGTATATTCCACTAGTAATAACCACCTCTATTCTAATCATGATATATAGACTGCAACTCATGGGCCTTAGCACCACCCCAATCCCTCCACCACTTCATCCCCTGATACCGCCCATCATCATCACCAGAAGACCTAGCAGGCAGAACTCGCACCGCTCGATCGCGACAGATCAACACAACGCGCGCAAGCAGGTCGTACCCATTCCCCAAGAGAGCCCTACGTCCTCTCTTCCGGATAGCAAGGAGCCCAGCAACGGTCGCAGCGAGGAAGACCGCCATCCAGACCAGGAGATCGCGGACCCAATCGCTCCCCGCGTTTCCGACGTGGCGGTCTACGACCTGCGAGTGCATGAGCACGTGTCCATCCTTGTCGAGGGCCGCTATGCGGAGATATCGGGGCGTATCGTCCAGGATGTCAAAGGCCGTCTCGAACGACTCCTTCACCACGTCGTCGAGATCCACGAATCCCTCCATCTCCCCCGTCTTGGGCTGAACGAGGAGATCCGCCCACTCCGCGCCCTGCAACACCCACCGCTGGACCTCGGTGGCGCCGTTCCACGAGACGAAGATCTGCCCGTCGCCGGGGTGGAGGTACGTGGAGGGCGGCTCGACGGGCCTGCCGACCCAGTCCCGCGTCTTGAAGGCGCGGTACGTGTTCACCAGCCCCCAGCGCGCGGCGACCCAGGGCGCCAGCTCGACCTCGCAGAGCACGGTGCCGTCGGGAGCGAACTCCGTGATGAAGGGGAGCCAGCCGTAGCCGAGGACGACGCTGTCGTCCTCCATCACCTGCATCGAGCCCTGCGAGAGCGTCGCCTTCGCGGGGTCGTGGTATTCGCGCAGCAGTGTCGCGGTCATGTTCGTCGTGTCCAGCTGCACGAGGAGACCGCGACTGTATCCGTGCGGCGAGCTACGCCCCGCGCGCTCCGATGCCGCGTTGTCGAAGATGCTGAGCGTCGAGTTCCCGTGCAGCTGTGCGTGGTGCTGGTACATGAAATCGGTGGCCTGCCCATCCGACAGGTCCTGGAAGTCGTTTGAGACGCCGCCGAGCGTCCACAGGGTCTCGCCTTTGGGACTGATGCACATAACGCTCGATATGTGGCGTCCCGATACGACGTAGTTCCCTTCGCTGTCCATGTCGACGCTGTTGATGTGGAAGAAGTCGAATGCCGTCTCCGGCGTCGTGCCGTCATCCGGACCAGCGAAGTACCGCATTCCATCGCCCAGGGCCACGTGCTCGATGGCGCTCCATTCGAATAGCAGGTCTCCGGTCTCAATGTCAATTTCTTGGAACATGCCATCTAACGCCCAGCCCTGTTCCGGGCCTCCAATGGATGTTAAATCCGCTGGGACCGGGTTATAGATGGTTACCAAGGCGGTTCCATGTTCGGTGATTCGGAACTCGTGAAGATCTCCTTTTAACGCTTCGCCTACGGGCTCGAACTTCCTGAATAGTTCGTACGACGAATCCAGCATATAGTAGGTCCCGCGTCCGTAGCCATTTATGCTACCCTCAGGGCTTGCCCAAAAGGTCAGGTAGTTCTCGCCCTTGTATGTCTGGACTTGGAGATTGAACACTATTCCGTACGATTCGTCGCCCCAGACGAGCTCGCCTCTCGAATCGAAGATTGTCGCTCCGGTGTCCGAGACTATCTTCCCCTTCTGTGCTATCAAATAGTACCCATCACTGCATTTCTGCTCGTCCCATCGAGGAAAGTTTAACCGCGGTGGCGTGATTTCCGACGACTTGTAACTCGTTGTTGGATATACTAGAAGCGAATTCGGTCAGCGCGCCGATTTTCGCTCTTTGGATGGAGGGGATGTGGGACATGGAAGACCTGGTTCCAATTACATCACTGAAAGCAAGGGGTTTCACGGCAGTTGAGTGCAAGTGGAGAAGATGCTTGAAGAAAATCGTTACTCACAACCATAGAACCCTATTTCATACAAGTAAGTAGAACTGAAGACGTCGTACGCCCAGGCCTGCGAATCAAATGCAACCGCAATGAGTAGCAGCCATAGCGAGGTACGTATCATGATTTATCATAAGGGACAATGAGTGACGAGAAGATTTAAAAAGGCCGAACAGTCAGTCAGTCAGCCAGCCAGTCAATCAGTCGATTATGGACCATGTTTCACAAAGACGAATTGCTCTACCGCGCAACGATCTATATCTATCACGAAGCGAGCAGATGGCCATGCGGGCGAAGCGAAGAAGACCGCGTCATCACATTGGCGAAACTCACCAATCCCAGCCAAGAGAGTCTGAGCAAATCCCCTATTTCTCTTGAATAACTATCTCGGCACTGAACGGTACCGAATCGAGTAATCTGACCGGGGGGAAATAAGCGTTGGTTGACAATGCCAAGAAAGAAAGAACGCGATACCCTCAATACACGTGAGAAAGGACTCGCAGACATTGGTACAAGACCTCCACATGGTAACTTATAGCGGGTTCTCGGCGCCCGCTGGGCAAATAGAACTGAACTGGTTTCGCCGTTCAAAGTACAGTAAGTATGGGTAAGTCCAACACTTACCGGCCTGGTGGTTCCAAGCAAGTGATTGCATACAAGGACGTGGTAAAAACAGGGAAGCAAATTCTTGGGGTAGAATCCCCTCGCAATAATTGGTCTTCTTCTTTTCCACGCAGTAACAACGTATTGTAGATGCATGATGGACTATGCAATTTCCTGTGGCTGTGCCTATATAACACGCGTATACGTTTACGCGGGGAACTGATAGTCTAATACGGTAACCCCTTTGCGGGAGCTTAGTCGGTGCCGTTAGATCTCCTGCTAGCTTGTGATCGTCGCTGGGGCGTACGCGGCACCGGCGAACGGAGTCCAATATAGCCGTTGTTGTGTGTAAGTAAGTACGGATTACGTATGCAGCACATTTAACTAGCTGAAGAATTTGGTTGTCCTTTTGTTCTATCTCTCCCGGGTTGGCACGTGGCGCAGGGTGCTCGAAGATCCTCTGTACCCGGTCCTAGCTATTGAGTGAGAATCCCAAGTCGATCTCTCTAATCAAATAGGAGATCCTGAGAAGATCCTATAGTCACTCCGGCATAACGTCAGGATTGCGATCCTAGGACGAACTTGTGCTTAGTGTGTGTGACTCGTCTCTTGCTCGTATTTGGTACGACGAACGCGAATCCGAACCCGGGCCCGAGTCGAGTCCTGTGTCCTCTTTTCTGGGTTACCTCACTTGCCAAGTCATTATATATGTAGGACAGAGGTCGGAGACAAGAAGCTCATCAGAACTAGGAGTTGAGAAACGATGACAGCCCATAATCGGACGACCTACCCTGCGGCAATGAATGTGATGTGACGTACCTACTCTACCTGCGACCCTCGTATCTGTATAGCGCCCAAGGATATAAGACAAGGGTAAACATCCAACAAAACGCAATATTTCGAAGTATTACTACAATACATTTTGAATCCCTTCCCATTTTCGTCATATTACAAACCGCGCTGATCATATAGGTGCACATCTCAATCCTTCAACCGCTCCCGAATGCATTTGGTTATGCACAGTCTTTGCCAAATCCATCACTCCGAGAAAGCTATTACCACAAGCGGGTATTATATCTCTCGAATGCATCTCCCTAGATACAATCTCGAACAAACGAAGAAATCACAACAACTCCCTCATATGTCCTAGATCGGATCAGGCCAATGTAGGCTGGGTAGAGAAGTGTAAATTTCACCCAGGGATACCCCACGAAACAACCCCCAGTCCCGTTTCAGGTGCCGAACACCACTACGCACGACCATAGTCAACGCCACCCAATATGACACCACAAATGCCCAGCGACGCGGCTGATAGACACGAGTTACGGAAAGTAAGGACCTTCAATCTCTGGAGAGGTGAGCTGAGCCACGCTGAATCTACAGAGGTATGTAGGTAAGTATGGATAATACGAGTATGTGTACGAATTCGTACCTGGCCACGAAAACTACCTGAATAAGATCCTTACGGCAAGTAAGGACCTTCAATCTCTGGAGAGGTGAGCTGAGCCACGCTGGATCTACAGAGGCACGTAGGCAAGTATGGATAATACGAGTATGTGTGCTTGGCCACGAAAACTACCTGAATACGCGCCTTACGGAAAGTAAGAATCTTGAATCTCTGGAGAGGTCTACAAAGGTAGGTAGGTACGAATTAAGTATGGACAATACGAGTATGTTTACTTGTTGTGTACGAGCCACGAAACTACCTGAACAACACACCTCATTACTGTCGATAGGTTAGGTAAGTAATCACTCAACATCTAGACACAGGTAGAATAGGCAATGAAGTTCAATCGAGTCTCAATTCTCTCATTCATTACCACGTATTATCCCTCTCCACCACCACTTTCACCTCATCTCATTCTCGTCTCGTCTCATCTCATCTCATCTCTATATAGAAAAGGGAAGCCAATAAATGCAAAAGATTCCGGTCCGGTTTTTTCGTTTCGCTTTCGCTTTCGCCTGCTTTCGCGAGAGTATGATGGCATAGTAAAATCCTTGGTTGCACATATCCTTTTCCCCCTACCTCCCCTATCCCCTCCCCTCCTCCTTGTCCTTTACCTAGAAGTAAAGTAAAACATGTACGTAGATAGATAGGTTGGTTGATATATGAGCAAGATGGATAAGAAGAAACTGTATCCATCACTTGTGAAAAATTTTAACACATAATTTGAAGAAAAAAAAAAGGAAAGGGAAAAAAAAAAACGGAGGAAAAACATTTATACAGTTCACACAAGTTGCCACACCACCTACCCCATCCAATCGTAGCATCGTTATTAAATCTCGCTCGGACAGAAACCTCCATAACCCAAGCCTTGCCGCTGCTGCTATGTTCTGTTGCTGTTATGTGCTCTGCTCTGCTCTGTCGTGCCGCGACGTCCTGTGCAGTCCATTTTCGTTCGGGGGAGTGAAAGCCGCGTCCCCGTCACGTCCCAGGTGTACCAGGGAAATGTCCCAGATCCTCCCAGCTCATCGGGAAGCCCTGCGGCGGGAATGCCGCCATCCCCGGTGGCTGCTGCTGCTGCTGCTGCTGGTGTTGCTGTTGTTCGTCTCCTACGTCCACGCCCACGCCCACGAGCGTGCTTGTGAAGCTCTGCCAGTCGCTCACGAAGTCGACCTCGGGGAGGAAACTCTGCGTCTGCGGCAGGTGGTGCGGGTGCGCCTCGGGAGGAGGGGGGGGAGGATGGGAAGGAAACGCGGGGAAGTCGACGGCCATGGGCGACACGGGATCTAAGGGTGGTGGAGGCAGGGCTTTGTCCACGTACGTGTGTTGTGTAGATATTGGGGTGAGTGAGGGTTGTTGATGGGTGTTAGTGTCGGTGGTGGGCATGTAACCGGGATATACGTTGTTGCTGTTATTGCTGCTAGAACTCAGCTGGTGCTGGTGGTGCTGTGGAGCCGGTGCTGAAGATGAGGGTAAGGTCATTGATGGCACGGACGCGAGCGTCGCCTTTGGCGGAGGCGGCGTCTCGAATGGGTTGACGCTCGACGCCGTCCGCCGCATGGCCTTGCCCGCTTTCAATATGGCTGATGTAGATGCGGACCGTCGTGGCTCTCGCACCGTTGCTCGGACAGATTGTCTATGCGGACCATTGCTTGTGGCCGTCGCCAATAGGAGGGGCTGGGGTTGGGTGCTCGCAGCTGGACTCGATGGCGGCGACTTAGGTCGTAAAAAGACGTGGACACAGGCCTCGGCCATCTGCACGATCTTCTTTGCGCTCTCCTTAGAGTTGTCGAAGAACTCGAGGAGGTCCTGAAGCTGGCCTGGGTTCTCATTCTCGACAAACCCGTGCGCCCTGCCCGTCGACTCTGGCGACCAGCCGAACATGGGCTGGCGGCCATTGAATTGGTTCTCCTTGCTCGCGACCAATGCCTTCCAGGCCTCGATGATCCCATGCTGGTGAAGGAGTCCGTAGATGACGTTCGAATGCGACCAGTCCTGCTTCGTCATGCCGCTTTCGAAGTGTGTCGCCACGTGGTCGATGTGTCGCTCGAACTGGCCGTTGAGGCCCGCGCAGAACCCGCAGCCGTATGCCCTCCTCTTCCTCATCGGCCTCATGACCATCTCGGCATGCGGACACGTCTGGCAGCCATGAGCGGACTTGTGGTGTTGGTTGAAGGTGTTCGGGCCCCAGAAGCTCTGGTTGCAGCTGTCGCAAGGGTACTTGCGCGAGCGGTCGTGGAATTCCTCCTCGTGTCGCTTCCAGTCGAACTTGCGCTTGAACGTCTTGTTACACGATGTACACCAGAACTTGGACTCGCTCGAGGGGTTCGACGTGGCGGAGACAGAGCTGCGCACCGAATTCGCCGAGTTCGCCGAGAAGCAGCTGTCACGGCTAGAGCTGCTGGATACTGTGGATATGGACGATCTGTACTGTGGAGGAGGCTTGAATGAGGCATTGATGTCGTTGTAGTTAAAGTTTTGCAGGGTAGAGGCTGGTTCGACACTGTCAACATGATTGCTAATCACCATGGGGCATATGAAGATGCATACCGTCGGGCGTCACGGGGGTCACAGGGGTTATGTGCTGATGTTGTTGCTGTTGTGGTTCCTCTTCTATTAGGGCTAACAGATCATCTCGACTTAGACCAGCTTGTTTTAAGGCCTCGAGTTGTTGCCTCGCCTGAGCTAGTATCCGCGATGGGTCATCCATCTGGCCTGTATCTGATTGCATGCGCGTTCGACGAGAGGGGGGAAAGAGGGGGGGAACAAAAACAAGAAATGGAGAGAGATGTTGAAAATGCAGTAACGGTAATTGTTTAACGAGAGACGGCGAGCAGGAGAGTGGCAAGCGTGTGGCCGCTGGACTTGATCGGCAAAGAGCAGCAATAACCCAGGTCGGAGGGATCGAGGCCAAGCGCGCGCAGGCGGCTGTCGTTTGGGTGATATACCAGTCGAATACGATGCCTGCTCTCGACTTATTGTTACTCCATGTTTCGTTTGTGTCGTCCAGGCCGACCGGGGGTTCGTGGAATAGCGTACACTACCTTAATTGCGAAACTGTCGCTGCTGCTGCTGCTACGTACTGCTGCCACTGCGACCTACTACTGTAGTAGGTATTGTATCGGCTCATACACAGCATGCTGGCGCTGTTGCTGCTGCTTGCTCTGCTGCATGGCTGACATGGACCGACTCGTTTATTGGGCGCGCAAGGCGTAACGGTTCGTTTCGCTCTCGCAGCGCCGTCCGTGACCCCTGAGTGGCCTGGGCGATCCCCACGTCGAAGAGTCTGCCCGCGCTGGCTCTGGTAAATTGGGGCTCTACCGACCGACCAGGATGTCCAAGGACGCGCTATGCCTGTTTCTGCTCGTCTCGATCGCTGGTGGGCTCAACCTGAAACACCTCAGGAGATCGCCGTGCTGGTCAGCACACGATTGATCCCGCTTTGGTGTTTCGAAACACGCCCGATGGGGGGTCGCACCCGCCAATGAGGCCCTCGCCTCCGGCCAGCGATCAGTTAAATTTAGTCTAGGCGGCATGGGCCTGGCTCTGCTCCTCTTTGCTGACAAGGCTGGTTTGTCCAACTTGTTTCAACATGGCCCGGGGGGCGCTGCACCTGTCATTGGCCCGGCGTTTTATGGCCAACGATGCCCAAGAATTCCTGTGCCTCAGACTCGCTCGCTCTTCTACTATTTCACTGTCCTGTGCGCTCGATTTTCGTTTCTTTGCAAATCCATCCAAACACACTTCACCATCCCGTTATTCCGGCAACCCCGGGCTATATCGTTGCAATTGTGACCTCATAGGATGCTTACGTATTAATAGCTATCGTGACAGTTCGAGACTAGCCGGGGAGATATATCCGCGCTTGGGGTTGCACAAGCGCTACTGATGTAAGGTATCTGGTTTGTTAGGCGCTCGTTATCCCTCCGGTCAGAGACTCCCTTCCGTTCACGTCCAAATAACTAGTCGTGATGATTGCGATTGTATGAACCGACACTAGTATGCGGAAGCTAAGAGAGATAACGTCACGACTGCCACTTGCGGAAATCGAATCCACATGTTACGTTACCTAGGTAGATCTGGATATGTAGATAGTGAATCCCTTAGCACTATTTGAATGAAATTATCAACGCTAGGTAGTACTAATTGCCGCCATATCTATTCCAAGGGGTATCTTACGCTGACGCCTGCTTGAACCTGGAAAAAGGTAAATCAGACCGTCTTTCCATGTTCCAGTCGTCCGTTTCCAGCTATAGTGAGATGGCCGGTCAACATTAGGTTTACATGAATCCAAAAGGGCTACCGCATTGAAACTCCGGTCTACTTTTCGCTACAACAGGGCAAATCCGGCTTCTTCAAGCTGAGGACCTTCCGGAAGTATTGGCCGACCTTGCTTGGGGAATGGCCAAAATAGGGGATTCTCGGCCATCTCGCTGATCCGTGCTTGTTCCATAGTCGCCGACGAGCCAACTGGGATTTTGGGGTT
This sequence comes from Xylaria scruposa, assembly GCA_022385635.1. Taxonomy (NCBI): domain Eukaryota; kingdom Fungi; phylum Ascomycota; class Sordariomycetes; order Xylariales; family Xylariaceae; genus Xylaria; species Xylaria scruposa. The sequence continues at coordinate 1,167,970 of MU280180.1, forward strand.
GGCCTGTTCCTCTAGAATGACCCCCTCCATTCTTTCTGCACTATTAGTCCCCGGTGGCGGGGTAGAAGTAGCGCGCTGGTGCTTTCGCGCAGACCAAGTAGAAGCCGAGTCGTGTGTGGAAACATCAGGTACGAAAAAATTAAGACTATTTGTTGACGGCCGGACGAGTTTATCGACATCCTCTTGGGCCCCTTTATATGGAACGTCGACGTCAAGATTCCATTTCTTGCCTAGAAATCGTAAGATATTGAGGGCCTGCTCTGCAAATTGGTGGCACGGTGCCATCTCTGCCAAGTCAGCGATCCCCTGCTTGATAGCAGCGGCGACCTTTGGGCTTAGTTTGGTCGCTGTTACACTTAATGGTGATGACGTTGGGTCCGCTCCGCTGACTGTTAAAGGTGAAGACGCTGCATGACTGGACCCCCCATGAGGCCTCGCAGTAGATGTGCTCGATTGAGCGGTAGGGGATGTTGATTCAACACCGCTCGCTCCAATTGCCAGATACATTATGGACGATGTCAAGAGGAAATATGGCACGAACGACGGTGTGCGACGAAGGGTGTAAAGCTGGGAGTAAGAACGTAGGAGCCCTTGGATGGCATCTGCAGCCTGAGAACAGACGTCGCGCGGGAGTATCGCAGAGCCAATTATTCGTAGCTTTATAAGTGGCCTAAAGAGCAGTAGGATAGCGAAATGGTAGTACATGCTGATATGATTAGTTCAGACAGCCGTCAGGGATGGGAATCATTATAGAAGGAAACAGTCGGCCACTCACTGAGCGAAAAGGACAGCCGGCGTAAAGTTGTGGCCCAATCGTAAAACCTCGGGAATACTGTCATACCAGTTTAGATACTGTGTGTATATGTTGAGCAGATCTCGACTCGATAGCGGCCTCCCCGGTGAATGTAGAACGTAGAGAGATTGATGAACCAGCTCGCTAAGTTCACAGAAACATTTATATACAGACCGCACGTTAGACGGCTGCTCGCACGAGCGCTGAAGCGGGGCTCCTTGGTCATGACTTAGTTACAGCCATATCATAGTATTTAATGCTTCAACCGCAGTTGTCCACTTACCATCATCCGTGTACGGTATCCACAACGAAGCCTCGATATCGCCGATTATGGCGGGCTTCGGTGGCAAGTGAGGGAAACATGAACACTGCGGTAAAGATCCTGTCGCGAGCGACCATGCACTTTATCAATGTTGGTTATTTTATTAGAGACATTGCACAATAGAATTGAGACTGACTGGTCAAGAGCAAAGGCACCCCAGAAGGTCGCTGCTTGGACGGCAAGCTCGTCCTCGTCACCATCGTCATGAAGCCGATGCAAGCCCATCTCAATGGCGAGTCGCACACTCTGGCCGGCATAGTACCACGACTCAGAATCCCTCCCACAACTGGCCTCGCGAATAGACATTATCCCTAAGGCCTGGATGGTGGTCAGAGTATGATGGTTCGCCTCCCTATACAATAGTCGTAAAGACTCTTTGAAAAAGTGATCGCCGGAGGTTCTCGGCTCATTTGGGTTCGCGCGTGTGTTAGGTTGTGTTGAGAAACGGCAGCCCAAGGCTAGCAAGGCGTTGACCAAAATGGGCGAGCAATACCGATGCCGGCCCTGCACGTAGTCCTTTAAGAAATGTTCCTTGCTCAACGAAGCAAAGGTCGGATATTCCCAGCAGAAATATAATGCAAGGAGGTGTTGAACGAGATTCGAGTCGTTAGTAATATTGGTCCACGTGCTGGCAGGCACCTTCATCTCAGGGGATTCCAAGGGCGCTAGCACCTGGTCCACCCCTCGATATTGAACGCTGTCGCCCGACCGATCTTGATCTTGAAGCCATAACCCTACACGGGATCGCGGTGGCCCTTCCAATCCCCATTGCATATCCTCGGGATGTGTACTTGGCTGTGATAAGGACTGGCTCTGTGATGAGAAGTTCCAAGGACTGTGTGCATCGAAATCCTGTTTCATGGTGGGAGCTTGGGCTGCAGTTTGGCTCATTGCGCCGGTCCCGTAACCGCCAGGTCCCGTTAAAGTCCCTCCATACGTCGAGAGCGGCGGAGCCAACGCAACGCCCGACCTAGACTCAGTTGGTTGTGCGTAATTAGGCAAGTTGCTAGTGCCAGTCGGTAACGTGCTGCCCAACCATTCTGATATGGCTTCGACAGACTGGCCGTTTCGTAACCTTTGGAGAACCTCTTCCCATAGTTCGGGTCGGACGAGAGCGCTGATGACACTGTCGTTTTGCCGCTGCTGTTTCCGTAGGCTCTCGATTTCATGGCGTAGGTGCTCCTTAGACTGACGAACCGGAATCTCATATACACACTCAACATCCTTCTGGGATTTACAGCGGCCGCAGGGTTTTTGACCATCGCACTAAGAGTATGTTAACGTCAATATGTAATATGGAAATATTACTTTTCGCGATCTACTCTCCGTGCTGACTGCCGGTGCTGAGTCGGATGGGAACATGCCAAACTACAAAGGGGATGTGCCAAGGAATTCGCACTGACAAGACGGGTTAACATACTTTGGCACGCTTCTTCCTACACTCGGTACAAGCGTTGGGTGTGACGACGCCCAAGCCTCGTCTGCGCTTCAAAGACAGTGCATGGGCGGGCCCGGATGTGGCAGCCGTCGAAGGCGCTTCGTGCTTTAGGGATTTAGTCGAAATCGGAGTCCGCTCCGCCGATGCCGAGCTGCCTTGTTCCTCCTCCATGGCGGCGTTTGTCAAGACCGGTGGGGCATGCTCGTCCACAATGACAGCGCGACATCCGCACCGCAGCTGGCACACGCGGAACGGGATTGACCGAACGATGCGGTAGGTGGAAAGGCGAGCAGCAGTGTGTATTCGGACTAGAGGGCAACGAGTCCAGGTGGCTTAGGCAGGCACAGCACAAGCTCGAGAAAGGGGCACACCGATCCACAGCCACTAGAACAATGCAAAGCGTCGCGATCTCGGCTCATCGAGTGACGGGTACGAAGCGACACTCGGTGGGCTGGACAGCGTTGAGGCTATCGCCACTGCGTGGGGGGAGGGGTCTCGACCGGCAGAAGGGGAGAAGTGGGAGAGACGAGGATCGGAGTAGGGTGACTAGCTCGCTTGAAGAGCTTGACGCGCGCGAGAGGGTGTGAGCGTAGGTGTAGGCGTAGGCGTAGACGTGAATGAGGGCGGCGAGGGCGGGGGTGGTAGGGAGGGAGGGGTCTGACAACGGCTGACAACACCGAACTAACTTCACACTCTCGTCAGTCAGTCAGTCAGTCAGTCAGTCTTGGGGCGCCGGAGCGGTGAGAAGGGCACTTGGAAGGAAGGACTATCTCAGTTGAAGTCGAGGACCAGCGAGGTAGGACAGAGCCCATCCAGGGCTTGCGCGAAAGAAGGACCAATGTGCGCTCGCGCAAAAAGGATCTAGCGTTGCCAGAGCCGCGGACAGGGCAGCCAAGCTTCGCGGTTCTAGAACAGTCCTAGCCATCCTGGAACTGCCGGCGGTGGCTGGGTACATTGTACAGTTTTCTTGCGACTTGACCCAACATATGTGTTGATGATCAAGATGGAGAGTGCGTCTGACACGGGAGCTTGCTCGGGTGCTTGGCTATGTGCTTGCTACTTACTTCTTTACGGTGTGACACGAGGGGACGAGGAAGGAGCTTCTCGTCAAAAGTATCAATTACAACAAAAATGAAGGGATTCTTTTCCGAACTCCAGATAGCGGGTACCTAAATTCCTCAGGCCGTGACTAGGAATTTCATGTTGATGGTGCCGGTGAGAGCAGGCGAAGGTGGGAGGATCAACAAAATGAGGAGTAGCTACATAACCTAAGGCAGCTTGTATGTACCTAGCACACACGTTATCACATATGCAGGTGTACCTGGTACCGCTAATTAGTTGTGATATATGTGCCGACCCTGGTAGTTTCCGAAGTCCAATTACACTACGTAGCACAAGACGTTGCAAGTAGACACTTCTGTGCCTAGTCACGGGCAACGTGCCGTACCGAGCTATACGCGACTACTATTGGTCATTGGCCCTGGGGCTTCAACACATAGCAATCTCGCGCTGACTATGTTAGTCTATCGACTTTTGACTTATGTGGAGCTATAGGAGTGAAAGCTCCCTTTAAAATCAAGGAGCTGTCTTTCACATCAAGGTCAGCTTGTTCTTGGCTACTAGACTAACTTACCGAGTTGCCAGTTCTTATTTAATAAACGGCAGCCGTGTTCATACTAGGTAAGTACATAGGCGGTACGAATCGTATGTAGGTATATGATAAGTTGGCCCCCTTTCTCTGGTAAGCGCTGCTACCTTTATTGCGTCATATTGTCGTTGTGGTAGGAGTCACGATTACCTCATGGTAGTATTGAAACCAATACTTGGCAGGTATGGTACTAATCGCTGCAGGCGACTAATGTACCTAACGTATGTAGAGTTGGCACCTACAGCAACTGGCAGAATCTTGATTCTTTGCCGGAAACCAATACCGCCTTTTCTCGATAAATTGGTTACGGCTTTCTCCACAGCTTGCTGGCGTTGATTGGCTAGCCCCAGATTTCTCGTAGATCATTTACAGCTGTTGCCAATTGAGCTTTGCTGACACCCTTTGAAAGTGGAGAAAGCCGTAACCAATTTATCGAGAAAAGGCGGTATTATAGCCGCCAATTGAAGTGGTGTACGCAGCCCGTTTCTATGTAACTTGTTTGCAGGAAGCCAGATCTGCATCTTTCAACCGAGATGCTGCGTGTGGAGCCGGGGAGCAATGTAGGTGGTATTTTACCTGTTTCCCATCGACCCCCGCTCCAAAATTTCGATGCGAGAAGGAAGAATCTGATCCTTGAACAACGAAGTACCTACTTATCTACCAAGACCAGCTCCCCACATAATCAGCCTAACCACACCTGGTAATCGTAGTATACTTAGACCAACACACGAAATAAGCTGAAAAGCATCAAGCTTATCAAACTTTCACTTTCCATGTTTTCTTAATCGGGATGCTATGGCTGCAATGGACTTATCTGACAACTATCATACACCAGTTATGACTCCGGGGTGGTCCTAGTAAATAGAGACGACAACAAGGAATGTGCTGCTACTGAAAGTCCTACATAGGTAGGGGTAGCTAGTTGAGTCCGAAAGCAAATAAAGACAATCGTAGTACAAAGTAAATGCGCTCCATTGTGTATGCAGTTGGTCCTACAGTAAGTGGTAGTCCCCTTTTATTCCACCTTAACCTGAGCCTTGTTATGCACCGTTCCCACACCCAACAGACCGCAGCCTCCAAATAGTGATTTCTTCAATACCGCTTCACTGGACTTCTGCTCTTCGCCGGACTTCTTCCCCTGTCCACCTTGGTGGGACTGAATCGTCTTGAAGGTGTCTCGGGTAGGAGAGCTTGAAACCTGGGAGCAGGCGACGCATCAGTGTCCGGCGTCTCGTCATTCGCTGAAAAGCGGTGCAGATTGTGGCGAGGCGTCTGCGGTTGTATAGCCTGCCAATACACCTGCTGGGGAGCCGCGGGCTGGCTGGGGTGTGGCTGGCTATAGGCTGGTGGTGCGTGTCTTGTAAAGTCAGGGTAATCATGCGCCGACTTGTAGAGAGAACGTCCACTAAAGACAAAAATGGCAAACAAAAGAACTAGTAAAACCTGTACTGATGTCAGTGATTTTTTCGGTCAGAGGCTTGATGTGTAACTGTAAATAAACACGTACGATGGTCTTGTATGACATGGTGTCAACGATCTCGTTGACGATCTCTACAATGTTCTTTGCCCCAAGCTGGACCTTCTTGAGGTGGTCGGGGTTTTTATTCATGCAAACAGACCACTGCTCACATAGCTGGTACATAGCCGGCAACCGCTGGTCTACTGGGTGGCATTTGTTGTCTATGTAGTCGGAGCGACACTTGGCCATCTCATCGATAATGTCGTCGCGCACGGCGGATTTAGCTGCTGCAAAGTCCTCGCGTAGGCCAGCTAAGATGGCCCAGCCGATCCATACTGTCCCTGTTACGCACACGAGACTGAAGCCAAAATTTAGCCAGTATCCCAGGATGCTTGGTGCGTACGGATGTCGTTGAATTGTAGCCAAGAACCCCCCAAACCATCCATCCTTGCTATGCCTCTTCTGGCTGTTCTGCCGTCTGTTCGGTTGAAATGTGCTTTCATCAGATTCATACTCGGAATCATCACCTTCGCCCGGCTGTATATATGGCAATCGATATCCGCTTATATCTTTATCGGCATTGTACCGCTTGCGCTTGCGAATCTTGTCCCTTGTGGGGAAGATAGTCTTAGGAATCTCGCCCTTCCCACTCGCCTTCTTCGGGGATAGTGATTTGTGCTTGCCCGTGGTTGCGGGCGTGATGGCCATGCGAGCCATATTGAAAGACTGGTCATGGTCCGGTGTCTCAGGGAAGTCGGAGGCGTCAGTAGCGGCGGGACTAGCGGATACCTCTGACAGCGCATCCATATCGAAGGGCTTACGGGGGGTGGTGAAGGCAGCGTTGCGGAAGGGCGGCGCCGTAGTGCTGCGCTGGGTGCGCGCACTGGCGAAGATAGACGGGGACTGCTGCGGCATGGGCGTGGGAGGTGGCGGCTTTGACGGCGTCGTTGGTATGCGAGAGAAGCCGTTCTGAGTGTATGCGCTGAAGCCGGAGGAAAAGAGACCTGGGTGGGTGGACAAGTTAGTTTAGTATTTGTTGTTTATTGTTTGTGCATCCCTTTCGCGGCTGACGTTGTGCAGACTAACTTTTATTCTGAGCTTGCTTCGTGGATTGAGCAAAGGGGCTTGAGGGATCCATTGGAGCATCGTTCTGGTACTCCCAATCCATGGGAGATTCATAGCTTCGCTTCTCCATCACCGGGTCTACGCTAATTCCGCGCTCTGGGAGATAGCAAATACAAAACGGCAAGAATTAAAAAGAATTAAGAACAAGCAGCAAAATGTCGGCTCCAGACTACCTGGTCATTAGAGGCGCATGTAGTCGCTGAATAGTAGGTCGTGGATGGTGAATGATAGGAGATACTTCATGCGACGACTCTTGCAGGTGCCAGATATAAACCATGCATAGTTAATAAAATCTAGACTAGGGATGTCAACCATGGCTGTAAAAGTAAACAAAGCTAAATGACCTATGTTTGCCTTGAGCAATAGCTAGAACTGCCCCACGTCAGCAGAGTGCTTCTAGCTGCAGATGGTGGCAAATCTAGGTAAATCAAACCGCAATGCACCACATGCAAGACAAATTTATGGCCCCATCCATCGTGCTCTACCTACTATACAGTACGTACCTACAAAGAGATAGATCTCTGCACAGCCACACCTATTCCCTAACCACAGTATTCAAGCCTCCAATCTAATAGATACCTACATGCTCAACCTGAATTCATTCTACGAACTTCATCGATTTTCATCTTGTACTTCTCTTTAAACTTTTCGTAGGTGCTTATCGAAATCTCGCGCCTTCATTTCATCCAGCATCGAGTATCTACTACAATCAACATACAAATTTTATTATCTATTCAGATTGTGTACAGCGCCCTTCGTCACCTTTCCTGAACTTGCCCAAGCCTGTGAGCCTCGCGTTCTCAGGCGCCCTATCAATCGCTATGTCCGACGCCGAGTCGCCTGCGGGCTCGCCTGCAAGAGAAGAACCTCTCCACGAAGAAGCACCAAATGACGATGCCTCCGCGAAGGACTTGGGCGATTACGATGTGGCTGCTGCCGGCGATTCAGACCGAGATTCAGACGCGCTATCGGAAATCGATGAAGATCAGTTTGAAGATTACGATCCCTCCGCCGTACGTATCGAAGAGCGACCCGTCGAAATTGATGAGGACGTTGCGCGCACCTTGAAGGCCTCAAGAAGAAAGGGCACCGCAACAAAGAAGCCAAAGGAAGGTCGCCGCGAGAAGAAGCGTGCGCGCGATCGCGATGACGAAGCCGATGGCGAGGTCCTCACCACAAAGCGAGTCCGTAAGACGGGTGGTGGTGAGAGTAGTCGGAAAGAGACACCAGAACCCGAGAACGAGGAACACTTGACACCCGAAGAACGACGGCGGAGGGCTATAGAACGTGCTGCTGCTAAGGAGAAGCCCAAGACTAAACGGCGTAAGAAGAGGGATGAGGATGTAGGTCTCTTCCGCTATATTTGCTGCGATGTTGCTGTATGTGTTTTCAGATCGCTGATTGTATTCGTGGTTTAGGATCTGGAAGATGAGATGGACGAGAAGATTGCAGACCTAAAAGTCCGCATGGAGAAAGCTTGTGAAGCCGACAACGCCGCTCGAGAGACAGGTCAACCGGCTCTCCATAAACTCAAGCTCCTACCCGAAGTTACGTCTTTACTCACAAGCAGAGCCTTACAAAATATCGTTGTCGATCCAGATACCAACTTCCTCCAACACGTCCGGTTCTTTTTGGAGCCTCTCAACGACGGCTCTCTCCCCGCCTATAATATCCAGCGCGATATCTTCCAAGCCCTGCTCAATTTACCCATCGAGAAGGAGTCCCTGCGCATGAGCGGTATTGGCAAGATCATTCTATTCTACACCAAGTCCAAGCGGCCCGAGATGGCAATCAAGCGCATGGCCGAGCGACTGCTAGGTGAATGGAGCCGGCCTATTCTAAATCGCACGCACGACTACAAGAAGCGTTACGTGGAGACGCGTGACTACGACTACGAGTATGTCGCCCTACTTTTTTTACTCGGATCTTTCCCTTACTCAAGAATGCTACTAACGCAATCCGACAGGGCGGCTAAACGGCGCCAGGCGCAAGACAGCCAAAGAGCACTCCCTCAACGCCCAGCCAATGCCGACCGCGAGCGAGCCCTGGCCCCCGCGAACCAAAGCAATCGCGCCCGTCTCCCAGGCTTACCGCAGGCCTACACCATCGCGCCGCGCAGCACCTTCAACCCGTCCCAGGGCCCGGAGTTCAAGCCCATTGGCGCCAGCGGGTTCGACGCGTTCAAGAAGATCGTCGGGAACAAGAAAAAGAAGTAAAAGCCCCTGTTCTGTGTGGTAGATTTGTAAGGGCGTTTTGATCAAAGGGGTGTGCGTTCGGGAGTCTCGGCGTAAACCATTCCTACATGCTGTGATTGAGCGCGATAGTGCGGCGCTCTCCGTAGCATGCTGAAGTTCCTATGCTCTCGACGTAAAACGGGTTAAATAAAATTGCACAGTTAATGAAGTTGCTATTCCTGATGTCTATTTATTCACGTCATCCCTTCGCTGCTAATGTCCTTCTCTACTCTACTCTATTTTATATGATTATGATGATAACGTGACAAGATATTTGGTTGCTGTTCGCCTAAGCAGTCCCCCAATGCAAATGGTTTGCCTGCGCTTTAGGGTATATGTACGCGACCATGCGGTAGGTAGGTAAGAAGAGATGAGATTCGATATGCGCCACGTGACGGCAAGGGGTGGGAATCCAGAGGGCAGAGGTGGCCAAAAGTACCTAGTGAAGGAGATTATGATATTTCGTAAATTGCAAATATTGATCGTGTGGATTCATACACATACAACCCTTGTGGAATCCCTCACAGTACAATGAAAGAGGCCTCGCAACTGAAAGTCGAAATAAGACAAATATATAAACTAGTAGGACCATGTGAAATAAATAGCTTAGCTACTACTTAGCAGACTTGAAGGCCGTAATTAGCAAGTCATTGTTCGTAACCTCTGCAAGATAGGACAGATCATAGCACAATAGCACTAACCACAGTATCAAGGCATGGAATATCAACAAAATCTGAACTCGTCTATTCAAGCTCATGTATTAATAGCTTAACCGATTACCCTAGCAAAGATGTTATCTACTCTTTTAAGAATTTGAAATGGTACCTATCTGCCGACTTGACTAGGTTGGCTTATATACGTGGATGACGAGTACTTCCTTACAGGAGATCGATCACAGACTCACACAAGAAACTCAGAAGACGAGATGATCTTCGCGGTAACAAAACGCCATGCCTGCATCCCTCGCTCTTCCATTATAGTAATGATGATGTAAGTCTCGGGTTGTATGAGCAAATAAGAAGAACAAAATACAGAACTCAAAACCACGGGGAACAGTTGAGGACTTTTGTGTGTTCCTCGTCTCTATCGTGTGAATCAGCTACACAGCTCGAGTTCAGCCCAACCGTCCCCCCTTGGTTCGTTTCGCTCACGAAAGCAAGCAAACTCTCGTGACATGTCTTTTTTCGATTCCTCAGTTCAGTATTTCATTCTGTTGTCCAGAATATACTCTCTCTACCGGTTTCGCTGATAGTGTCCCCCCAGACAGCGATCATTCAGATCGTGACCGAGTAAACCAACGCTGTACTTGTGCTAACAACCGTCCCACTAGAGCCCGATACTACCGTTTCTTTACCTCAGTAGCCCAGCCTTCTATCCCTTCACCCCTAGATCCAGGTACCAGGCCTTCGAGTTTCACATTCTCCATGCCCGGCGTATTCTCCAACCAAGAGTGGTTTGCCATACCGCCGGCATTCGCTCGTTTCTCGGGTAACAGTTCGAGCATGGGCATCAGGAAGTTAGCGACTTCGGTAGGATGGTATTCAAGCGGCGGCTCTTCCTCGGCAAACATCGCTTCGACAGCATTTTCGTCCTGGCCCGCCTTCCTAGCTTCCATTTTGGCCTTCACTCTGGCCTCAGCTCGTTCCCTCGTTGCCTTCTCCTTCGCTTCCCGTTCTTCAGGCGTGGGTTCTTTCGGATCTTTAAAGTGATATTTCTCGCGCAGCACTTCAGGTAGCGCCCAGTGGCGTAAGCGGTGAATATTGCGGAGCTCTCCTCTCTTATTGAAAATCTCCTGAGACCACCGACCAGTTTTCCATAGCTCTTTGGGGAAAGGGCCAAGGAGTTCTATAATTTGTGCGATATGGTCGTCATCCTTGCCATATTTCGTGCCTGATTGTGGGTCAAACAGATAATCACCAGTGATTAGCTCGAACACCTTAATCGTCTCTATTAGCATGAATCCACAGAACGCCCGACCACCATAGGTATCGCTGAAAGAATGGTTGTGTAAAGGGACTTAATCATACCATAGCGGCCATACTCCATACATCTGTGCTCGCGCCCCATTTCGCTCCTAGAATAACCTCCGGCGAACGGTACTGGCGGGTTTGAATGTCATTAGTGAAGTGATGCGACACCCAGCAGGCATTTCCCAAATCAGCGATCTTCACGTTGATGATCGCGCCGCTCCTCTTTCTTTTCTTCTTCTTGTCAGCGTTTGCGATCGTGGCGCCTGTGGACTTATCCAGAGAGATGCTGGATACCTCTTTTGTCAGAATATCACTGGGCGTTCGGAGAACTCTTAGCATAGAGACAAGAAGATTTTGGGGGGGGATGTATCAAGTACTTACGCCGTCTTCTCTCGCTGTCCTTGTTTCTCGCCAGGTGTTGTTATCGGCGTAGCGTCTATAGAACATCAGTGTTTTGACAGGGGGGTAGCTGCAATAGCGACGAAGGAGAATCTCGCGTTTCGTGCTCAAGTGCAATATTTATGTTGACCAAGGCTCACTCACTATCATGTAAAAGCGCATTGAGACTTGAATGCGACTTGGGCGATGGAAATAGGTTGTCGCGATTGAAAGTAGCATTAAGCGGCGATGGAAGCGGCTGACTGCCAGTGATGAGTGTTCTTCGCCGGCGGCGCCCATTGCGATTGTTCTCTTTATCAGAAGCCTCAGTCTTAACCACCTTCTGAACAACCTGCTCCACATCGCCAATCTCTATTAAGACGTTCTCTGGTTTGAGATCCGTATGGATGATGCCACACTCCCTATGCAGATAATCCAACCCCATTAACACTTGCTTGGTGATCTGCATGACCAAATCCCGAGGTATGCCCCTATGTTGCCATTTCTTGATAAGGCCTAGCAGATTCTCGCCCAGTACTTCGAATACCATGCAGATGTGCACCCCATTCGGTCCCTTATGTTCGAACGAGTCAAGTAAGCTGACGACGTATTTCCGACCCGGGTGGTTGGGATTCGCCTGGACGATCTTTTGGAGTAATTTGATCTCGTCTACGGCTGTTTCGGTGTAATGGCTGGCGGACCGCACGACTTTGAGGGCGACATGCTTGCCATTGGAATTATCTCGCGACAACCACACTGTAGAAAAGTGACCCCAGCCTAGCTTTCGCACGACGGTGTACTTGCCGTCCTTGAACTTCTCGCCGATCTGCACCGGATGGTACCCGCCCTTGCAGTAGTCTTCGGAATCCTCCTCATCGGCAGTGTTCTCGGTGGCGTCTTCGGGGCCGGAGGACGATGTTGGGGAATGTTGATTCATGTTGGTAGATAGATGTGGTGGTCTAGATCAGGGAGGGGTCAGTTCTATGTATATGAGCGCAAGGGTGATCGCATAGAGATCGAAGGGCACAGAGGAGCATCAAAGGTCTGCACACTACATCGGCCAGACGCGAGATGAGAAAACGGCAATCAGCGCACAGCGCAAGCAGGCAAATCCAGAAAGTAACAATGGCGGCAAGAGAGCAACATGCAAATTAGCTGGCGGCAAACTGGCGGCCCTGGACCGACGCTATGGCAGCCCGAAACAAGATTGGAATGGCACCCAAAAGAGGACCAGACGACCGAGTGGACCGGCCAGGTGATGGTCTTTGTGTGCGCCTCCTCTAGTAAAATGGTGGGGGCGGGTGCACAGCAGAGCCGGGAGGGTCTGGCGTTGCTGGGTGTTCTGGGTGCTTGGTGTACTGGTGGTGTATGGGTGGTTGGAGGGGTATCAAGATGGAGAAATGTGGGATGTAATTGGCGAGATCAATCACCTTTTCTTTGCCATGGCGGTCGCCATAGTTGCAGCCGGCCAGCGTGCTGGAACAATGCGGGTAGGCTAGTATATAAAAGGGCGAAAACAGATACCGAAAAAAAAACCTGGAATCGAGGAGTGCAGGACGGGAAACAATGGGATGGATGGAGTGTGGGCGTAAATAATGAATGGGAGACACTGAGATGGGTACAGCTCTAAGTATACCGGCAAGTAGGGTGGAATGGAAGGGAACCGGGCCAACCAGCGGCGGCAGGCCAGCAGAAGCCAGTTCACCAGCCAGGTGCCAGCTAGCCAGCTGTCAATACGTCGGTCGCTGTTAATGCTGGGGGGGGAACCGTCAAATCGAGAGGGAGAGATAGAGCTGCAAGCCTCCAAGGGGGACGAACAAACAACAACAGACAAGCCGGCGGTGATCCGACACTGTTCCGTCTCATTCTCGCCTGCCCCGGCTACTTTATGCTTAATCCGACTTCTGATGGCATTCCCCAACTGCCTGTGCTTTATGAGGGATTCTGCATCTTGGGACGCTTCACTCCATCCGATACACAATCTACCAGAGCAGCGGTCGTGGGGGTTCGTTGCGGGCAAGCGGCGGGCAATGAGTGATGAGGTAATGAGGGGAAGACCGCTGTAGGCGCTATGAAACTAGAGATCAAAGCCGTGCTAGGTACCACTTAGGTACCTGGGTAGATGGTGCTATTGGTGGTGCTGCAGGTACAGTATACTCGTCGAGTATCTCTCTCTCGCCCCCGTTCCCCGCTCCGATCGAGGTTAACGTTTGCGCAGGAGGCTTGGGCTTGACCTGTCTTGGCGGTTCTTCAAGGAAGTCTCGTCAGGGGTGGCCACTCGACCCCGCCAATCTAAGATTTTGTAACAACAGAGGCAACGCGGCCGGAACACCGACCGGAGTGCAACAGAGATGCGTCAATGGCTGGCTGCTTACTTCCTGACGGCTGGCCGGGGAAAGGCGGGTTATTAGGTCTTTGGTGCAGTCTGACCCTCGGCTTCCTCTCCCTGCTAATTGTACTGCTGGCGCAGAGCGACGGCGCGAGTGGAGATGGAAAAGATGCTTTGCGTATGCAGGCAGAGTTGCGCGCTTGCGCGTATCCAGAAAGAAAAAAAACGAATGAATAGGGTAAGGGTAAGACAAATACAAAAAGGCACTTACACCGGAGCCGGACCCTCCGTTGTGATGATGGGCTTAAGACCGTCCTTCTTCCTCTTCTTGTTTATAGCGGCATTCACAGCGGCAGCAGAAGCTGAGTTGGTGTCATTTCCATTCGCCCCGGCCATCAGAGGGACAGTAGTCGAGGGCGCACTCGAGGGGGCCGCGGCAGCGTAGACGGCGTCAGCATCGGCTGCTGGCGATTTTGATATGGTCACCGCAGGCACAGTCGTGGTCGTCGTCATGGTCGCGGGCGCAGGCCCGGACTTTATCGTGTCCTTTGCGCCATTCATCTTCGCAAGCTCGCGCAAGACGAAACTCTAGATGATTTTGGGTTTGGGTTCTTCCAGGGGTACCTGGGCCGAAGCTTCACAAGGAGGGGCACGGGCGCGACACTGTGTTTTTCTAGAAAACCCGTGAGGCTCAACGCTCGCAACTAGGCGCGATGCTGCGAAGAAATTGGGGCTTGGCGCTGGGGCTGTGGCTTTGAGGGAGCAGCACAACACGAACACTTCTGCAAATGCTGACGACGATGGCAGACTTAGCGTAGGTAAGGTATGAAGATGCAATATGTAATATATAACGTCAAGTGTTGTGACTGCGGTGTCGAGATGAATGGAGCCGATTTACCTCTTAGTATGGAGACCGAAGTGGCGGCAGGTGACCGGTGGTCGGGTGGTTCGGTCGCAAATGCGTGCACAACAACAAGAAGCGTGGCGGCCGGGTTTGCGGGTGTTATACCGTTACCCTATGCTGTAGGTACAAGTTATATAGACGGGTATCTCTGTATTGTCTCGTTGTCTACAATACGATAGAGGAGTGCTAAAAAGAAAGGAAAAGTGGACTTGGACTTGGTGATTTTGTATCGAGTGCTCGATGGCTCGCTTGCTCGGTCTTGAGTCGTTGAGTCAGCATTCAGCGACTCGTCCGAGCATGAGTATGATGATGTTGAATGCGCGTTAGCATATCTAGCATCTAGATGTGTGTCGTATCCAGATCTGGACAGACAGAGGACCGGGATGGCTGATTGCTACCACTGTCAAGATGCACGGCAGGGAGCGGTGGCGCAACGACCGATGCTGGCTTGGGGGGGGATGTGCCGAGTTGTCTCAGGACAAGGAACTTGTTGCCTCTTGCATGTGCATTGGATGTAGCGTATACCAGGAGACGATATATGTTATATGACACGATAAAAAAGTCAATGGATGCGATGGAGGGGTGGTGGTGTTGGGGTGTATTGGGCCGATGCAACAACAACAACGGATCATCGACCGTGGTAGATAGAGGCGGCTGATAATGGCAATGCTACCCTTCCCTTTTTCTTCACACTTAAGTTCTAAAACAAACAACGGCTCAGGAACAAATACTGGAATGATGCAGGAAATGGAAAATGCTCGTGGGGTCCGGAGGAGAACGAGAGAGGTACGGTGTCCAGTTAGATGCGGGCTTAGACAGGCCGAGTTTGCTGATACCTAAGCCCCGCGACGAGTTACATCACGCTCGTGGACTAACTGAGGTAAATGATAGGTCGCAGCTACCTCTTGTTTTGGTGGCACGAGTTAGGTACCTGCCCATCTAAGGACGGTAAGCCCTATAGGGCGTTCCTTACAATAAGACATACAGGGAATTAGGTACTTACAGGTAGGTAGAGCATTCGCGCTAATTTTTTGCAGGTGAGTTCCTGTGTAAGAACTTTAAGATCGTCATGGATTTGGATTAAGAATACCCGTACAAGGGTAAAATAATGAATACAATGACTTTCATCACTTCGAAAAACTCATGGCGTATTACTTACTGATAATCCAGGTCGGACAATGCGACAATGCCTCATTATTCTATAGAAGACTCCTTCAGACGACGCTGCCACGGCTTGAAGCGCCATCCTAACTACCTGGTAGTCAAGAGTTCATTCATTTCGATGTTCCTTATGGACTTCTACAATTTCGTTTATATGCCGCTTCCCAGTCCATCAGCATAATCTACCAATCATATAAAAATACGCGTCAAGCCTAGTAGCTGGGTAGCACTGCCAGTTTGGGTCGTCCTATTCGAGTCTGGCGATGATACCATCCCGCCTACAGCTTCTAATAAGGTCGTAGTAGTGAACGCCCCCCTCGGCATTGATTGGGCAATCCGAATATGGTACAGATTAGATACGGTATTTATAGATACGCCATCCTTTCCTGCTACATTACCAGATACTGTTTGCCCAACTTCTAGAATACCGCGCAGGTGACGTCGACATGTACCACACGATGGAGCACTAACAAACATGAGAATCCAGCTTAACGCCATCGGAGAAACTCTCTAACCTACCTTGACCACGATCAGTGCCTTGCGAAACAAACTCCCTAGATACCCAGCCATCAGTGATCTCCCTATCCGTCGTAGCGTACCGTCAGTGCGGTTCGACGGTTGTTCCCCGTCCCAATCATGCTTGTTCTCAGGGTCGGGAACGACAATATATCTAATAATCTACCTAATAAATGTCTCGAAGTGACGACACTCTGCAGCTGCAGGGCTTCTGCAATAACTGTAGAACTGGAAGGATGCATGAGCCGGCTCGACAAGCTTGCATCGACTATCTATCTAGAAAACCCAGTGGCCAGACAACCAACCACCCCGCTCAAAACAACAGGATAATGGATTTATGATTGCATCATATCTCCCCACTACGCAGCCCTTTCCGGCGCGACCCGTTCGGCTTAGCATAACCGAGAGCGCCCCAGCATCCTTCTCCCTGTACATACAGTGGCGTGATATACATGGCCCGGGCAAGCCCCGTCATGAGGCTGGGAAATTTCAACACCGCCCTGGTATGGTGATACTAGGGATAACAAGGCAGAGATGAATATGGACAAACTTAGCAAAGTCGATAAATAAACCTTGCCGGGGGGCTCATGTTGGAATGCGCTTTGTCTCCGGTCTCCGAAAGGAGGAAGGTGGGCGTCTTATTACCTATATTGCTACTGTAGCGTTATGTGAGCTCAGATAGACAATATAGCAGACTTATTTATAGTTGGTGAGCGATTATTTTTTATCGGATCGGATAACCCGAAATCGAATGGCGTTGTACATGCTGGTCTGGAGAAACAACGTTGATAGAATCTATCTAGAGCTCGCTCAAACTTTCCGGAACATCCGTAGCTGGCGTCCTGACAAGCAGAAATTCTTCCTGTTTTCCATATACCCATTCCCAAGACTCGGTTTCTGCGTTCCAATATACATCCTCTTCCTGGGGGAAAAACATCGTCATGTTTCTTTCCGGAACAAAATGCTCCGCGTAGAGCTCAATGCTGTAGTACGTATCCTTGAGTAATGGCAAGTCACCAATCACTGGGACGCCGTCTTGGAGATTCGTCATGCCTGTAAACTATATGAGATATGTGTACTTCGAGGTGTCGTACCAGTCGCAGAGTGAGGGGTTATAAACTTACCTATCACAGTCCCAGCAGAGTGACCCCATTCGCCTGTAGCATGACAGTAGATCTTACCCTCAATGCCCTCGTCGTGCATCTGCTTCCGAGCCGCCTTAAGAATTTCGTTCCCCGTCATGCCAATCTTCATATTCTCTGTGACGATATCCTGGAGACGATTGACCTTCTTGAGGCCCTCGAGCATTCCCTTGGGGATATCAGCTTCCGTCTCCCCGGGGTACAGCACGTAGCCCAAGTGCTGGGTGTCCGTGTTGAGTCCAAGCGCCGTCACGCCAAAGTCGGTATGGATTAGATCGCCATACTGAATAGGGCGCTCTGATGAGGTTCGTAAGGTGCTTTTGGAAGGGTTTGGCTCCTTTGCCGGAACCGGAAAGCCGTCTGCATTCAGGATGTAGACGCCAGGTTGAAACCAGGTCGTGTAGTTGAGAGACTGGATCTTTTCACGCATCCACCATTCAATATCCTAGTGCTGTTAGCCCCTTCTTTATGAATTTTGAGTATCGATAACTGAGGACGGAAACTCACAAGCGGGGTTGATTTTCCAGGTACAATAACCTTCTCACTAAACGCCTCCTCGATGATGGCCCAGGCCGTCTCCTGCATACGACGGTACCAAGGCAGTCTACCGGGAACCATGGTGGCTATAACCTCGACGGGAAGCATAGGCTCTAGGACAAAGCGGTCCGCCCACTTCTCGCCGAGCTCAGATGAGATCATATCCAGCTCGCCAGCGTGCAGCCCCGACGCGAATGCAATCTCTGAGTGAGTGTTAAGCGCTATAGAGCGTGGCTCTTGCTCCTCAAGCACGTCCAGCAGATCTTCCCAGACGGCCGCCGTGTTGTCAATCCATGAATACGCACTCGATGCGCCATTTTTAGGCGACGCGAGGAATAGATGGGTCGTTCGCCGTCGCGCCGAGAACTGCACGGCATTTTTGAGCGCCCAGAATACTGTGTCTTCCGCGTATTCACGTTGGCTCATCTATGGCGGCGCGCGTCAATATGAGCGAATGGTAGAGCGGAAAGGGTCACTAACCAACCATGCGTCAACACCGTATTTGCGAAGCAGCCCAGGAATCAGCGCTTTGCGTTCTTCCGTCCATGAGTTGACGAGATCGGCTTGCTCTTGTAGGGGTGGCAGTGTCTGCACTTGGGGTGTCTTCTTGGCGACTGTCTCGCCCACGCAGTACGTGGCTACGAGGGCGGCCAACACTCCTAAAGTCCGCATATTACCAGATATGATTCGAAGTTTACTTAGTTTTGTTAATGTGGTGCTGCGACTCTTATGAGGGCGTTCATCTTCTTGAATGCGACATTGAAGACGGTGAGTTCACAAGAGTCGCTAAAGTACCCCATTAATATACGTTCGTTGCCGGGATTCGGTATAGCTCGGTCTCCCACTGATTTAGGAAGCTGGCAAATCTGCTTTTGCGCAAACAGTCAATTTTGAGTATTAAGACGAAGTGAAAATGATAGTTTTGTTAAGACAACATAGGCTCTAGACAGGAGAAACTGCAATTTTAGAGTGATCGATTTGCGTACGTGTTGTCGAGGTCACTGAGTCTGCCTGATAATGCATGGTGCAATGCAACTGACCCCAAGCCACACTCCAGTTAGCCTGACCGCTAGACTCTGTGCGTAGCCGAAATATATCAGACTTCCGACTCCTCGTGCCCAACATAGCCCTCTCACCAAATGAACAAGGCTCGTAGTTTCGATTTTCGATTGGACATAGTGCGAGTACTATGGACATCCTCGATCAGGAGCCTTCCTGCTTGAGTGTCGACGCTCACGATGATAAGATTACTGATCCTGTCTTGCACTACTTTGGCTGTCTTGAAGCTTCTGAACGTGCCTCCTTCTTTGACGCAGAATCGCCGTACTGGGCCGGCGAGATCCAAAGGCACATTAATGCCGGACTGCACCATTCCGTGGCCGAAACTAAAACGGGAAAAAGGCGAGAGATTTGGAAGAAAGAGTGTTTCAGTGAGCTTCGGAGGATATCACTTATACTCAATGCTCTCGCCAAGGACAACAGAAAATCCCATTTATTGAGGAACGTGGAGGCAAGCCGAAATGCATGGCGCTCATCAAAGGAATACCAGTCAGGTATCCAGCGTGTTCGTGACTGGCGGGCTGGTAGAAGCATGCAAAATGGAGTTGCTATTGCGCCAGTTTCAGTTGGAGCAGGAGAAGTATATGAGCCAGATGACTTGACAGTATCGATCATGGCGTTTGATAATGGCGTTGGTTACGATATCCAGCATCCTCACGTAGCGGGAACATTCCCAAATCAAACCACGACAGTGAATAACATGCTCCGACGGGACCACAACGAGCCTTCTGGGCTACTGAATTGGACCAAGAATAAAAAGAAACCTGGGGTAACGTGGTTTCATATACCATCGAACAATATGACTGTGAGCCACCCCCTGATACAATGACGAGGTTTGATAACCTGATAAGGTCAACATAAAAGTGGGTTGAAGTAGGTAGTACCGAGCTTCCAGATATGCTGTTGATTTACTGAGTCCTAAATAGGAGGCCATAGCATGTTATTATGGGGATAAACGACCAAGCAGGGCTCAAATGCGCAACGACAGTGCAGTCTCACAATCCGCGAGGCATCTGCGAGAATATTTCTGGAGGGGGCAACAGTATGAAAATGCGACTAACCCAAGCTCTCGTTTTATGCGTCCATTCTGCCAGTACATTACGCCTAGTAAGCCTTTGATGATACCCTGGAAGGCAGCGAAAGACTAACAACATCGTAAAGGCAATGATCACATAGGATGTGATAATCAAAGTATCGTCCTGTTTGTGAGTGCCTCATCTACTATCAGCGTGTGATATATGAATGACGAGAGGTGACATACCAGGCTCCATATCTCCATTGGGAAACTTCAAGACAACTAAGCTTCTTTACGCAAAAAATTGAAGAAACGTTAGCTTCCAATGCAAATCGGAAACGACAAGCCGCAATCTCTCACAAGGAGAAACGGAAGAGTGAAAGGATAAGCCTTAAAGCAGATTCGACAGCTTCACCGGGTAGGTTTGAATCACGGTTTGTCATGCGCCGAGGCATGTTATTGGCCCTGGATAAGTTTCGGTCTTTGAGCGCGCGTTCTCGTAGCAGCCTTCCCCTGAGTCAATATCTCCTCGATGCAACACGGTTATACGAAGAACTGCACAATTATCCGGAGACATCATTAATTGAAAAGTATCTTTTTACTGATCCCCCACTTCATCCAAGACGAACGTTGGACCAAGGATACTAGTGAGTTGTAATCTGAATCAGCATCTTCCTACTTCCATCTATCCCATATTTGAATGGAGTCTTCCCTTGGGTTCTATGTGTACTTCCGATTTTGCATTTGATAATCAACGCTACTGACACTTGGTGTTAAAGCACAAGTTTACAGACCAACCGGCTTGGGGACCGGAACCAAGTGGTTTACCGAGCCACAACTCCGACTAATACTTTGCATAAATTATTTGACCACGCTAAGCGCCGTGCAATGTGCGATATTTGCTCTTCGTCCTCGCCACAATGTGACAAATGTGCAAGTATCCGGAGCGTTTCGCAGGCGTTGATGGTTGATCAGCTATGGATGTGGGTTTTAGACCAGAAAACGATAATCACATGTTTCCCGAGACGGTACGGGCTGCGGGGCCGTGATCATTCCGGTGTTTTTGAGGCGATACAGAAGCGGCGAGGTCAAGGGCCGGTTCATTCTGTCTTTGAAATCATATATGCCATCCTCGACGAATGTTCCGGCACTTTCTTTGATCGGATGAGGGACTTTGGTGGCCAGCCTCGGGTACTGGACATATTCTCTGAGGCTATTGGGAATGTGGTATGTACTAGTCTTTCTCATGTTCTCACCTTCTCCGTTTCCGTCATGCCTTTTGCAAGACCACTATGAGCTGTTGCTAAAATGCTAGGGGGAAGTCTAAAACACAAATTGAAGAGTCGTACGAATTATGGAAGTGGATTGATAGCGCAAGACGGATTAATCGAAAACAGGGGACCCATCGAAATCTAGAAATACCCGCCTGGGCGTTGAGTCCTGAAGGTCATCTCGAACAAGAGATTGATGATATCGTCGAAGAACTGGAAATCATGATCTCAATACAAAAGACACAGTCGGATGTCTATAAAAAGTTTACTCACCATGCTTCTAATATTGTCAACGATACCAAGGATGGAGCTCGTCTATTTGAGCTAGCTAATGGTATAATCCGACCTGGCTCGGCAGCGTTGATGACAAAAGTCAAAGATCGCATTGAGTATTTGGAATCGTTGCTTAAAACTGCTTCTAACGCAGCTGACCGAGTAAGTACTCGAATGAACTGGTCAGCTAATCTGTTAATACTAACTATAATGGTAGGTTAAAGATCTGTCACAGCTGCGACAGCAGCAGGACAGCGTTATCCAAGCGCTGCAATCAGTTAAACTATCACAGGATTCAGTAGACCAAGGACGGGCTATTATGGTCTTCACGATAGTGACCATTATATTCGTAAGTTAGCTCTAATGTTCTTTGGCCTTTGTTGAAAGTCTTGTCCGAATCTCTTCCTAACATCTATGAAATAATCAGGCACCCCTCTCATTCCTCTCCAGTATATTCGGTATGAATAATGCTGAGTTTGGTGATAATCAATGGAAAATTGCCGATCAATTAAAGTTTATTTGTGAGTCAGCATTCATTGTTTCCGCCGGTAAGCGGCTCACATCGAACAAGTCTCCATTTCCGTTAGTGTTACGGCTCTCGCCTTGGTGTTTGCAAGTAGACGTGTGAAGTTAGCAGCCATTTATATTGCTACTTGCATTTTAAACCGTATCGCCGCCGTTTTACAAGCGACAGGTTTGGATTCATTTATTCACCCTTTCAGTTACTATATCTGGGCTGCAAAAGCTGTGTGGAGGACGCCACGGGGGTTCTTTACGGGAGGGGTGAACTCTTAACTCGCTGAATCGTAGGAATGGACAATACTCCCTTGAGTTGAACCGAATTAATGGCGGAAACTCAGAACCCCATGCGAACCCACTTACACCAGTCCTGTACCTAGTTCCTTGGCTTCATGTCTGGGCACGCTCGTTTCGGGACCGAGAAAAGGATGTTCTTTTCCGCTTGCGATATCACATGTAGCTTAGCGATTACACTACAATAATCCAAGACCATCTCAACTCTACTTACCCAGGTCGTGTGGGGTAATATACGTTTCGAACTACCTAGGTAAGTATCAAAGATGCATCATACCAGTATTGCAACACCTGGTCACTAGTGTAGCGTCTCTAGGCGGGGAAAGGCCTCATTCATATACCCTTTCTTTGGAAACAAAGCTTATTTACATTCTATTATATGAAATATATACTGGGCAATGTCTAATTCAGAAAGCCTAGCTCATAAGCTTCTCATCTTCCTCCCCTTCGAGAATTATCTCATGGCCGCTCCCTTCATAGATGAGGAAAGACGATGCGCATCCCAGAGCGGCAACACCAGCGACCGCCCACCAACTGGCGCCAACAATGCCAGCCTCTAGACTCGCGCCATACCACCATCCACCTACGACAGGGCCGACAGTACGAAACCCCGCTGAGACACTTTGTCCCAGTCCATGCACCAACCCAAGCACACTAGGATGAGGACTGCAATTGTTGAGTAGGATGATGCTTGCTGGGAGCGTGACGGTACGTGCCATGACTTGGAACACCTGGACCACCGTCATGAACATCCATATGATAATACCGGAAGCCGGCGCAGGAGGCTCCGTAGCCGATGGCAGGACGGCGAGGTAGGGAGCCAGGAAGTAAGCGACGGGGAAGAGGGCCATGAAATAGCGGAACCCGCGCAACGTTCCCAGACGCGCGTGCACCGGGGGATAAGCGAAGATTTGGAGGAACATGCCAATTATGCCTAAGATCGAGGTAGCGAAGCCGACAGTGGCGGCTGGCATGCCTAAACCGCCCGTGAAGACCCATGGCAGGGACTGTACTGCCGTTTCCTCGGGCGTGGATCGAGGGCTAGAGAGGAAGAGCGTCCATAGGTTCGTGAAGGCGCCGAGCTGGAAATCGAACAGTGCTTCGGCGACGAGGGTGAATATAACGTTTCGCGTCCAGACGCGGCTGAAGGGGAGTGACCTCCTTGTTCGCTTAAGTTCCGGTGGCGTCGGAACGATGAGCGTCTTCTCTGGATTATCAGTCATTGATGGAGAGTCGGGTCCATTTAGTGTCTCTAGCTTATAGTATCCATCGTCGATGGGCTTCCGTAGGGCCATTGCCCTTAATCGACGAGCCAATTGTAAACCAAGGTCGGGCTTATTACGCCTTTTGCTCGATGTCTAACTCTCGTTTAGCGGTTGATCAAACACAATATAATTGGACGCACCTCTTCGAGCCCAAAAAAGACGATCAAGGCCGTGATGGTCAGTGTAAGGGTATTGATTAAGCTGGGAAGAGCATAGGGGTATTTGAAGATCCAGTCAAACCCCCAGATAGCTCCTTCGCCAAAGAGGCCCGGCAAGGTCAACACAGGGTCAGCCAGTAAACCACCCATCACTAGAGCTCGGTTAAAATTCACTCGTTGCAGTAGATATTTATGATATATACTCACAAGGCCCCAGCGTGCTAGCGACACTAAAGCTAATGGGTAATATCAAGAACGCTCTAGACTGATATTTCCTCTCAACCGTGATCTCAGCAATCATAGTTCGGCTGATGAATGAACATTTGCGTCAGTTCTTTGCTGTAACGAACAAGTAGTAAAGCCATAACCATGGAATACTCACATTATTCCAACCGTGCCATTGATACCACCACCTGCAGCACGCCAGAAGGCAGCAGCCCAGAAGCTCGATGCAAAGCCATATCCTATACACGATATCGCAGTACCAAAAAGGCCGATGATGAGCACATTCTTTCGACCGCACCAACTCGCATCCGCCGCCTTACCCCACAAGAACGCCGTTAATACCTGCGCTCCAGTGAATGCACCCTGCAAAAGCCCGGCCTGGCTTGATATCTGTGCGTCGGAGAGGCTATCGTCAAAACTTTTGAGCTGGTAGAAGACGTAGGCCTGTAGCGACGCGACTTGCAAGAAATCGACGAGTCGAGATAGAAATAAAATCGCGAGCTGATCTTTTCGAGGCAGCGAAGTCCATGTCACTGGGCTATCACTCTTCTTCTGCGGCGTTGCGGGAGGTGTCTGAGCCTCGGCATCTTCAAGGTTCAGCCCCATCTGCTCATATTCTTCTGGCGATGGTAGAGGCCGGTCATTGTCGTGCAGCTGGATCGATGTTGTTCTAGCGTGCCCGTTCCCTTTTATTCTAGATGTTCGTATTCTGTCCATTTTGGAGTCAGAGACACGATAGAAAGGCAGCTGAACGACCGACGAGACCTTTAACTATCAACATGAAACATGGATGTATAAATAGGGAAGGAATGATTTGTTTAGATGTCAGCGACTCGAAACAGAATGATGACGCAGAGAGACATAGCTAGCTTCCCAGCATGAAAAACGTTACGAATCGACGACGCGTTTCTGTTGCATAAAATAGACATGAAACGGATTTCGATGAATAGTTCTTGAATGAAAGAAATTCTATTGAAGACTTACCAACATAGATCCTCGCTCACATGTCTACAATCGCAAAAACGAGTGCTTGTTCAATCCGAAATAGGCGCGGACTCCCGGACGGAGCGGCTTAATTTCTGACATGGGATCTTCCATTATGTTGAAGCTGAGAGCCAAGAGAACTCTCTGCCAAGACGGCTCCTTGCTAAGAGATTTCTTGGCAACGGACTTGTTCTTATACAAGAATGACTATGTGCGCGTCCTTCGTCGTCACTTGTGGATTCCTAGCAATGCTTTCTAACTAGGGGGCGGGTCCACAACCGTCGGCATGTGTCGACTAAAATGCCACGCACTGGATCCGCACTACTAAAGTGGCAGCTCCCCCCAGTATCCCCGTGGTCTCCATGATCTTCATGATTCGTGGCTCTCTTATTACAAGTATACCAGACGAAGACCGTCTTTCAACCAATAGTGTAGAGATACACCAGGTTCTAATTCGACATGGGATGCTCTTCCACTCAGCCACAGGCACAGAGGTTCGCCTACGATTTCAATAAGCGTGACAGGGGTAGCTGTAGCGTCTTGCAGTTGTCAGGAGTACATATACACTAGCTCGCTAATATTTCAGTTGACCATATCACGTTGTTCTGTCTCGTACCCTTGTATGTATGTATGTATGTTCTAGTGTGCTGGGGTGCGGCTTACAGCGTTCCAGTTACATGATTTAAATGAAGAGGAACACAAGAACCGCTATGTTGTACGCGTATACCGTTTCGAACTCGCATATTTTACCTGTATCTAAACTCCCGTTTACGGCTGGCGAATGATGTCCTATCTACCCATATCATATCGGGCATCTACATGTCCTCCGGGCTACTTAGTCCACGTTGAAGCTATCATTATTATGACTTTGAGTAGATCATCAAACGATTGAAGCAATGTCGGGCCGATACTACATATCACCGTAGATCACGGTAAAACTTGTTCGACGTCCTTCAGCCCCAGCTTCAAGAACTTAAGTGTCTGTACAACTGGAAACGATAGCACAACCCAAGAAATGTCTTGTCAGATTAATTAGACGAGTGTACAGAATCCGCGCAGTAAGGTACCAGGCCTATAGCTTACCCTAGATATACCTACGTATAGTCCTACCCATTTCCTGCATTAGTATGATCCATAGTCCCAATAATTAATTTTTCCGCTTTCGCTTTCGTTATCGGATGTTGATAAACTATCAAGGTATCCAAAATGCCGTGAGAAAACTAATATGAGCTGTGGAATCCTCAATATCACTGGATCAAGTGGACTGACAGTCTATGAAGTGAAGACCGACACTGACATCGGTAGTCGGTATATACTTGAGTGATCAGCAGCGTTACCGACTACCGTTCCAGCGGCTCGGCTCTCGGTCGCCATTATTATGGAGTTGGTTCGCTATAAAATATGTATAATACCCCTGGCTTGATAGACTCTGATATTATTGTAAACCCACTTTCGGTATTTAAATGCTGATCGTGAACAGATCTGGCATGTACGGTGTGGGGGTCAGTCTCCTAAGGGCGGTATTGAATAATTACCCGGTTTTTAAACATCGCAAACTTTAGTCTCTATCTTGAACTTATTACATTACACCTCAAACTTGCCACTGATCAGGCAACTCTGAATGTGACTGATGGGGACCGTGAATTATAAGATACAGGGTGCCATTGTGCCCCGCGTAAAGTCTATTATAATAAAATATCTACTTAGTGACAACTCTCTTATGAGGATAGAGATCCACCACCTGAATTTACCCAGTAGCTTTCAATGACGTAGGTTCCGGAAGAAATTGATATGGAAACCTGGTTACTCCGAGATTTCAGTATCATATTCATTAGATCGATACCAAATATCGAATGATCTGCGTGCTGGCCCACGAAAATCCATCGACTGGATCTTAGTTATCGTCGGAGCGTGGTGAGGAAGGGTCTTGTTGTAGACATCCGGCTCTATTAATTAGAGTCCGACCTTAGCAGCTATACTGCATTTTTGGCATTCTGCTCCAACACCGAATAGGAAAGTTGGTGGTGCAACTACCTACATAGCATAGATCAACAGGAGATACGGGGAAATATAGCCGATCCCCGTTAGATACAACGAAGGGCCAAGAATATGTGTGACCGAGATCTGCATGAACAGATGGTAAAATAGTGGGACGCTATTCAACAGTTACTGCTGGCATTTCATCGTAAGCTAAGGCAATTTGACCATGAGGCTCTACTAGGTAATGGAAGGAATGCAAACAGCAAAGTTTATTTGTGCATATCAAGATAAACACTGGTAAATGCGATTGCGTTCTAAGAAAACTCTATTTTGCATAGGTATATTCAATTCTGTACCGTAGTGTGTATCTCAATCCCAGCCTAAATATTACTATGTCTTTACCAAAACGCCGTGACCAAATGCATATTGATTCCATATAACGCCAAGTTGTGTTGAGGATTATGAAAACACCGTGCTCTGTACATAGAAGATCAAAAATAGTACGAGGATTAACCCAACAATCTCCAGTACTTGTGCCGCGACATTATACATTTGGGCCCGATTTCTCCGACGCGATCGTGAGATAAAGTCGGAGTTGTCATTGACATTGGGGAACGGTACGTCTTTGGGAACTGGGACGTCGAGGAATTTGCAAAGCGGCTCCCAGCCGTCTTGAACGCGATATTCGAGTAGTCTCTCAGGAGGCACCATCTTTTTAACCTCGGCGTAGTGTCGCGTGAAGACATCCTTACCGCGGTTCGGAAAGTCGCCCTCGAAAAATGTGTCGAAGAACTTCTTGAGCATTGGGTAGTACATCTTGGCTGCCCAGCTAAAATGCGATAGCATGCGCAGCTCCGGGTCAGTTGCACGCCAGTAGACCGTCTTCATTGTCGAAGCATGCCACGAGTCGACATCTCTGGTGGTCATGACGACCTTGGCTTCCGGATACGCCTCAATCAATTCCTTGGCAAAAGCACACGCCGGCCAGTCGCAGACGGCTTGAGAGCCGCCAAGTAGCTTGTCCCAATCCTTTCGGGTGAACTTCCCCACGCCGTCATACTTAGCTCTTAGAGCATCCATCCAAAGTAGCGCATCCGGCGGGTTCTCTATGGAACAGTTCATCATATGGTAGGTGTCGACAAATCCAAGTTGCTTCATCGCAGCCCGCATAGCTGTGTAAATACATCAGCAGAAGAACTTAACCGATTCAGATAGAACGCGAGAGTCGTATAGCTAAGAGGCAGCTACACAAAAATTCTAGTGAAGAATTTACGTACAAGCAGTTCCTGTTCGTCCAGGTGCCAGAAGAAGAGCCCTCATGGGCACCGTTCGAGTGCATTCCCGGCGATCGATATCCGTATCATTGGTGAAGATATCTGTGGCGGGCTTTTTAGTGTATCTATCGGCGTATGACATGATGGGCTAAGGAGATCCAAAATAGGCAGTCTAAAGTAAAGAATTGAAAAGGAACAGATCCAATTTGAAGAGGAACCGAATCAAGTATGGGAAATATCTCAAGATACTGGGAAAAGCGAAGTCCTAGAAGGATATATATATATTTGCACAACATGTTAATGAGCCACCGTTAATATAGAGACTAGTTGGGAAAGGGGGTCAGAGGAAGGATGTAAGATGCACATCAGCCAATGGTAAACCAATGGATGCTATAGGTAGAAAGTATCTACAAGCCCAAGAGAGCCCGATTGATAACCTTAATCCCGGATGGTTGTTTAAAGTCCCAGAGAAGAGGATCCTTACTTGTCCCAACATGCCTTTCGTGTGCTCGGGGATCGAACTATGTACCGGTACAAATTTTCCATGAAAGAGGAACGACTAAGACAGCTAGCCGTGGGGTCGTTTCAGATCCTCATGAACGTCAAATTCTCGCTCTGCGTTGATCAGAGTCGAAGCTAACGGGCTGAAATTCATATTACCTTCCAGTTCCTCGGTCCCTAGAACGTGCCACACAGCGACATACATGTCACTAATCAAAGACACGTCTATGTGCACCTGTATACCGCCCTCCTCGAATCATATAGAGGTGGGTCAATGTCATGATGAAAACTTGTAGATAGATGACTCCTGGAATACATATAAACCAAAGTATTGTTGATGACGTGGGAGTTGGATAAGGAACCGTACATGTAAAATAGTGTAGTTTTATGCACTCCACTTACTATGCCGGTACTTCCGTCCCAATTATTAAATTAACATCACTAAGCTCTTAATAGTAATAACAGTGTCGAATTATTCTCTGATTTCACTTAACGGGCAGTATCTTATGTCTAATTCTCACCTCAATACCATGAGTTATTTTATGCATAGACGCAACCGAACACAAGTTCATAAGGACTATAAAGACTACTAGAGAAGGCTACTGTGATCACCAGCATTAAGCTAGATCCAATATTTATGTGTCCAGTCTATAGAGTCTTTCCCTAACCTGACATATTGAGAATAATAGAATAAACTAGTATGCGACAGCTTCGCCATCCCAAAGGCATGATATCTACATGATATCATAGAAACATTTGAGGTCGGTACTCTATGATTATTTTACATTAAATTATCTCCTGACGACACAATGTTCTTATTCCCCATCATTAGGGTGGTAAACACCCCTGAAGTGGAAAGATGGTTACGCGGCAGCACTAATTTTTTGAGCCGTCGCAACGCCCAGATCTCGACTAGAGCGAATTTGGAATAAATCATTTAAACGAAAAAAACCGTTTTCACGTCTAGAAACGGGATTATAGTAGCAGCGAATAAGATCCTCGATAAGTATGCGTTCGCAAGGTAAGATAAAGAATATCAACTCTTGGCAGGTGATGCCAAGACATTACGGTCCCTGTTGGACGGGTATGTACTAGTAAGACCCAGGGCATAAGCGCATACGTATGCAGCCGGGATTGACTTCTTGCATGTATGTACCAGTACCTGTACTTACTCAGCCAATAATGTCCTAAATCCATGCATGAACTGCATAGCTTGTTAACTCAGCGGTTGCGTAGCGACTTCTAATCATTAATGACCTGATGGCGCTGAATCGGGTGCATCGATCTTAGCCCCTATTAAGCCTTTCGACTTTCGTTGCTGCGCCGCCTTATTATCGTCATCCTATTGCTCACCGGTCCGCACAAAAGCAGCATAGTCTCATACTGCAATTGATAGTATTGACGGGAAACGACCGCCTATCATATCGAAGGACCCTTTCGGTGGTGTTTCAGGGTTAAAAAAACTGATCCCGGGATCAACGATCGTTGTTTATTCTGTACAGAACGCCGAGTATTAGTTGTGGGACACTTACAAGTACAGCAATGAAGATCACATAGTATTGCAACATGTAACTTGGTAATTGCAACATGTGGCGTGATTAATTCCTATTTCGAATAATACACCTTGAAGATCGACATGAAGTTTAATTCAATGCCATTCCCGGGTTTCCTGCAAGAGGTTAATCTTCCGTTTCCACTTCAAGACCTACCTATTCAGATATGCTGTGGTATCAGATCGTCCGCGGCTCCGCCGCGAAATCTCAAAAATATACCCGGACAGTCTCTCTCCGAATCGTCTATTTGACCGCTCATGCTAACGTCTCCATGAGAGTTCCACTTATGAGCACTTGATCATGTGAATACTGAGAGATCGACGAGCTTGTGAAATGGGATGAAGCCGACCCACGGCATTACATGGTAGTGCAACTGACAAGGCGAGCTTTGAAGAACACCCAAGCAATAAATCAAAGCCTTACAATACCCAAAATCGACAACGGATAACGTCCTTGAAAGCACCAGGATGGTAATCCATCAGACGACGGGAATTTCCATTGAAACTCGCCATCATCTTCATAGTACAACTTAGACATTGCATATAGCACTAGGTAGGGTTCAGGTAAAGATCTCCTGATGCATACGTGTACCCCAATCCAGGACAACAGACAATTGCAAAAGTTTCAAAAATCCGTCGCACCCTACAATTGCAGCGAAAGAAGCGCTAATCATAAGCTAGCCGCTGCTGCGTCTGACAAGTTAGACAACAAACCGGCTCTGTTGTCGTCAGCAAAGTCATAGTTGAAACAACTCTTTGATGGATTGGTTCCCGAGAAAGATTTGCCGTGCGCTTTTCGGCCCCACGATCTTCGCGGCGACTTTTGCATTATAGTTGCGCAAGAGCTGACGTAGGACGCGCTTCATTTAACAACATTCACGCCGGTTCCCTGAAAATAGTTATTTTTTAACCTAATGAGATACTCCACTTTCTTCAATCAGCCCTGTTTCATATGCGATGGCGAGATTGGTTGATAACTCGTAAAGTGAGCTGTAGGATTCTAGAGTATCTGTGGTAAGTTGTGTTGTAAAAGATCTGAATCACTGGTGTAGAGCTGACAAGCATATGTTTAGCTGCTCTCGAACACGTTGTGTCACGACCTCTGGATACTGAAGGCAACGTAGGGGTAAGTCGTGAATACTTGTTGTCGCACAAGGAGCTCCAACAACTACATCTACGAGCTAGAGGTCTATATAAAAAACGCCCTCTTTGTTCTGTCACCCTAGGGAGGCGGTATGCAGCTGTAGGTATCGCGAGGCTTCGCGAGAGTCTGACACGTTGATTCCTAGTCTCGCTATCCGAAGTTGAAAGGTTCAATAACATCATAATTTCCAAAAGTGAATTAACCTTGCAATCTCCTCTTGCTGGGCTTGAACGAAGTTGAAGTACGCGCCGCGAGAGTAAATATAACAGCGCCAGTTGGCAAGTTTATTTCATAGAAGCTATTTTTCTATCACGGTCTTCGTTTATGGCATGCCGATGCTAAGATGCTTATGAGCTCACTCTAATGCTCAGGTTTGTAGCATAACGCTAGCAGGACATCCATTTGCAGGCTTTTTATTAGCGAAGACCATATTCAACGAGGAATATAAACATGTAAGTTACTATGTTTCAAGTTACTTTGTTTAATGCCTCCTAAGTTATATCAGGTCACTTTCCAAAGAATTTGGAGATACGAATTCGTAATATCTTCGAATAGAGAAAAGACCACAACTGCTTTATTAGTAAGCTAACGAATCAGTTAGACTTACCCTTGCGTAATTTGTCTCTCACATCGATGTAGGTATTGAAATAGCTCCGAACACCACTGAGCCTGAGCACCGACAAAGGAGGAAATCTAGCTTTTACGCATCCAAGGGCAGTAGAAATCCCTCAAGTCAATGGGGAATCGTGGGATCA
Organism: Xylaria scruposa; assembly: GCA_022385635.1. Classification (NCBI taxonomy): domain Eukaryota; kingdom Fungi; phylum Ascomycota; class Sordariomycetes; order Xylariales; family Xylariaceae; genus Xylaria; species Xylaria scruposa. The sequence continues at coordinate 1,200,195 of MU280180.1, forward strand.
CGTATAACGTAAGATAAACAAGTAAACTGGTTAATTATCAACAGTAAATTAAGCGAAAACTAGGTACTGGTCTTGAAAAATGAAGATGAAGGTGGCGTTTGTACAGTCTGACCCCAAAAACCCCTTATTAAATACCTACTCCCTTGTATTCAAAACAAGTGAAAACAATTCCCATGTCAATCTAGCTAAAGTCAGCAGAAATCCGCCTGCACTGCTTCAATATACAATTATGACCTTATGTGGTGGAGAGTTACCCTGTAAGAGTCAAAACACCCATACTATTGCTCAGACGACATGAGAGTACGAGAAAAAAAAGAGAGGGGAGGATGACGTAACAAACAGAGAATCCTTTAGAATTTACCACAAAAATTGGGAAGTATGTCTTCATAGTAATTTCAATCCTGAAAATATTGTTTACATGATCTTAGATTCTATTTCGCTCTACCGTATAGCGGTCCCGTGATAATGTATCAAACCATAGGTTAGTATAAAGAATCTCTATGGCCAATTACCACGGCTGAATCATGTCCCTTCTAATGACCTTGCCCTCATCGTGGTCCCGTTTACCTTCGACGACATCCTTGAGGAAATGTCCGCCAATAGCAGGGTCTAACGCGCCCATCTGTGATAGTATTAGCATTGGAACAATTCCTATCTAGGTAGTTTCTCTCAACACTCACCTGCTTCAGCTTCTCCTCTCCGATTCCACCCAAACCGGTAGCCAGAAATCCAGGAGAGACGGCCCAGACTTTCACACCGTCGTTCAGAAGAGTTCTACGCCACTCGCGCATGACCATGTTGAGACCAGTCTTAGCACTGCGATATGATGTAGTCGCCATGCCGATGGCATTCTTTGGCCAGCCTGCGGGCGGTGATGAGTTGATACGCGCCAACGTGGGGGTGTCATTCCGCTCGGTCTCGGTGAGCGTTGCGGTACCACTTGCAATGAATATCAGGCGCGGGTCAGATGACTTCAGCAGCAGTGGCACGGCAAAGGTCGTCAGGATGTGGGTGCCGGTGACGTTAACGTTCCACGAGGCATTGAAGCCCTCCCGCATCGTCATCTTGCCTTGCAGGATTTCGTAGTCAAAGCTTGCACCGCTGTTGTTGATCAACACGTCCAAACGTCCGTATTTTGAAGATATTTCCGCCACAGCCTTCTCGAGCAACTCGTCTGATTCCAAGTCAACCCGCACCGTGCTGAGCGTAGAGCTTGTTTGCGGGTATTGCTTCTTCAACTCGGCGACTATAACATCTATAGTCAGAAATTGTAGTCCAATGTTATTTGCAGTATACTGGATCATCTCCCAATAACGATTTCTCGAATATAAGAGCCGTCGTCCCGAGTGATGGCCGAATGAGAGGGGGCCCTGCGTGTTACTCACTGGCATCCTCTCCCTTCGAGATTGTGCGGCATCCTATGATGATCTCGTAGGCAACCTGACTCTGCAATAGAGCCTTGACAGCCTCCAGTCCAAGACCGGTGTTTCCTACATCGATGATCAACTTCAGTCACACTTGGTGGGTAGTTATAGGCGTATATACTGACCTCCGGTGATGAGGAGTATCTTCTTGTCTGTCGACATGATGAATTTGAGGTTGAATTTTCTTTGGGACGGTGCTTAGGCGCTTAGAAGATGTTAAGACAATGTTCGACTACTGTGACAATAACTCTTGAAGTGAAGGGGAGAAGACGATTTTATATAATGATAAGTTTAACCGTACGCTATGTTCCGGTTGAAAAGACTTCGTGAGGAGTTAGTGACGATAGTGAATATAATTGGTCGGTTCCGCCTCCTACGTCGTTATTAGGTAACATTCTTCTACGTTCTTTTATATCTATTTGAGTCTAAAACACAAGCCCAAAAATGGTGGCCATTAAGTCCGAGAGCGAGCCCGCTCAGTACAACTCGTTTATGTATTTACGCGTGTAGTGAACACATGAATTATTCATATCATATCTACGGTCTCCGGATGGTCAAATCAGTCCGGTGCGGGTCCGTCGAGAACCACTAACACCGAACGAAGTATTGCTGTAAATTAGATAATCGCTTCGGGCTCGCGTCGGTCGAGGCCGGATATAAGATTCTAGCTCGCGCTTGGTCGGAAGACTGTACACGTCATTTCCTAACCCCGCAATGGTCGCTTAGTTGTAATTTGCTCTTGATCTCACACAACACAGGTTATAAAAGTAAACCAGACCCTCGCGATTGAAAAGTAGCTTTACAGGAAAGAAAAAAAAATGAAGAAGATGTATGATTATCAATAGGGAGATATTTACAAAATGTAAAATCAATTTATACGGTATCTGCGTATAATAGACGAGATGCACCTGAGGTCTATTGTTAGTATCACTTTGACGGCCAATTTGGCCCTGTGACTTGCCAAGCTTTTTAGTAACCAATAAAACCGAGGTACTAGAGGGTTGAAAAGAGGCACGGAGCCAAATGGGATACAAAGTATGTAAATAGTAGGCTATTAAATTTTAATGCGAAAACCAAGCCCAAATCCGCAGCTTTGACAATGAGGTTTAATCACACAGCATGTCAACGTAGAAAGCAGCGATGCTAATAAGAGATGCATACCTCAGTCTAAGACATAATATGTTGTCTCGCTCTCGTTACGCTTGTCGTCGCCACCGGTCGTTCAGACAAAGCTTAAGACTTAGGGACACCTTTTGGTGACTAAGCCGATCACAGTAATACTTGCTAGACCGATGCCTGCATGGCCGGCCGCTCGCCCACACGCGATGCCGAAGTATTAATCATCGTAATAAGCTCATGGAAACCAGTCGCATCTTGATCACATTTAGGTTTTTGTTTAAATACGGTCCCGAGCTCGTCAGGTAGACAGGTACTCTAATCTCTAGCACTCACCAACACATCCTCAAGCAATCAGTGCTTTCTGAATATCTTCCATCTCGTTCTAGAACATTGCGGCAAAATGACAAGACTCACTCTCAAAAACCCGACAATCCCTCTGGATTCTACTATCCTCGTCACTGGAGCCAACGGACTTATCGCTTCCTGGGTTGTCGATAGGTTCCTCGAGGCGGGTTACCGGGTGCGTGGAACCGTACGCAGCATCTCTCGCTGCTCTTGGATGGAGGCTTTCTTCGCCGATAAATACGGACCAGGCCGTTTCGAGCTCCTAGAAGTATCAGACTTCAGTGCCCCAGGGGCATGGGACTTGTCAGTTAAGGGTGTTGCCGGCGTCGCTGGCGTAGCTGGGCAAGCAGGCTTAGGTCTCGTGGATGTCGACGCCGCATTGGATCTGGAGTTTCCATTTGTAACCGGACTCTTAAAGGCAGCTAAGGATGAGCCTAGTGTCAAGTCTGTGGTCTTCACCAGCTCGGCGTGGGCTGCTTGGACGCCGGACCCGAGCAAAAAGGTGAAACTACATGAATGGTCGTACAATGATGATGCGGTCCGCGTCATACGCAGTGATGCTTCAAAGGAAGAAAAGGGGATGAAAGCGTACATGGCTTTTAAGTCTCTTCTCGAGCAACGGATCTGGGACTGGGTCCGCACAGAGAAGCCGTCATACACGTTTAATACGATCCTTCCCGAAACTGTCTTTGGCCCGACACTCAATCCCGAGAAACAGGGCATTCAAAGCACCTGTGGAATGGTCAAGTGGCTTAGGGATGGCGTGAACTTGAATGTGATCGCCGGCGTCCGCGCCCAGAGATTCATCGACCCGCAAGATATTGGGCTGCTATATGTAGCAGCTCTCACCACACCGGGCGTCAACGGCGAGCGTCTTTTCGCATTTGGTGATAAGTACAGCTTCTTCAAGATCGCACAAATCCTGCAGAAGCTGGAGCCAGAGAGGAAGATACCGGCAGTAGAAGATGATGGTTGGGATGAGAATGAGGTTCCGAATCAGAGGGCGGAAAACTTGGTGCGTGCTCTCAAGGGGCATGGATGGGCAACATTAGAAGAAAGCATTGCGGATTGCCTAAGGAGTATCAAGAGTTTAGAAGTCTAATGTAGAGCGTTGTGTTGCTACTGGGTTATTTAGTTATTATAAATTATTATAATCTCCTTGATTTTTATGCTTTTTGGTTCGCACTAGTCTCTCACGATAGGAACTATGTTCTTTACTCTAGGATTAAAATATTTAGTGGTATTAATGGCACCAGGAATAGTAATCGTCGTCATTTAAGATTTTCTCCTAACCTGACCGAACACAAGAATATGATCGGGGCAGCCGGAGAATCATATGTATAAATAAACTTCACTACAATCTACAGAATCTCCCTCCTGACGCAATTCTATAGGTATTCGAGGTACTGTCAAGAGGGCTGCCGTTATTCACACAGGAGAATTGGAAGAGCGTTATCCGGAAATACGTAGCTGTGTATGCAGAAATGGAACCCTGGGAAGGTCATGAGACGGCTGACCTCGTGTACAATGATTATCAAATCGATTTGACTAAAATTCTCATCAACAAAAGGTACCTCGACGAGAAAACGTGGAGTGGCCAGTGTCTGCAGTATTATTTTGAGGTGAAGATAACGGTAGGACCTTGCAAGAATCAATTCTTTATGAGCCGATCTTAAATTAACAAGGTGAGTTGTATTCTGCTTTAAATTGTACGCCCTTAAGGCGTTGTGTTGAGTGGCATTTTTTGCTATTAACACACAAATCTTTTAGATGAGTGACGAGAACTACATGTATACTATATGGCGGGTCTATGGCCTATGTAAGCAGTTAATTGGTTGTGTTATTCGCGTTAATCTATCAAAACCAAAAAAAAAACCAAAAAAAAAAAAAAACCGGAATTTTACGCCTGATAGATATAAAGGTCAAATATAACTATAAGTCCGTGCTAGTAATTGTTAAGAAGTATAAGAAGTTCAGATTGCGAGATATAAAATATATGAATTGTTAGGTTATATCTATTTCGTACTTAGCGCATTGAGAAATAGTACTTAATGGCATGCAAATTACCTTCAATAGAATATGTTGCATTACACCATGTAGGTAGAGTTGTATTTACATGTAGATAAGTACTATACTATATTAAGTACCAACAGGTAGGTACCTAGTGATTTTTAAGGACCAACAGCGTATAGCTGTTGGTAGTACTACCGTACATGCATGCATCTTTTCAGGATAAGTCGAAAGTTCGATGAAGATCTGGGACTCAAGGCATGACAGTATATGCCTACCTGTCTACGTAGTCTTATTAGTTGACTGTGACATTTATACGGTCGCAAGCTTTTCTCGATAAATATTGCCTCATCCTCCATTTCAACTCATCACTGACTCGGATCCGATTTTATTCTCGCCAGTGCTGAAACAGCTGCAAACCACAACCACACAACGCCGTCACCCACAGACCAACGGCTTATCCTGATGACGTTCACAATTGCTTTGGCGAGTCGGGAGGACCTACCCGCACTTGCAGAGGTCAATCGCTCGGCCTACTCACTGGAGCTACCATCCAGATTTGCACATAAGAACTGGGCGGATGTGAACTACATGTTCAATTTCTTCAAGGGCAGACTCGTTGCGAGATTCGACCATGTCGGCACGCAGGTGTTTAAGGCGTTTGATCCCGATAATGGGGAAATAGTCGGCTTCGCATGCTGGACGCACGAAACAGCCAGCAACGAGGTGGACCAAACCCCCACGGGCACAATGATCCAGAAAATGCCACCAACCGTCAATGTAGAATTCATGAAGACGGTTGGTACCGAGATTGAGCAACTCAGGGGGCACATGAAAGGCGAGGAGCATTATTGTAGGTTCAATACCAGCGACTGGGGCCAGAGAGCAAGGTGTTAACCATGTCACCTTATCTAGATCTCTCTGCATTTGCCGTCGATCTTAGTCGGCAGAACAAGGGAATTGGATCACAGCTGTTGAAACATTGCTTGCAGATCGCGGACGATGCCGCGCTGCCATCCTGGCTTATCTCGTTCCCCGGGTCCCACGACCTGTATCTTCGGTTTAGCTTTTGCGATGTGGACCATCGTGACATCGATTTGAATGCATGGGACAAGAATAAGATGAGAGGATACGGTGTGTACCGCCAATATGCGATGGTGCGGCGTCTTAAGTGACAAGGCAGTATTATCTACGTAGACTAGCCATGGTCCATGGTTGCCTTGTATAGATGCGTGATTACAATGCGGGTTTATGTAGCAATATCGGATGCGACATAATCATCCCTCACACCCAACACATTTACTGGCATACGTACCTAATACCTATCCCAACCAACTGTGGCCAATAAGATGACCTGCCATTCAGCTCACTATGCGAGTTCAGCGGCTTTGATACCACTCGCACAGAACCCTTCCACTACATATCCGTAAAGTCGTTGGACCGATCGATTCTTGCTCCGATAATCACTCCTGTTCCGTACGTATGTTCTTTCAATATGGTATCATTCAATGATACGATTCCAGATGATCGTTCAGAGATACCTCCCTGGTGACTCGGCTACAGTTTTGGAGTCCGCTTACAACGTTACAGTAACATCACCTTTATTGTTATATTCTATTTCGTAGCAACATTCGAAGGATTAGAGTATCAAGAGTTTAGAAGTCTAATATAAAACGTTGCGTTGCTGATAGGTTATTCAGCTATTGTAAATTATTACAGTCTCCCTGATTTTTATGCTCTTTGTTTTGAACCAGTCTCTCACGACAGGAAATATGTTCTTTACTTTAGGATCAAAGAATATAAAACAATGTATAGTTTTCTTATGTCTTGTTCTTATACACACTAAACCATAAAGGCATTGTTGCTAGAAAGAAGTCTATTTAACATGAAGGTACACTTCGAGGTTCTTGCCCAATGTTTCTTGCCATCATATTCAACTCGATTCATCATGTGCTATCAATTCAACTCAACATACCCCTGTGGGCATACCAAAACACGCTGGGAGCTCTGCAAAACAGCGAAGGCTACGAATATATTGCGGCGAAAGGAACGCCCTTGCGCCAAGATAGTAAAGAAAGATGAACCCCCTAATCTTGATGAAACTTGCGGGAGTTCCTGCCTCGCAACGCCCTACAAGTGTAACAAATGCGGCAGCCCCAAGCAGCTTATGTGGCGGTGCTCAAATTGTAAAGCTGTCCGCGATAACTCGGTTCAGGTTTACAGGCCGTGTCCCTGTCCCAGCCATCTGTGCGGTGAGAACATCATTGATACAGCCCTATGCAAGAAATGCCAAGATGAGTGCGCGCTTAAAGAGTGATGATGAAGTCAATTGTCTCACGCGTGCGGGTTTCCGCTTTAACTCAACCTAGCAAGATCGAAATGGGAATATCTCCATGTACGTTCGGACATATCGCTCCTTAGGCAAGACTGTAGACAGGATGATAACTAGTTAGTAGCATCACAATAAAAGCCGAATAAAAAAGTTGACATAAAAATTGAATTTCCTCTATATTATAATCTGTCCGTTGCGCGTCTGTAATTCAGAGTGTCGAGACACGAATTTGTAAACTTCGCGCGTTGACACTAATTTGCATCGCTTGTTTATGCTACCGTTTGAACAACTCTGATCTTAGATGAGGGGCTTCGTGTTCTAGATCCACTCAGTATAAGAAGTTGTCCAACAGGGCCAGCTCGTATATACATTCAAATTAAGTCCAGCGGAACTGGCTAGTAGCGTATTATCGTGAACGATACGAGAAACCACTGTGTAATAAGCTAATGAGTATTACCATGCTTTTGGGCCTCGCGAAATCGATACCTGTCAGCAGTTACCATGGGCAATGCCTATTTAAATGGCTGCCACATTCGTAGGCAACGATAAAGCAAGCTCTGGTGCTAGAATGGCCGAAGGCTAGGGGTATAGTGGCCGGGAGCAGCTGTATTCTGTAACCGACCGATGGCTTTGGATTATCTGAGAACCTCATTCGGTAACGAGATGATGGACTCGTGTATACCTTTGAAGGCAACTACCGCCCGACTTCAACTGCAGAAGTGCCTGATGCTTTTTCGTTGAATGGTGTGTACACGTGCAACAATATTCCTCGCGGACGAAAGGGGTAGATGACCCAAGAACTTGCTAGGATAGGCTAACATAGTACGATAGAAACGGGTCATGGTTTTCGCAGTTATGCAGATACGTCGGACGTATTTTCTCGCTTGCCGAAGAAATATATGTGCGATGGTCGCATTTAAGCCAGCTCTGAGGTGGTAGTATGAGTAAGCAACAGCCCGTCGTGTCCATCCTGCCAAAGCAGGCAACAGACTGGACTTAGAAACGATCAGTTAAACAACTCATCGCTGCGGGAATTGCGCTTCCATGAACGGCAGGTTCAGAGCGTCCCAAGCAGGATCATTCCAATACTGGTCTGGGAACGTCATATCCATAGACCATGGGTCCAGCGTCTGATTGATGGGCACCTCAAAGATATCGGGTGGAATCAGGCTTGAACCCGGAGGGATAGACTGTGAGACGGGTGGAATAGGGGTTTCGGTGTTGGATGTTGTTTGATTGTCACGTTTCCTTGAAGCTGCCCGCATGGCCTGCATCAGAATATTCACCGCAACCCTATCTCCAGGCGCATGTCTTTGTGGATCGAAGTTTATCGGGCCGAGTTGGCATAGTTCCTCGAATGCCTTGGCAGCCCTGGCTAACTCATCGGTGGGAGAAACAGAGCATGACGTAAGGATGGAGTAGGATAAGACCACATGATTTGCAGCTAATTGTTGTTCCTCTGCCGAAGCTGTGCTGTTGAGAGCAAAATACCTGAGCAGAAACGCGGTCGTAAAGGCGAGCCCCCTGAAGTACACCTTGGGAGATGCTCGTTCCTCTTGTAGAGTTGACATGCCGTGGTTTTCGGAGAGATTCTCGTGGTGTCGTGCATTCGCGAGGTAAATGATGCGGAGAGACGTCGAGAACGACAGCTTGAGGAGTATGTCCCGGGCTGTGCTACCTACACGGTCTCTTGAGATCACTGATACATACATCTGTAACTTAGCAATCAGAGTATTATACTCGAGTAATCGTGGCCACTGGTCAGGGTAGGACATTCTCAGGCCGTCGAGTTCACGATCGAGAAGGTGAAGAATGGAGGAGTCGATCGCGCCATCATTGGCGGTGTGAGAAAGGACATTGGTGAAGTCGGTTATGATAGCTTGTAGTTTAACCTCGCCCGCAAACTCGCGTGGGATAGGGTACTCTTGTAGACATGTATTGACTCTTGCCAATTCCGACGAGCTGTCTATCATGGCTGGTAGGCCAAGGTGCATACTCAAACTGTACATCTGTCAGTATTCCATATCTCAGGAATCCACGGGTAGTCAAGTACCTACGAACCGCTCACGTAAAAACATCCAAGCCAGGTAGTCATCCTCTCGAGCGCATTTCCCGGATATCCGCTTCTGCAGCGGGACGGCTGTGGCGGATTAGGCCGGTGTAGGCCCAAGAATAAAGCAGAATTCACAGCAATTCCGCAGTACACCCAACTTGGATCTTCCCTCTATGCAACAGTAGCGTGTTAATCGGATAATAATCTGGGATAGGAGCCACACTTGAAGGCTGTCACATATGTATAAAGACCATATCTAGGAGCACTGACCTGTGCGTTTACTGGCATTGGCCACATGCATAATAGCAACAAGGCCCGAATCTTTTGTATAGGCAGCGGCGCTTGCAAGGCCTCGGTCCTCACCATGTCTTGGAAAGGTCGTATTATCTGATTGAAGAGCTGCTCGAATAAAGGAGTTGTCGTGCGCGAGGCAGTGATGATTAAGATAGTCCAAAACAGGAAAGGCGAAGAATGATAAATAGTGTTGATATTAATCGAGACAAGCACAGGAAATCTAGGGTGGAAAATGCTCGCGAATCTAAAATCCAGTGTCAACGTGCCTCAAATCATACAGAGAGCAGAAAAGACCCCAATTATTGGTCAGATAGTACGTTGTCACTTACATTCTAAAGGCTTCAATTGCAGTCGCCGCGCTGATGACAACGCAATCGATCTCCACAGTGTCAACGGCTAGGTCGAAATCATCTGCGGGTATAGCCGACGGAGAATTCCCTGTCATGTCGGCAGAGAAGCCGGAGTCGTCGGTACTTGTCGTCGATGTCGCTCCGGGCTTGAGGCCCTGATTCCGAAGTTCGTTGAGCTCCTTCGACATAGCCTCTATCCGCCTTTAAACGGTCAAGCCACAGAGGTTAGTGATGGTTCATGAAGAGAGATGCTCGACATCATACTTTCTTGCGGGTGTCCGCCGGAAGGACGGGTCCACGATGCATTGCAAATCTCTCGACTGGCATCGACTGCAAGGATTTGGAAAGCGTTCCCTGGAATCGCAGCGCAACTATAAAGATCTCTCAGCATCATGTCAAGTCAGCATACATCAGGATGGGTGAAACACACTTTGGACTGCTTACACTCAGTACATGTCCGTACGGCTCTGGGGCCGGGCCAATTTGATATTGCCGCCGTGGTAGCCATGTTGATCGTCATCCGCAACAAGTAATCGAACACTTAAATGCTGTAGAGCTTATGTAATATTGGAGGAAATCGAAACCAACAGTAACTGAGTGGGCATTGATGGAATAGTTCCACAGTGAGCTTGGTCCCTTATATTCTTTTACGACTGAGTATCAATGACAACGGGGTCAACAGGAGAGTATGGTGTTGCATTAATGCTGCCTATCTTGTGGGGTGATGGTCTGGGGAGCTGACAATTCCCGTGTTTGGTTCTATCTAGTCCAAGGCATAGGGCAGAACGGCGACGCGTGGTTGTATAAGTATGAGCCACTGTCTAAATAGGTATGGGAGGGGTCCGCTGTGCACAGGCCTAGCAACCCCTAACCACCTTCAAACAAGCAGGGAAAAGTTGCTTGTTTGGGTTATGGATTGAATCATTTGTTTTCGCCTTATACCTGAGCACGACATTACTGTAACTCCTTTTTCCAATACGAGAACAACGAAGAGTGCAGATATTGAGGAGTGAGAAATGATAGGTATACTCTGGACTCCTGGGTACTGAATACCCCAACTTACTCAGTATTAAATTGAAAATTTATTTAGCTTAAGTAATCCTGCTAAGGCACCTACTAGACCTATCTCAAGCATCACTGCCACTTGTCCTAATTATGCCCCTTGCTCGTTCTTGGAATTTAAAATTTGGTTTCAAACTCCTATAAGGCGTGAATGGACGAAGATACGAACGTTAGTGTTAACGGTAACTATCTGCGAGACAAGCTTCGTGTTGACCGTGGCTGAGACTTAGCGCGTTTATTATCACCCGAGGATTTTCCGCTAACAACACCAATGATATCAGGCTTTCATCCCGGTAAATCGGCTTTCGGCGAACGGATTGTGGACCTCATTAGATGAGAACATCAGGGAATATAGTACTTAACGGCATGCTTGAAAACAAGTGGACTTGGAACAGATTTAGAAACATTGAGTTTTACTTATCAAACTTGCACAGCCGTATCCACGTGGTAAAAAACGACCCCCCTTAAAATCGATCAGGGATTGTGAGCTCCAAAAGTGTGCTAGACTAACTACGGCATTGTTATACGTGGGTAGGAGCTCGGAATTAGCGCTCAGGGCTATCGCCGAGCGCCTAGAAAGGTTTTGCCAAGCGCGGCAAACAGTTTTCGCATCTCGATTGCGACAGTCGCAAGAACTTTTTACGATTTCTACCTACCCTACTTCATAAGCGAACCAACATTTCACTTTCCCAGGTCTTTCTATGTGCGCGGGCGTATCACGTATTCTGGTCCGGGGATGGCCTCGTGGTGACGGGGGGAGCATGAGACGAAGTATGAGGATTCGTTATTCTATCATGGACTCATATTCATCCACATCGTTGCAAAACCGGTAGCTTCACAACATATAATCCTTATACATGATATGTTCGAGCTCAATGCCTTTTATTTATTCGTGTTTCTACCCAGCTGCCTTTGTCGAACTATCCCGCCAGCCTTATAAATGAGAGAGATTCTGCATAAGATGCCGGCCAAATCGTTAGATGAAACAACTGAAATTCCCTGCCTGCCCTACCTGCCCTACCTGCGCCCCACGTTTGGCGCATCTGCCCAAACGAGCCCAGATAATCTCTTGGTTCCCAAAAATATCAAAATATTGGCTCGACCCAGGTTAGTTTGGCTCGGGGCAGACAGTGGTGTCGACATAGCTATTGCTCGTGTAGGCGTAAACATAGTCGTTGGTGTAGTGGTCATTGCCTCGCCATTGTCCCTGTAACATGTCAATGACTCAGAGAACAGATATAGAAACAAGAAGAGAACTCACGTCGTTGGTCGCGTAGCTGGAGTCCCAGGATTGTGTATACATGGCGCAGTATTGGCCCTCGGACTGCCCGTTTCTTTGCGCCATATACGTTACGAAGAACTGGCAGATCTTGGGAGAGCCCGTCTCAGGGGGGTGAGCGGTATTGTACTCATTCTGGGATGCGCATGCCGCCGCACATAGACCGACGTCAAAGTAACTGGATGTGAAGATCTTAGCACCCATGTAGGTGTCTTGGCCCAGGCAGTTCAAGGGTGCATTGATCGCTGCATTTCCGAGGAAGACGCCGGTCCAGCCGGCTGGTGGGGATGCTGCAGTCCTCGGAGTTAGTTATCGCTACCTGCAGCATTTTTTGATGATGTTTCAGGGGCTTCCAGACACTGTCTTGGCCCAGGAATGAAACCTCGTGCTCCGAAAGTTGCCACGAGAAGAAGAAATGGTTCCGAACATAACTTACTGCTACCCTTCATGTAACCGTTGGACCCGGCGATCACGACGTGGAACTGGTCCCTCCATTGGCCTTCGTTGTTGGCGTTTCCGGCCGAGATGTAGTCGCCCCAGTAGACGCACTTGATGACGGTATTCGACGCGGGGTCTTCACAGCCCGGGCCGGGGACAAAACTGGGGTCCCTCTCGAAATAAATATTGAAGCCGGAGCAGGAGTTGACGTTGTTGCACCGTCGAGCGCACTCTGCCGTGTCATAGGAGTCAAGCGTACTGAAGCCGGAGTAGCCATATGCACTACTGGAGGCCTTCAAATTGCTAAAAGTCTGAAAGTAGCCAGCCGGCACAGGGGCAGAATTGGCGGCATTCGTGAAGTCAGCGTAGGCGAGGAACGCCTCAGCTGTGTCAGGGTCAGGGACAGGTCCAGCACCTTTCTCGAGAGGTGCGCAAGAATCATCTGTTCTAGCGGCGATGTTGCGCTTGATTATAGCTTCTACAGGAAGCGGAGTTGCGGTGGCAGCCTGGGTTGCAGCAGGCAAATCATATGAGACTGTATGGGGCTGTTCCTCGATGGAATTGGAGTGAATTGAAGGCTGCGGTGCTGCAGCCAGGAGATCGAAATCAAACAGCTGGCGAGGTAGGAGCGGCGAAGCGCCAGCAAGAGCCACTAAAGTGCCTATAAGACAGATACTTGACTTCATAGTGTCGGGTTCAAGAAAGGGAATAGAAAGGTTGTGGGGATGTCACCAAGTGCTGTGAGAAGACGATGATAAAGAGATAGAACGAACAGGTTTACGAAGGGACCAGCGACCTTGTTATATAGTTAGTCCAAGGCACGATGAAACGTCTGTGCTTGAATTCCCTGAGTTGTTTTTCTCGGAGCTGACTGAATGGTAGGGTTACTCAAGTCTGAGTACTTAGGGGTCTCCGAACCATGTGTCTCCCAGATGGCTAAGCACAACATCATCTTAATGGAGCAAGTAAAGAACTAGTCGAGATTGGTAACAACTATTGACGTTTCCACGAGGCCGGGATAGCGCTCACGATCACTAGGCAGAAGATTATAGCTGAAAATCCAACTATCATGAAAACCGGACCTTCAGCTATTGAAACTAAGATATCACAGCCTCTACAAAGAATCTTAGTCGGTAGTTGTGATAGCTCAGCCAGCAAAGGCGGCCTTAAGTTGGCTTATTGTGATAGGATACGCGTGAGGTTGACCAAAGTACTTGAACCTCATTGGGACACGTAGAATTCCTGCTCAGCTGCCCGGAATAACGCTAAAGTTATAATCGAAGCCACCAAAATGATGAGATGGAAGCATTATCTCACTGAGCGAGCCCAAGTTGTGAGACATTGAGGCATTTAACGAATGAACTTTGTGCTGGCGTATGATCTGACACGGCCATAACGCTTTAATAGTCTATCAAGAACAGGTAACAAAACCGTCAACTAATATTGACTGGAATGGTGGCTGGTACTCGATTCAAGTTAACAGTTGAAGTGCCTTATTGGGCCCTGGCAGCAAGTGAGGCGGATTGAGAGATCAAAATAGCATACTAAGAATCCCATTGCAGGTACCTAGATAATAGAAGGTAGCTTTTCTCACAAGTAGATCGGGCATATCTTAATTGGGAATATGCCCCGAGCAACGAATAGACCAACGACAGAGGTGGAAGTGTATTCAAGTGCTGTACTATATCGTTGCAAGATGGTAGGTGTAGGAGCAAATCAGCTTGGCGGAGCTGAACATCCTATTTGCTTCCAATACCATGCGCTCCGCATTTCATTGTGGATTGTTGCAGGGCTGAGACGTGCATCAGTTAGTTGACGGTTCCAAATGGTGTCTCAACAGCGCGTCACCTAAGTTCATTCTGTCTATTCAGTTCGCGATCTCCGATGACGAACTTGCGTTGGTCCTGTTGGAATTTGCAAAGCCATCTGCATTCTATTCACCGCAAATAAGAGTATAAGCTCTGCTAGTGGGAATGTCGAATGATCAATAGCCGCATGTCTCGGCGCCCCAAATGGGCTTTGAGATGGTCCGTAGAAAAAGGAAGTACGTACGTAGTAGTGGGTTTCTCTCTGACCGTTGAACGAGAGAACAACACGATGTAACATGGGTCATCGGTTCAGCTAGCGCCATGTGGCCCTAGGCTCAAAATCCGCTCGTTCGGTAAATGGAGAAACGGCGGGACCGAGCCAGTTAATACGTTTTCGCAAACATCAAGTACGTGAACAAGACGCTGGCCACTTCGCACAACTGCAAACACAAGTGAAATGGCCTCTGGCCATATATGTGACCGGAACTTGACTGCAGATCCCAATGTGAAGTAAATCGGAATACTTGACTATGATCATGTCAGCTTCACTACTAAAGAAAAAAAAAGGTATAATAATTGCGAAGAGAGCTGAAGAGCGACCATCCAATGGGAGAAGCGAGGAGCAATCGGGACTTACATGTCACACTTATCAGGTGACGTGTGGATGAGTAGCGGCAGGCAATCAGCCGCAATTGTCTGGCACTTTTGTTACACTACCCAAGACTAAGACTAGAATAGTTTGGACTAGTGCGGGGCTTCATGCCGTTGGACCTTTTGTTATTGTTTCGTGGCGCTTCGGAATATGTAGGTAGGGATGGTTGTCATCATAATGGTGGTTACTATGTAATGTTATTGTCGGTCACTAGAACCTGTGAATTAGCTTATCAGTAACGAGAAAGCAAGAGAGTAAGCATGCCCATAACGAAGTGCACCGCCTGATACCTATCGCAATAGGTGCGTTATTTGTTTGCGGTAAAATCTTATGGTATGGAATATTCCGTAAATCTGTTTAAGATCTCCCACCCAAGCGCATGGAGCGCCGAGCCGCCGAGTCGGCGGCAAAACCTTGTCATATAAAACCAACAGACATGCCGATCCCCCAGATGCAAGGGATGCAGGTAAGTAGAGCCCCACGGCCACTGTATTGAATGTTCTCTTTTGTTGACATGCGAACCATCCGAATCTCGCATTTAGTCTCTCGTAAAACTGTCCTCTGGGGTCGTGTTCATTCTTAGTAGAGTAAGGCATAACTTTGACTTGTTAATGCCTGATCAGCAACCATTGTTAATGGGATATTATATGACACAATGATTTTAAGCACTCTCTCGGTACCTTAAGTAGGTAGGTAGGCGGCAATAAGCTGGTGAGTGACCAACCATAGCCGGGTCAGGTACCCACTAAAGATCTGAAGTTAATGAACCAACAACAAGAACAATAGCGGCATATGCAACCAACAATGCGTTTTGAATCTCAGAAAGGGCGAGTCACATTGATGAATGTTAATGAATATATAAATAATATTAAATCTCTGCTGCTCTCATTTATATTTTTATGATTCACTAAAATCATTGTGTTATTATTCACTGTTGCAGTGCACGGGCTTCCATCATTGAGCTTATGTGACCGAATTCAGTAATCATTGGGAGATTAATAGCATCTGATTGGTTCCGGTGCTACGGTCCAAGCATTGAGCACATACGCCAACTCGACGATGCAATCATACCTACTTAATGAATAACAGTTAGTAAATACCCTCAAAGGCAAACAGGCCATTGTGCTAATAGACTTGGAAACAAAGAAAATAAATCAGTGAATAGCCGTGTTACGAGTATAAATACAAATTACATTCTTGGCTCAAGGACAAAGCTCACCAGACACGGACTCTCAAGACATACATCGTCGCCTATTTCTTCTTCTTCTGTTTCTTCATCTTTGTTACCTTTTTCTTCTTACTCAAGAAGTTCACGGAAAGAAAGATTGCCATCATATCATTGCGTCAAGATGCCAAAACACAATAACACAGCGCGGACCCAACAGCGAGCTGGAGCCAAGACTCAACTATCCAACCAGCAAAACACGGGCAACACATATGAGTTCCCATGTTCCAAAAAGAAACAATATTCTGTTCAACCATCCCTTGAAAACTCCCTGGACTCCTCTAGCCCGTCAACCCTTGGCACCCTTTTCGCCAACCTACCGGCAGAGCTCCGTGCTGAGATATTCGCGTGGCTCCTCGTACGGCCTGTGAAATGGTCTGCAGAACACGAGGCAGAATGTCCCTTACGCAATCCGGAGTTGACGACCTCGCCGTTTGAAGATATCAGGCCATACATGTTTTCCAGTAGAGAGACGTGTCCTCTGGCGTATTGTGGTCTCCCCGCCTCCCGGTGGCGTAGTCGCAAAAAGCCTGTCTTTGTAGACCCCTGGCGCAGCCAGTGGGCGCCGACCATCACAAATGAATTCCTGTGTTCTCCCTGCTGGGATGCTAGGTTCCGCTCTCACCGTGCGCCCCGTATCGATAGCCTCCCTTGTCTCTGTGCAAGGAAACGACGCGATGGACTTGCTGCACTATTGGTTTGCAGGCAGTGGTATGAAGAGGGTGCAAGGGTAAGTATCTCTACTAAAGGAGCTCACAATAATGATCCACTGACGAATCCAGGTACTATACACGCGCAACACATTCTCGTTTGCAACTCCCGGGGAATGCACCGAGTTTTTTACCAATCTAAACCCACGGTGGTCCGCCCTTGTTAGCAAGGTCAGCTTGCTGACTCTCGCACCTGTCCGTGAGGATCATGAATCCGCTGGGGAAGAGCTCGAAACCGCCCCCATCGACGCGAAAGAGCTGCGCAAGGCGTGGACCTTGTTGCGAAAGCTCCCAGCTCTCAGTGAGTTAGAGCTCGACTCTCTATTCTTGACACGTCCCAGCTGCGTGCGGGTTTTCCGCTGGAAACCGCTTAAGAATCTGCGCAAGCTCGAATTTACGCAGTCTGTACCGATGATTCTCGCCGAAGCGCCCAGAGATTTTGTATGGCCACGTCGGGCACTCCGTGAAGTAATCGAGGGTAATGAGTTTTCAATCGATGTAGCTAGAGGTATCAAGGGCTTGCGGTATGGCTGGGTGAAGGGAGCAGATCGGGGTGACCGCGAGGCAATTGTCAATGAACAGAGACGGTATGGCGCCAGATTTATGACGGGCGTGGTCCGGGATGTGGGTAATGAGGAAGAGGAAATGAGATCTGTCTAATGGTTATGAAGAAAGCTTGGTACGGTAGCGAATGTTACGAGGTGACCCCAGGTCACAGCACATAGTCACAAGCGGTAATGTACCAAGGGTCGAGGTAACAACTATGTTGTAGCCTACAGAACTATATACCATGGGGGGAAAGGGCAACATATATACATGTAACTATCTCGTAAACATTTTAGGTCACTCACACCTACTATAAGATTGAGTCTGTCCCAGCTAAGAAAATTATTTTCCGAAGATGATTCGACGTGCTATGGAAAATGAGATGAGGTAGCACAGCTATTACGGAAATCTAGACCTCAGAACTTAAATTTGATTTGCGTATGAGGCTATCGTTTTTGCGAAAAGTAGCCCTTAAAGGTAAAGGTGAGTCTGGTTATATACAAACTTGGACATTATAAATATATACTTTGTGACTATAGATACACAGGTACCCCCACCCTTTATGGATATTGTAATATATATATAATGCTGCTTCATACATAACGCTTTTTTTACTTTACATTCATAATGCCAACGTGCAAAACACTGTCTGTTTCTAAGCCGTTCTCCGCTAGACGTCCGCAGTCAAGGTAACGGTAGCACTAACAGGGCTGCCAGGGAGTTCCTTTCTAAGTGACTGTGCAAACGACGATCGCCTTCGCATTGATGGACCTTTGAAATAAATGATGAAGGTTGCCACGACCAGTATGAGACTGATACAGGCAAGAACAGAATTGGCGGTTTGGAGAGCAAACTTGCCATGGAATGCGTTATAGTATGGACCGGCAAGCCAAGTCAAGATACCCGCCAAGAAGTCGCGTGCGAATCCATTACCCCCAGTGGCGGACGCTGAATAGGGGCCGTAGGCCGCTACCATGTAATCAATCGTCGCCATATAGATGGTATAATTTGCAACGCCGATAAGTAAACATCCGAACATCGGCGTGATCCATGGAACAGAAGGGGTGCTCGTCCAAGCGAAAATGAGCAATCCGATAGGAAGGCAGGGTGCAGTATAAAGCAGCCACCACATTCGAGATTCGTATTGGGCATGTTCGCAGCTGGGGTTCTGAAGTCGGAGTTGTCGGTTGCGTCGGATGACGGGGATGAAAAGGACATATGCCAAAATGTATGCAACGCCAAAAGAGATGAAAGCCTAATGTATGGTTAAGAGATGATAGAATTGGTGGTTTTAATCGGAGCAACTCACTAGTCCGGTCTGAATAGCTGAAAAGTTCCATAATCTGAACACCAATCCAAACGACTGAATTTGCATAAATATCAATGCATCACTAAAACCGGACAACGCCGATAAGACTAAAACAATAGGTTCTGTGATGAACATGCGGAAAGGACGAAGCCATATAGTTAGCATCTCTCGAGGCATCAAGTATTGCTTCCATGACTTATGATCGGTTGGGCCAGATGCTCTAGGCATGATCCCACTCTTACGTAGATGCTTGGCATGAGCATCAAGACGCACAGTATCGCGAGTTTCCGGTACCAGAACAAGATGAAGAAGCTGAACGAAGACGCCGAAACCCATCTGGATCCAGATGGTCCACCGCCACTTCAGATATGTCTCGACGAAACCGCCGATGATAGGGCCGACAATGGACCCTCCGACAGAAGATAAAACAATAAATGCAAGGGGATACTCTTGTTCCTCTGCCGGAAACATATCCGCCACCATGCCTAGAGTGACGCTACCGCCGGCGGAGAACAATCCACCAAAGGCACGACCGACGAATATTGATGTGATGCCATTGGGCTTAGCTAGGCCCACTGGCAAGCAGCAGAGATTGACGAGAAAGAGTGAGCCCTGGAGAACGAACTTGCGTCCAAGCTCCTCAGACCACGGTGCCCAGCTAGTTAGAATTATTAGCAAGCCGTGAAAGGGCTATGTATAGGCATAGATTAACTAACAGCTCACAGCCAAAGGCATAAGTAATAAGGAATACGGCGGCACCGGTGACAGTCTTTTGCCGGCTGACATTGAATTCCTTTGCAATTCCAGCCTGTCCATTTGCATACAGAGAGGTGTTGAAGTTCATGGAAGTCTGAACGAGGAAAATGATGGTGAGGATCATCCACTTCTTCCATGTTGAGAAACTCAAAGCAAGGACCTCTGGGTTAGTCTCTTGGGTGATGAGATACTGCACATTGCATCCGGGTGGAGTGATGACAACAGATTCCAAACTATCGTCTGAAGAAGGCACAGCTACGACTTTCTCATTGGGAAACACGCCATCTCCTACTAAAGGCAAACCAAGTTCCGGCAATGTTGAGGCCGACATCTTGAGGCTTGGTGGGCGACTCCGGTGTATAAGAGTAAGATAAGATATATTGTGTTGCACAGGCACTGGAGGAGAGCGAGGTCCGAATCCAACGGAAGGGGGAGGGGAAGAGAAGGGTGGAGGCCCGTATCTTCCAAGTATTTTCCCGGCACGAGATGGGGGGACAGGTTCTTATGTAGGCCCAGACAGATTTAGCGGAGGTTGATTAGCGAAGACTGAAGTATACAGGTCTGGGGAAGCTCGGTAGACACCAGCGCTCAAACTGGGATTGACCCCTTTAAAGTTTCTGTCATGCAGGTTAAGCCCCGCGGACTGGACAAGGTACGGCCAATTCAGCCATCGTGATCACTTCAGAGATTTTGAAAAATAGAAAAACTTGACATCTCGCCACGGTTTCAAACTAAGAATTTTGGGGCAGTTGATCATAGAACCATTAACGAAGGAATGGAACAAGTTAAATAGTAAACTGAATAATTGGAAGCCAACTCAGTCTCTGTCAAAGTAGAAATGTAATATCACTCACTCTGCTAGTATTAGAAAAGCTTAAAAGCATAAAGCTCACCTAATACATGTCATATGATCCCATCATACATGATTTCGGGGCCATCTGGACCAGCCTGCAGTAGATAGGACCAGGGTAACGCTAGACTATGAAGTTACATGGGCGAGCCGTGACGCACGGAGTCATTATAGCAGAAGTCTAATGAATTTATTGGCGTCGTGAGTAAAACATCATCATGGGTCTGATCTCGGAGTCGTTCATCACGGATCATAGACTATCAAGGAGCAAGCAAGTCTTTGAGGGAACTGGGAGAAATAGAAACAGAAACAGAAACGGAGGAGATGTTGAAGACCGGCGGGCATAGTGATCGACAACGAGAGAGTATTTCACCGAAGTTCACCAGATTGTGCATGACAAACTGTGTTGTGCTTGGAAAATGGTATCTCCGCCATGGTAAATGTTCGGTGTGCAAGGAAGACCGCTGTTGATCTAGACTTCCGGACGTCCATTCGTGAGAGGGGTATTGGAAACAATTCCCAAAATTTGACCAGCTTAGCACCGATATTTCGGGGTAGCTACGGCTTGGTCATGATTAGTTAAAGTATAACAGTGATATCTAGTCTAGATAGGCAGTACCTGGCTGGCTATAACTCGAAAAATGTCAGGAGTTATTATCGTCACCAGCGACATCATGGTGGTCACCAGTTCAAGACGGGTCCTCGATTGTAAAATCTTCTCTATATTATTCCTCAAAAACGGTCACGAATTTGAAACTGTGGTTGAAGTTCAATAGAAAAGATGCTGTTAATGCACATCATTGGTGCTGTCACGGAACGCTACGGAATCCCCTCCGGGTATAGAGGCATGGGCCTTCGGTCCGCGCCTATATATGCTGGCTAGGAAACCTCTGCTGTTAGATATAACTTCTCCTTCTCTGTGCAATAACAATAAGTCATTACTAGAACCACCAGCGGTGTAGACAATGACAGGTGCTAGATATGTTCGTCTCTCAGGGGAAGGCGATTATAGTATAGTCGCGCTAAGTCTGTTTACTGTTATATATGCATAAGCCCCATTAACACATAGTTATCAATTTCGTGAGTATCTGATAGTTGCATATTAAGATAAGCTCATATGTCTAACTGATAAGATAAGGCTCATTAGGTACCTACTTCAGCCACATTGAAGGCGCAGGCGCAACCTTAGTGGCAAGCCCCAAAACTTCGCCGCTCTATTCTTATCGGGTGACGATACCTTCTTCAATTCCGGCCGCCATCGCGCAACTTGCTACGAGCGCGACGAGCATAACAAACACCACCATGCCGCCCCAAATCAAACAAGACCTGAACCGCTCAGGCTGGGAGTCCACCGACTTCCCCTCGGTCTGCGAGAACTGCCTGCCGCCGAATCCCTACGTCAAGATGCTCAAGGAGGACTACGGTGCCGAGTGCAAGATCTGCACTCGGCCCTTCACCGTCTTCTCGTGGCCCGCCGACCGCGCTCATGGCCGCAAGAAGCGCACCAACATCTGCCTGACCTGTGCGCGCATGAAGAACTGCTGTCAGTGCTGCATGCTAGATCTGCAGTTCGGCCTGCCCATCCAGCTGCGCGACGCCGCCCTCAAGATGGTCGCGCCCGGCCCTTCCAGCGAGATCAACCGCGAGTACTACGCACAAAATAACGAGAAGGCGCTAGAAGAAGGGAAGGGCACGGAGGAATATGATACGGCAGACGAGAAAGCCCGCGAGCTGCTAAGGCGGCTGGCGACCAGCAAACCATATTTCAGAAAAGGACGGGCTATCGAGGATGGCAGCGCATCTTCGAGCGCTACTACGGGAGGCACTTCTGGCGGGAACGCAGCCGTCGGTGCTGGCGTTGGAGGACCCGGTCCGATACGAACGCGCGACTCCCGAGCAGCAGCTGCGGCTGGCGCTCGACCTGGGCGACGACCGTTCCCGAGCGCGTCTCAGCTACCACCCGGCCCGAAAGACTACTTACCCCCCGACGACAAGTCCATAATGAGCCTATTCGTGACGGGCGTCGAAGACGACTTGCCTGAGTATAAGATTCGCGATTTTTTCAAGGAACACGGCAAGATCAAGTCACTGATCTGCAGTCACATGTCACATTGCGCCTTCATTAACTACGAAACGAGAGAAGGGGCCGAGAGGGCGGCGGAGGCCTGTAAGGGGCGGGCTGTCATTGCAGGCTGCCCCCTGCGGGTTCGATGGTCACAGCCCAAGCCGATAGGCACCATGAACCGGGAAGAGAGAGCCGAAATGATTCGAGATGGGCGATCTGCATTCGCAGACCAGCGAAGAGGCCCAGGAGGCCGGAGGGCGATCGAAGGAGGAGGGCAAGAGGACTCTGGAGCCCCGCAACAGGAGGTAGCGAAACTGAGTGCCATCGCCGCACCTCCTGGGGCCAGCGACGTCAATTACGCTAGCTTGGCTGGCGACTAGCGGGTATGACTTGAATGAGCAGGGTATGCATTAATGGCGTCCGGTGTAAGGCTCTGGTGATAACACAGGCCGTGTTTTATTATTGTACATTTGCTTCCTCTGCGCAGCGATTCGTTATGATATCAGAAAAGAGAAGTCATGGTCATGCATTTAGTCGGTACACTGGGTATCATAATATAATACAGGGTTTTATGGGGGTCGCGATCCGGTTCAACCCTTAGTTATCAACTGCTGCAACACTTGCCATCACCGCTGCCGGCAGTCTTGATGGTATCGTTGTCGCCTCGTTCCGTTTCCTCGTGTATCCGTAGCTCTGTGCGTTTGTTAGTACATGGTATGGAGGGAGGGAGGGACGATGTTGGCCAGCACGGACTGTATCGATCGCCATCTTTCTTCCCTTGGACGACGTTCTGCCGCAATATCGTGGCGACTTCGTCGGCGTGCTTGACAGCGGCGGGGAATTCGGGACTCGAGGGCTCGAGGGCGGCATTCGCACGGAAACCCTCACGTATTGATGATCGAGCGGCGGTTAACATAGTACTATCGCCTATTATACATGTCATGTTAGGTGATGACTGAAAAAAGAGACTACCAGCAGAACCCACCATGGAAGGCTAACCGGGCTGCGCGGAGTAGGTTTCTATACGCTGGGACCGTGGACATCTCGTATGATGGAATTGATAGGATCAGATAACAGGAGAAAGAGACTAGTAGGAATTACGAGTATGTATGTATGTATGTTTATTCGATCGAAACTGGTTATAGTAATTGGCAATCTAGAGCTTGTGAAAATCGAAGACGAGTGAGTGCTATAATAGCCCCCATAAATAATTATTTCTCTAGCACTCTATTGGTGGATCGGTGCTTATCTGACTGGAATGCCGACGCTAGTTTTCAATTCAAAAAATAAAAAGTGCCAAAAGTTGCCCCACGTTCGATGCTCTCTCACTCTGTTGATTGATTATTATCACCATCACCACTTTCCCACCAACGTTACAACGAGTTCGGAGTCTGCTCTCAAACAGAAATGGCTGCAGCAGCTACAGCATCGCGGCCCCTGCCCTCGTTGCCCTCGGGCTGGGCTGCCGAGAAGGACTTCAAGCCCGTGGGCGCCATCACCGCCTCGACGCAGCGCACCATCGAGCCCGTCGGCCCTCACTTCCTGGCCCACGCCCGCCGCGCCCGACACAAGCGCACCTTCTCCGAAGATGACCGCATCCAGGCCCAGGAGCGCGCCCAGAAGATCGAGAAGGACGATGAGAGCGAGGAGAGCGAGGCCGAAGACCCTATGATGCTGCAGCGCGAGGCCAAGGACTGGAAGGTAAATCTTAAACACACATTCCTCAGCCTACACATGCCCCCATCTGACCCGTATATTCTGCAGTCACAAGACCACTACCAGGTGCTCGGCCTGTCCAAGTACCGCTGGAAGGCCACCGAGGACCAGATCAAGCGCGCCCATCGCAAGAAGGTCCTGAAGCACCACCCCGATAAGAAGGCCGCCCAGGGCAGCACCGAGGATGACAACTTCTTCAAGTGCATCCAGAAGGCTACCGAGGTGCTCCTCGACCCCGTCAAGCGCAGACAGTTCGACTCAGTCGACGAGAAGGCTGACGTCGACCCACCCTCCAAGAAGGAAGCCGCCAAGGGCAACTACTACAAGCTCTGGAGCCGTGTCTTCAAGTCCGAGGCCCGTTTCTCCAAGCAGCAGCCCGTACCCATGTTTGGCGACGAGAACTCTACCAAGGAAGATGTCGACAACTTCTACAACTTCTGGTACAACTTCGACTCGTGGCGTTCATTCGAGTACCTCGACGAAGATGTGCCCGACGACAACGAGAACCGTGATCAGAAGCGGCACATGGAGCGCAAGAACACCAACGCCCGCAAAAAGAAGAAGGCTGAGGACAACGCCCGCTTGAGGAAGATGCTGGACGAGTGTTCCGCCGGCGACGAGCGCATCAAGAAGTTCCGACAAGAGGCCAACGCGGCCAAGAACAAGAAGAAGCTGGACAAGGAGGCGGCCGAGAAGAAGGCCAAGGAGGACGCGCGCCTCAAGAAGGAGGCCGAGGAGAAGGCCGCCAAGGAGGCCGAAGAAAAGGCCAAGACGGACCGCGAGGCCAGCAAGAAGGCCAAGGAGGCCGCCAAGAACGCCCTCAAGAAGAACAAGCGTGTTCTGCGAGGCTCCGTCAAGGACGCCAACTACTTTGCCAGCGGCGACGCCTCGCCGGCGCAAATCGACGCCGTCCTCAACGACGTCGAGCTCGTGCAGGGCAAGATCGAAGCCGACGAGGTGGCTGCTCTGGCCGGCAAGCTCAACGGCCTCACTGTTGCCGATGAGATCAAGGGAGTGTGGAGCGCCGAGGTCAAGCGTCTTGTGGACGCTGGCAAGCTCAAGGAGGGAGAAGCCAAGAATCTGGCGTAGAGGCTCCCGTCTCGGACTTGATGGCAACCACATAGATATTGATGTTTAGACTCTGAATTGGCACAAGCTATAGACACCATCACCATCATCACTCTCGTTTCAAAGAACCCTCGACGTCGTGATCTCTGTTTATCTCTGTGATACTGCTTAATGTAACGAGAAGGATAGCTGGCTATTATCTCGCCTGGTCATCTTCCCTTCAAGCCCTCTATAGCCATCCTCTTGCTAGCCGAACCCTTCGAAAAAGACTACAGGCGAGAATTCTTTCTATTGCTCACAGATTGAGCCTAGCACGAATGGACAGTACCAATATGGACGCCACGGTAAGATGTTGTAAGGCAGTTGCGAAATCAGCATCCTAGATGCACAATAGCTGGATTATATCCTCAGCCAAAGCTCAGGGGTAGGGAAGTTACCCAGGCCACTTCACTAGGTACACTCTTCGGCGGGTTGTGATTACTAAAGACTTTATTACATTCCGTGTCATGCAACCGGCGGCCGCGAACATCGATGCCGTTATTGACTACTTAGTAACGATGCTGCTTTATCGTCATGTCAGCGAATGCTACTTTATTCTAGGGCGTACATATGCGTTCTAGATTGATATAAGTCACTCTGCTTGGCCCCTAAAGCCCTATCCTGGGAGGTAGGCTAGCGAATATTCGTCTAAGGGTCGACTCAACCACTTTATTGGTTAGGAACACCTTGATCAAAAGCAATGGAATGGAATTCGTTAGAAAGGGTTATGAAAATCACACCTTCGCCTCTTGCTTGCGCTCGCTCTTATACAGTAGACCTTATTCGATCAGGAATTACGGGTAGATTGGAGGTAATTTCAGCCGCTCGTATGATTGCCTAAATAACGTGGAAGCCCTGGCCCGAATAACAGGCTCTTGGGCTTATGTGGCATTTTGCTCGTATGTTGTAAAGATTGAACAATATCTGTTTGCGTGAATAGAAAAGAAGCCTTACACTACATGGAGTACTTCTTGATGATTTGGTCGTTGGGTAGCAGATTGCCAATGACATCTAGCCCTGAGAGAAGAGGGGGTTTGAATAGGTTACTACAAGGCAGAAATTTAGGGCAAAGCTCGGAAGATTTCATGTGGTATTGTTGGATCAGACAC
The DNA here is from genome assembly GCA_022385635.1 of Xylaria scruposa. Taxonomy (NCBI): domain Eukaryota; kingdom Fungi; phylum Ascomycota; class Sordariomycetes; order Xylariales; family Xylariaceae; genus Xylaria; species Xylaria scruposa. The sequence goes on from MU280180.1 coordinate 1,226,754, forward strand.
ACCCTTGCCAGGAGTCCTGTACTTGGGGCCAAAAATAAAACGAAACTTGCTATTGTGTGAAAAGCCCCGAAGCCATTACAACGTCATCAGCATAGCCTAATTGCAGTAACATCAGATAGTCGCTTTACGACTGTGTTGGGGCTTTGAGGCCTTGGGGTGGAGGCTAAGTTCATGGCCAGTAAAACATGGAAGAAGCTTCACATGTTCCGGCTAGCGAGGCTCTATTCTCCAACTAATTATCCTTCACAATCACCATATTTGCGACAGGTATAAGAATTACCCGAATATCTCTTCAATGTCGACATCGATTGACGATGCTACGCTGGCATCCCGAAGACTGCCCTGGATGTGTGCCTAAGTTTCGAGGAGAATTCGTCGATTGCTTTGTTTGCTTATCCAGTAGCTCACATCTGTTAGATCCGCCTAGGAGATCCCGTGGGGTTCCCGTACCTTCTGTAAAGAGACGATCATGTTTAAACCTCGCCTGGCCAAGCAGCGTTGAGTATTCGGAAAAATGCATCGCGAAACCTGGCGGACAGGATCTTAGCCGCGCATTAGTCAACTACCTCGGCAACGCTCCTTATAAAGAAAGGCCTAATGCGCAACAGGACGAGAAATCAAAACTTGGGTTTCCCGCTTTGTCGTCTAGTCACCACGTCCGGGTACTTCATTTATCGCCGGCAAAGCAATGGGCCAAGCCGCTCCATGGATACTTAGAGGTACAGGACTTGAATGGACGTCCTCACTACGAAGCACTATCATACACCTGGATAGACGAAAATGGTGACACTATGTTATCAGAAAGGTTGTATATCGGCACTGAATGGGACGTTCTTCCCATTACCAAAAGCTGCTCGCGCGCATTGAGGCGTTTGCGTCTGGAATATGCCGATCGACCTATCTGGGTCGACTCTATCTGTATCAATCAGCTGAACAACGTTGAGAAATCACATCAAATTGCGCTCATGAAGATCATATATGCGAGATCGATCAGATGCGTCGTCGACCTTGGGGAACACTCTTCTAGCAGCGATATGGCAATCGAATACATTAATAATCCGGATGACGATAAATCAATGGATGAATCATCGCAGCAGAATAAAGACGATGCCATCTCTGACCTATTTCGTCGCAAATACTTTAGTCGGATTTGGATTATTCAAGAAATTGTCTCCGCACCACTTGTGAAGGTCAATTGCGGTGCCCGATCGGTGGATTTGCGACTGTTAGTAGCCTCGACTCCTATATTATCGACGCTGAAATGGATGCAAGGCTTTAGAGATGGCATCGCAGCCGGGAGGCCGACAAGTGCGTATAATGGCCCTAAAGGTCTCCTCCAGCTTCTCAGGGACACGGTAGATTCTAAATGTTCTGATCCTCGGGACAAGATTTTTGCTCTCCTTGGGCTCGTACGTGGCTTAGACCCTGAGGGAATCACAGCCGACTACGATCTGACTTATGTGCAAGTCTATACGGGGTTGGCGGCATACTTTATAAGAAATTGCGGCCTGACCGAACTTGTCATATTGCCAACCCAAAAAGATTTAAATCTGCCTAGTTGGGTTCCAAATTGGACAGCAATCCAAGAATGTGATTGGACCGATCTCGACAAACGATCATCCGGAGCATCGATTAAGACCCTTGCCAAAACAGCATCACCAATTTTGGATAACAGCCTCAGATTAATACTTAACGGGTATTATTTTGTGAGGCTGCGTTCCATAGTACAAGATACCGATTTAGTTAGTGAGAAGCTTTATAGGCCCGAGATCCACGGACACACGGGAGCCTTGATCCTCGAAGGTTCATGTATATTTTCATTCCAGGATCCACAAGCCAGAAAATCGTCTTCGACAAGGTACACCAAGTTGTTCTGGAAGGCTAGCGAGTGTAATGTCTCACAGCTTATTATCGTTACCCCTGAGCCAGTGAATGAGAATACGGACATTATCGCCCTTTTTCGTGGACAAAAGTTCTATGTCCATTTGCGGAGAAATCTTGCTTTTACATATCGTATCTTGGGCGAAGCTATGGTCTTCTTACATGAAATAACTAAAGGACAAATTAGGCCATTTCCTCCGGAGACAATACCCGCGATCAAGCGCCACGCCTTATTTTCGGACTACATTACATTGTGGTGTGAGAAGGTATCAAACGCCAGCCAACTGTGGGAGATATTCAAAGATCCTACTGGAAGTGGTGGTCTTCAAGCGAGGTTTGCTTGGGAGAGGCAGACTTCTTGTATATTCTACTACCGAGTTGTCACCGTCGAGGAAGCGTATGGACAATACGTTTCTCTCAAGGAGGAAATCGGGAGCTTAGAAGGTGTGCTTAGACGCTGGATCACCGATGATGGTCCCTCACCTATGCCGATAGCCGTAAGGGAGCTCATCGAATGTATTCTATACTGGCGTGAGCCCCACCGATGGGAAATCTCGAATATTTCGTATATTTCATTGCTGTCAGTCTCTAGAGCAATTGTTGAGCCTCACCTTACGGCATGCGTCAATGCTAATCTCTTATGGCAACGTTGGCTTGCCATCGAGAAACTATTGGCAGAGCGCCATGAGACCGACAAAACTTGTGGCGCGCGACAGCCTATCTTTGCCGATTCATTATTCATTGTAAATGAACCAATGAAAAAGATAATTGAAACCTGGAAGGATATCACTGGCAATCTCGTTCTTCGCCTTAACCTTCTTGCGGATGTAGCAGATTTGAATACCCTTCCAACTTGGTGCGAGATGGACGTGAAGACGAACGAGCCTGACCAAGAGTGTAATGAGTTTCTCAAAGATATATTTACCGGAATTTCGCAAGAACTGGGTGAGATATGCAGGTCTTGTAAACCGCATTCGACCTTTAAAGACAATGAGCAGTTTTCATCATCAGCAGAATCACCAGGTACACCATATCAGGCTATTGACCTTCTGGGACTCCCGAGTGACGAGGGCTGTTATGCACTCACTGGTTTCCATCATAGAGATTGGCAAGAGAATACAAATGACATGCAGAGCGACATTGATATCGACTCTCGCATCCGCTACGACGCCGTGCAATGGGAGGAACATTGGAAGATACCAAGGTCAAGAAACAATATCAAGGCAGCCGTAGAAGCCTTTGGAATCACAAAATACGGTGACAGAAGACGGTTCGCGTTATGGAAGGAACCCGATATAGAAGCAAGACGAGCAGCCCAGGTCTCAGGGGAACTTCTGAATCTAAGTATTCAAGCGCTTAAGCATGAGGATATGGTTATAATTTGATAGTGTCACGGAACGCTACGGAATACCCTCCGGGAGTCAGGGGTATAGAGGCACGGGCATTCAGCCCTCGACTATATATATACTGGCTAGGAAACCTCTGCTGTATAAATAGAACTTCTCCTTCTTTGTGCAATAATAATAAGTTATTACTAGAACCACCAGCGGTATAAACTATAATATCAGCATTAATATTCGCGGCCGCCGGTTACATGACACGGAATGTGACGAAGTCTTCGGCAATCATAACATAATAAAGAGCGTACCTAGTACATTAGCCTAGGTAACTTCCCTACCCCTGAGCCCTAGCCAAGGACGTAATCCAGCTATTGCGCATCTAGGGTTAGTAAATATCGGCAGAATTAATGAGGAACCGTTTGATCAGATTGAACCCAAGTTATTTGGATAAAGTCATAGAAAATCTACGATAAATTCTTCGAAAACTAAGTGGTAGCCCTCAGCGAAACCACCTACCACCCACCCCTTAAATTGAATACGTCTGCAATAGCCCCCCTTTCATTGACTATGTCATAAGAAAACCGCCTGTACTTCATCAAAAATATGAGCAGCTGTCATTCTGCCCAGCCAATTACTTTGTCTTCATATCTTCGTTAGCCATTGGATAACTCTACGGGCTGGGTTAAATTCACTCTCTGGCTATAGTCTTTACCAAATTATCATTAAAAATCAGTCAAGTTAAGGCAGAAGCAAACTATTTATACTCAATTTGCTATTGGGACTTGAACATTCCTTTTAACGATAGGCCAACTGCAGTATACTTCAGAGAAAACTCAATCACTCCTCATCAATTGTACTCAACTCCCCATCACCTGAATACATCTTCTCATCTGCAATCGTCGTCTCTTCACCCCATTCATCCAACTCCCCCATTAATTGATTTGCCATCGCTCCTTCGTATCTATAGACTCCTCCCTCCGCATCAACTTCCGGATCCCATCTAGGCTGGACCGGTATAGGCCAAGAGTTAGAATGAATACGCGTGAGCGGGCCCCAGTACGGCAGACAGAAATCCGCAGGGAGGGCTTTCCTCATGTCTGTCGGGCGTTTCCCTGTTTCGAAGGCTTCCTTGTAGAGTCTGTTTGTGGCCATGCTGACCTGTGCGCAAGTGATATCGATTAGACCCTGCGCCGCCTCGTCATCACGTTCAGCCGGTTCGGCGGTGAACACTAAGCACCGGTACTAGGGGCATTTGAACGTTATCTCCCACCAGTGTGGAGTCTTCCACTCAGGGGTGTAACATCGCACACACAGCCGTCTGATTTGATTCTTGTGATAAGCCTTGACACCAGCGAGCCGATTGTATAGACTGCGCACCTCTTTAAACGTGATAAATGGCCGAGTGAGATCTTTAGGAGTCGGATCAGGGGTTTGAGATACGTCAACCTCGCAGAACCGCGTGATGATCGTCAGGGACCTGAGCTTGGGGAAATTGGTGAGCGCCTCCATGATATCCACTGGCCACCCGGATTGGCGACGTACGGACAGTTCAAATTCCTCGAGGCAGGGACAAAAAGCACAAATCAGCTTAATCTTGTAAGCCGTCAAGTCATATCCTTCGTACAACATCGAGCTATGTGTGAAATGAAGCGCCCGTAGAGTAGGGCCATATTTCATGAGACTTGGCAGGGGGAGTAAGTTCCATAATGGAAGTTTGATGCATTCTAATCTGGATGGTTGACCTGCAAAGAAGTTCCTCATAATGCGACGATTGTAGCCTGATACATTGGGTGCTTCGAATGATTTAAGAGCTGTTAACTTGTTGGCCAGATACGGAAGTAGTGCCACCTCCTTGATTCGCAGATGGCTTAATTTGGACCAGTCGAAGAACTCTTCAAACCAACTGTCGTCGTTGTAATCTCCCGGTAACTTGACGTCTGTGTCAAATAGATACCGAGGGGTGCGCCAGAATTCCTAGTTTGTTGTGTCCTGAAGTTCCAGACTTTCCAGGCATCGGGGCCGTTCTTCACGCGTATATGTTGGCTCATAGGACGAGAATCTCATCCGGCGGCAGCTCTCAATAGTACGAGTGTAAAGTTTTAGAATTCGAAGATTAGGACAAGTAATCAGAATGGATCTGAGTATTGGTAATATCTCCGGGTTATCTCTAGAAGAATCCCGGCTTTTGTATAAAGCGTATTCGAGGGCGTACAGATTGCTGAAATCGCAGAAAACTTGCAGCGGAGCAAAACCGTAACGGAAATTCCTTAGTTTTGCATTTACCCTAACCGGAGGCTTATGAGACCGCAGTACAACTAGTAACCTGGTTAAAGGCTCGATGAAAGGAGGGACGCCGACGGGGATGAGGACATGGGCGTCTCGCAAGCCCTTGACCTTTGGTACAAGCTGGCATACGGTATCACAAATATTTGGGGCGTTCGTGCCCTGGCTGCCCGTAACCTTAATGGTCCGAACTGCGGGTAATAGGTTTCGTGTCTCGAGGGAATCAAAATAGGCCTGTAGCGGGTTGTTCAGAGGGTCCTTTAAGAACTCTGGGCTGAAATAAGCTGGGGGGATATAAAGCACTCTGTGTTGGCAATAGTGCACCAACTCCCGGAGTAAACGATTCACGAAAGCCAAAGAGAGAGTGGTGTAAGGGGTGCGTGAATCGAGTACTAGTAGATCTACAACCTCTTCGAGGATCTCGTTGGGAAGAGTCAATAGTGATAGCATCTTGTTGATGTTGGTGATGATGTCGGTGATAATATCGGTGATTGTGTTGATGCTAGTAATGGTATAGATGCTCTGGTCCACGGTGTCTGCCTGTTTAATGTCTACCTAAGGTACCTACTTACTTTCTAACTCAGGCAGGTATATGTCTACCTGTACCTACCTAGGTACCTAGGTACCTAAGGTAAGTATGGCAGTGTTAGTGGGCAGCTTCTATTTACGGCAGGGTCATTGTTGTTGCAGGTATGGTCCTTCTTGACCTCTGATTTCGCAACTGCCATACAACATCTTACTATGGATGTGGATATGGTTATAATTTAACAGCCTTAACACAATCCACAAACAGAGATATCACCATCAGCATTTACCATGGACGATCTCTTATCTTGGACACGTTTTTATTCTTTCATCTTCAAAGATAGCAACCTAAGTTTTGTAAGTGTGCAAAACAGCTTGGATTCTTAGCAATTTCTATACTGCTATTACTACTTATAGCGAAATCTTTTAATAAGGCAATTTAGCTAGCTTCTAAGAAAAAGTCTTTTATCACGACATTATAAATGACTTTGTATACTTATTCCATTTATTAATGGCTGTAATATGTGACTTCAGATTTAGAATACATAATTGCATAGTTATATGAATAGGTATTTTCAACTTCATCTCATCGAGTGGTTCGGAGAAGTTCAAGCTGGCGCCGACACGCTGCGGGGATGCGTAAGGCGTGACTCATCGGCGGATCATCAACAATTTCGACAAGTTATCACGATGTTCAATAGACTTGCTGTCATTAGGGCGCGTTTATGGAATAAACTATGCTGCACTGTGACCTCATCTCACCTCGATACTCGATTTATGGCTCACGATTTTCGTCACTTCAATTAGCCTCCAACTTACCTATTATGTTAGTTACCCAGATAGGCAGTTATAACCGGGGGGATACTACGTATATACACCGTCACGGGGAACCTCAAGAGAGTTGAACTACTAGTCACTATAGTTCTCAACTCATGCAGGTATTCTCAAAATGGCTACACAGCAATCGCCCACCACGACATCAGCAGCACACTTCGCGGCGCTCCACGCGCCAGGAAACCCGCTCGTGATCCCGAACATCTGGGATCTCTCATCGCTCAAGACCGTGCTATCCCTCAACTCACCCTCGTCTCAGCCCGTCAAGGCAGTGGCCACAGCCTCATACGCAATCGCCGAAACCCTAGGCCTCGCAGACGCAGAGCTGAGTTTCGGCGCCAACCTCATCCGCATCAGCCAGCTCGCGCCGCGCGTGAGAGCCGCGGGTCTGCCGCTCACGGTGGACATCCAGGACGCCTACGGAGATCGTCTGGATGAGGTGGTGGCTGCTGTTGTGAAAGCTGGTGCGGTGGGGGCTAATGTGGAGGATATGAAAGAAGATGGATCCCTCTGGAGCTGCGAGGAGCACGTTGAGAGGGTGAAGAGAGTTATACGAGTTGCTGTGGAGAATGGGTGTGATGGCTTTGTGGTGAATGCGCGGTGCGATGTCATGAGTCCTGCTTCGAAGCGCGAGGGGACGGAGGGTGAGGAGGGGAGATTACTTGATGAGACTGTGCGGCGCGGGAAGAGGTATCTGGATGCTGGGGCTACTACTGTGTTTGTCTGGGGCGGACCCCGCGGACTGAGAGATGCGGAGGTCAGAACCCTGACGAAGGAGTTTGGTGGGAGGTTGGCGGTTAAGCTGGCTGCTGGGGAAAATGCGTTGAGTGTGAGGGAGCTTGCGGATATTGGTGTTGCGAGGATCTCGGTTGGGCCGAGCTTGTATCAGGCTGCTAATAGGACTGTTAAGGAGGCTGCGGGGAGGATTGTGGGTGGTGGAAGGCTGTGATTTGTGATGCAGACGTATTTCGATCTTGTTATGTCAAGGTATACTTGATTCTCTAACAGGGATATTCATCAGTGCTTTCTGAGGTATCACTCCTACGTAACCGACATGATATCAGATGGTGATGAACAACCTAAGTTAGTAATCTGAGGCGATTCACCTTATGATTTCCACAATGCATAGTGATAATACGAAGTTACCTGTAGCATGCTAGTCACTAGGTATAATTTGGGCATTAATGCATGAATCGTCAAACTTCGTTCATTTTCATGCAAGGCTTATCTCAAGAAAACCTTGCTATATGACAGGTTACCGGGCCATGACGGCACTTGGCCGTGTTTAGATAATGCTATGATATTCGTTAGACAGTTCCTCTGACCGGGCCGGGATCGGCCGGTAAAAGAATCTGCTGAGCACACTGTATCAAGCTCAGTAGTCACATGCTGGCGCCGCTGACGTCTAACGGAGGTTGCTGGTATGTACTTGTCGCTTTCTTGCGCTTCTTCACCGTATCCATTGCGAAGCGGGTTTCTGACTGTCAATAAGTAGATGCCACAGGGTTTCACATGGCAGCGCCGTGCCTGTAGTAATGGTAGTGACGTGTATCCCATATTCGTGTCTTAGCCGAATTGCAAATAGTACTCACTTCCCGGGCTCTTCTTCCTCTTCGGGGACCTCCTCGCCAGCTTCTATGGCTGCTTGCCTCTTCTTCTCCTGCCGTGCCTTTTTCTTCTCTAATAACCTTTTCAACGTCTTTGCAGTGTTGAATACACCGTTGGTCCCTGAGCCGCAGGCAGCGCAGGTGGGGTCTTTCCTATACCGCTGCAATGCGCAAGGTAGACAGAAGTAATGCCCGCATCTTGTCACAATAGGCTCTTTGTATGGCCCTTTACATATAATACACGCGAAGGGGATCTTTTCGAGAAGAGCCTCATCGGGATCGTCGGCCTCGTCGGCCTTCGCATCGCGATTCGCGCTAGCAACCACTTTCCCACCGATGTTCTTTTTGCCCTTGGTCACGTTCTCCCATTCTTTGTCGAGCTGCCAGCCTTGCTTGTAGTCCTCTCGCGCATGCAGAAACTTGCAATTATCGCCAAAGCCACAGAATCCTGTTTGTTTGTAGTCTTTGCAAACATCCGGCGCAAAGTCCATGGTCGTCACAGTGCGGATGTTGGTCGCAGCTTTGATGGGACCGACCTTTCGGTCTGGGGCATTCGGATTCTTCTGTATAAATGTTGTCTGGTTTGCTAAACCTTTGTATTTGTATGTGCCGTCGGCGGGGTTCTCGCCACCCGCAGAGGATTTGGGAAGTGGCCTCGTTTTGCCGAGAAGATTGGCGTCTTCATCGTACCAGTTGGTCTGTTTCGTAGCATCGTTTGTGCTTGTTATGGGGACGCTGCGGTCGGCCTCGAATACGACGGCAGAATGCTCGTTGCGCGCCGAGGATGTGTTCTTGGACGAGGCGGTGACGACAGCGTTCTTCTTCCGCCGTTTCACGCGCCGGCCGGCTTCGTCTTCGGATGAAGTATAGTCGTCGCTGTCACTGTCGCTGTTGTTTGCGGGCGGTGGCGTCGCTGGTCGCTTTCGAATGTTTGCCTTGCCTTTTGCGCCTCGCTTCTTGAAGATTGCGACGGGGGCGACAGGCGCTGTGATGGCTTCTTCGTCGGCCATGTCTGTATATAATTGCTCTGAGATGAAGTGAAAATGCGATGGCAGCTTGTGCAGTTCTCTGCGTCAAGGGGTTGATTGATGAAGAAGGCTACGCAGCAAAACAATCTTGATGATATCAGACTAACAAGTGCTGGGCAGGCAAGTTGCGCTTCTAGAAGATTGACTGATTTGGTAATTAGGTAATTCGACCTAATAGCTGCTCACAGTTTACACACGGTGTATTATGTCATTAATCTCCCTGAGCTGCGGCCTTCAATACAGTACTAATAAATAGAAAAAGCTAAACTGGCACTGTAAAGAGCATCCTCAGTTAGCATTGCTAGCATGACCAATTACTGAACTTAAAGCATGGAAATCCTTGCTTCACAGGTGGGATAGTGGGGCTGTCTCTGCATTCCTAAAATTGGGCATCTCCATGTGTCTGGCCGTACCTGCATTACTGTCCAATGATATACCCGTTTTTATGTTTTAGTGAGACATGTTGTTCTTGCACCATTCTATTGTCAACAAAAAAAAAACCCCATTCCTAAGCAACAGTCAACACAGTGGATGTTTATTCTAACAAGAGCTAGCGGCATCGCCGATCATGGCGAAACAACGTACATCTCTGGTCGTAGTTTTTGCGTTACTTGTAGATGTATTGGTATAGTCCAAGTAGTGTCCCATACATATGCACTCACTGTAAAAGGAGAGAAGGCGGTAAGGTCCGTATGCTAATGCATGCAGTCTTCCGAACCATAAACATCGTGAACCATTTTGCAGCAAGTTAATGCATAAAGAGTGGACAACGCAGGCTAGATGAGCCAGACTTGGCTGAAAAAAAGAAGAGAACTAAACTGAACTGGACTAACTTAGCTAACTTACACGGCCTTTCCCATGGTAGCTCCCCCTGTCGTTGATCCACCGCATGAAGACGTCCTCCACCAGGCTATCCAGTCGGTACTGTCCCTAGGCCAGGAATAAATAACAAAATTGCGATGGGGAGGCGTGCGCGTGTGCTACGTTGGGATATCTTTTCTTCGAGGGCCATTCCTCGACATCGTCATCATTAATTCTACATTTCTGTCCTCTTTCCTTCCCCTCCCTTATCCCCCATCCCCCCCATCCCTCCCGCACTTGCTTCGGGTGTTGTTGTGGCCGTTCCGCCTTCGTGAGACAAGACAATTGACACTTTAGAATCCAAGCGATCCGCCCGTCTCGTGACCAGATCGTTCCCGTTCCCGCCAGTGTCATTGTCCGTGATTGTCATTGCTGTGTAGAACGTCGCTGTTTTTCGGGACGCGTTTTTCTACCAACATCGACATCATACATGTTTCTATAGTCATTCATTCCTTGATCCTCTCAATTCATCGTCGCTCACTTAGACCGTTATTTTCTCTACACCTCTGTCTCTGCTTAATTATCTCGTGCGTGTTATTATCATTATTTATTCGTTTCATTCAGCAAGAGAAAAAAAAAGAATCGATTCACGCCCACTGCTAGTACTACTTCCGTCTCCTACTTTTATAGATCAACGAAACGAACGAACGATCGAGCAGAGAATAGTATAAGCTGGCAACAAACGGACCACCCGAACATAAACGCATTTAATACTTACTTTTTAATACTTTTCTAAAAATTCTTGTTGTGTTGGTTCTCCTCGCTCGTGGCGGGTTCTACGATTATCCGAGACAAATCTTTCTCCCACACCTTGGGTTCAGTTCAATTTGACATATTGAGGTAATGACTTTCCTGCGTGTATTTTTTTCTATTTCTTCCTGACCTTCACGCCGGGTACTGATTAGTACCCACCCATCAAAACGTCTCCGATATGCACGCTGTGACGCTGTGCGACTGCGACTAATAGTCTATCTGCTCATGTGCCTACTGCTACTACGCGCGCCACGCCGTACATACATGAGCCGGCTGTGCCTGGAAGCTATCTTTTGGCTACCAACATTCCCTCGTTCAAACCTCAACCGCCGCATCGAAACCAGTTTCCCTGGATTTTGCGCGCGCCTATGCCAAGTGGTCTGCAGGCTACTTGCTCCAATTCCTACCTACTTCTATTCCTACATAGATGATTCAGTCAGCCCAGCATCTCATTACGGCATTGACACGCTAATTAGTAGAATAGCTGGCACTAATATCTACCCGTGGTACCACGCTACTTCTCCCACGGTCTTCCCGGCAGCTTGTGTACTGTAGCTGGGTCCACGGTCCAGTCAGCAACGTTCTTTTGACGAAAAAAACAACGACCGCGATCCTTCTCATCCCGCTCGGCCAATAACCTTGCAGCAAAACAAAACCGTCTTTACTTTCAACCTTAGTGCGAATCGTAGTTGCACGCGCAGTGACGATCGAGGACTTTGTTGTTTTTTGTTTTGTCGGCCAGCATTAGGGTTGTTCTGTTCGTTTCTCAGCGCATCGCATTGCAGTGTGGTCCCGGTACTTTGCGACTGTTTATCTGTCGGAAAAAGCAACTAGTGTTTCGGCTCCTGGATTTTCGAAGACACGTTGATTCTCTTCTCTCCCTGCTTTACTAAGAACGCCCCCCGGTGGCCAATCCCCCGCTGCAGCCGGGCTTGCACTGCACTTGTGTCTGTATTGTTGCCCTGCATCCCGTCTGCTCTGCGCCAAAACACGTAGCATCGGTCGCTCTTAACGGATCGCATCATTGGACGGACCAGCCCGGAATCGAAACACCATTTGCTTGTTCTTGGCTCGACTGCGATTCCTTGTCCAAGCTCCTTCCGACCCTGGCTGACGGCGCCTGCTGTGATCAATCGCTGATTTACACATTACACCAACAATCCGAGTCTTACTTTCCCGGGTGCACGCTGAATGTCACGTCCTTAGTCCAGGGAGACTACAGCGCTCCTTGGTCGCTTGTGATTAGTCGCAACCATGGCGACAACGCCACCTCTTTCGGACGAATCGTTCGTCTTGACGGCGCCTGCTGTCAACGCCCAATACCATGACCCTTTCAATTCCTCCGGCCCAACACACCACCGCTTCTCTAATTTCGATGCACAATTATTTGCTCTCGGCCCCAATGCTTCACCAGCCCAAGCAAAACGTGCGCTGGAGGCACATCTAGCCGAGACAGATCGAAGGATGGAGGAAGCTGGGAAGCTCGGTACCGCACTGGTCCAGCAGCGCAACGAGCTGACCGAACGGTTAAAGGAGGTTGAAAAGCTACAGGCTGAAGGCGAACTGTCCGACGACCTGCGCCAGAAGTTGGTTGAGATCGAAAGGGATTACAACGAGGTGGCCAGGGACAGTGCTCGCGCGTTTTTGCCCAAGTCACGCGTCCCTAGCAATGAGGCTGCCGCGGGCTCTCCATTCGCGCTCGAGGGCAAAGGTGGCAAGGTTAGTGACTAGGGATTTGAGACGTGCCATGTGTATATGTGTGTGCTGACCTCGTTTTTTTCCCACAGCGTTCTGTGAGCCCCTCCAAATTCGAAGCCCAGGCTACTGCATCTCCGACGAAGCTTAGTGTACCCAATCGCAAGATTCGGAACCAGCCTTCTAATCGCATCCATGACATTGAGTTTGCTGCTGAGATTAGCACATCGCTGATCGCACAAGTACGTAATTTACAAGGATTGCTTGCCGAGAGGGAGGAAGAGTTGAAAGACACGAGGGCCGAGAACTCAAAGTTGGAATACGAGGTCGAGGGGTTTCAACAGCGCCTCAAAGCTCTCGATGACAACGAACACCGATACAAAGACGAGAACTGGAACCTCGAGACACAGATCCACGAATTGATGGCCAAGGAGAAAGAGGCTGCCGACCGCGAGAAGAAGTTGACGCAAGCACTCAACATTCTCCAGTCCGAGAAAAATGCAGGGCAGCGGGAGCTAGATGAGATCAAACTCACCCACTCCAAGCTTGTCGAAGAGCATACCGCCGCCGTCAAGCACCATGATATTGAACTAGGCACCGCAAAGCGTACCATGGTCATGGGCGAGTCAGAGAGGGCCGCCATGCAGAAAAAGATCGAAGAATTGACCGGGCAGAATACCGAGCTTGCCAAGGCAGTGTCTGTCTCAATACGTGGTAGGAAATTAGAGCGCGAGTCTATCATGGGCATGAGCGAAGATGACTTCCAGACCGCACGCGACAGCTCGACCCCAGACCAATCGCCTCCAGCTTCGCCTGTGAAAGGCACACCACGACATTCCATGCTGGAATCCGAGACGCTGAAGACATCCTTAGCCCACGCTCAACGCACGATTCAAAGTTTGCGAACTAATGTTCATCGGGAGAAAACAGAGAAAATGGAAACTAGGAGACTCCTTCAAGAAGCCCGCGATGAGATTGAGAAAATGCGGAGTGAGCCTGTGGTCCCTACCAGACGTGCTCGAAAGACGGAATCCAGGGAATTCAAGAGACCTCCACCGCGGCTTCTGGGCGGTTTGCGCAGTGCTCGCAGTGAGATCTTCGTAGATGATCCCAATTGGGAAGATCAATCCGATATCCTCCCCCATCCTAGTTCATCGCCCGTCTCCCGCGAGACGACCATGTTGTTTGATCCGGTTCCTGAACAGACCGAACACTTCGAGACCGCCAACGAAACGGCTAACGAGACAAGTGACGCAGCGTTTGAGACGGCGAATGAACATGCCACGGAGACGGATGATTTCCACACGGGCGCCGAAGAGTTTACGAGCGATGACGCTGAAACCGAGACCGAGAGCCCTTTGAAGCGTCGAACTCTGAAAGGGAGACCTCCGAGTCTGTTCCCCATGCACCGCACCGGGTCTATTGATAGCACCGCCTCAACTGAAGATGAAGATTTCCCTTACGGAGAGACGCGAACACCTCCCTCTTTGCCGCCAATTCACGCCAGATTCCCTCTTCGAGTCAGTCGGGGTGCGTTCCGCCGATCTAGAAATCCCAGTGAGGATCATATTTTCCAGAGTAGCCCGGCAAGCCTTCCAACCAGTAGCAACATGGGCACTCCTCAACAGCACGTGCAAAGCTTGGCTGCCGAACTGGGCGACTTTGATGGTAGCGATAATGAGTCTAACATGTCGGCGACACCAAGTAGGAGGTCAACCACCAGGGGTCGAACTATGAGCCCACCACCGGCGCTGCCCCCACTGCCCAGGGTCATTATGGTTGATAGCGGCATGATGACTGAGCCAGTGCATGAACTTTCTGCATCTCTGAAGGATGCCGTCAGTACTGATCGGCCCGTGTCCATGCACACAGTCGTGAGCAGATTTTCATTGGGATCTGAATACAGTGATGTTGGGGCGAAGCTGGCTGAGTTCCCATCACCGCCTACGGCGTCGCCTAAGAAGGACGTTGCCTCAATGCCCGAGCTTGCATTGTCAACGGTCCATTCTCATGATGTCGAACCTCTGCCGGAACCTGATACGCATTTGACTGAGATGGCCGCCCTTCGCGCGGAGCACGAGGAACAGCTCAACAAACTGACAGCTGAGAATGCCGCAGCTCACGCGGCCGCCATTGCAGTTCTAAAGTCACAACATGCCGATGAGTTTGCTGCCGCCAAAGACGCTCATGCCCATGAACTTGAATCCCTTCGTTCCAGTCATGTAGACACCACTGACAAAGCGATTGCTGAGATTCACACTGCTCACGCGCGCGAAATCGAATCTATTAAGTCAAGACATGCCGATGAGATCAGCCAGAGTGCTGCTGATGCACTGGCTGCCCATAGCCAAGAGCTCGAGTCGTTGAAGACACTGCATTCCCAACAATTGGCCCAAAAGGAATCGGAAAGTCATGATACTCATGCTGCTGCTTTGGAGTCCTTAAAGGCTGCCCATGCAGAGGAACTCTCACGAAAGGAAATGGAGAGCGCAGCTGCTCATGCCTCTGCTGTGGAGGCTTTGAAAGCTATCCATGCTTCGGATTTGGAGTCCTTGAAGGCTGCTCACTCCGACGAGTTGTCAAAGAAGGAAACGGAGAGCGCTGCCGCCATTGCTTCCGCTTTGGAGGCTTTGAGGATTGCCCACGCTGAAGAGCTCGATCGTAAAGAGTCTGAAAGCAATGTGGCTCATGATGCTGAAATCCAATCCTTAAAGGCTGCTCATGCGCAGGAACTATCTCAAAAGGAAACAGAAAGTGCCACTACTCTTGCTTCTGAGTTGGAGGCTTTGAAGGTCATCCATGCTGAAGAGTTGACGCGCAAAGAATCCGAGCATAAGGCAGCCCGTGATGCCGAAATTGAAGCCTTGAAGGCCGCCCATATTGAGGAAATATCTCAAAGGGAAGCTAAGCTAAACGCCGCGGCCTCCAGTGAATTAGAAGGGCTCAGAACCAATCACGCTAAAGAACTGTCCAATCTCAAAGCCGAAAATGAGGCAATACACGCTGCTGAACTCGCTGCGTTGCTTGAGGCTCATGCCAGTAAGATCGATGCTGCAAAGACAGAAATGTCTGAAGCGCATGCTAGGGAATTTGAGGATCTGAAATCCAGCCATGCTGATCAAATTGATCAAGCCAAACGGTCAATGGATTCTGCACATTCTGAACAGCTGGAGAGCCTGAAGTCATCTCATTTACAACAGATTGACAGCATTAAGAACTCTATTAATGCTGCTCACAATGAGGAATTGGAGTCGCTGCGAGCGGCTCACGCTAAACAGATAGAGGATACCAAAATTGAGCTCACAGCTGCTCAGGCCAGTGCTCTTGCATCACTCAGCGATTCCCATCACAAGCAATTGGAGGATACCAAGAACAGTCTGCATGCTGCACACTCGCAGGAGTTAGAGTCCCTTAAAGCCAGTCATGCTGAGCAGATCGAGAGGATTAGCAAAGACAAAGACGCTGCCCATACTGGTGCTATTGCTACCCTTATCGATTCTCATAAAAAGCAGATAGATGAAGTTAAGGGTACTCTCAATGCCACCCACGCCCAAGAACTTGAACGACTAAAAGCCTCTCATGCCAAACAACTCGAAGAGCTCGGAAATGCAAGAGATACTGCTCACGCCACAGCGGTTGCCGCAATGGTGGAAACTCATACCAAACAGTTGGACACTCAAAAGGCTGATGGTGAGGCCGCGATGTCAAGAGAACTTGTTGCTCTCAAGGCTGCACATGCCCAGGAGATTGAGACGCTGAATGGCCAACATGCTGCAGCTCATGCCAAGGAGTTGGAAGGTTTCAAGGCTGCCCTAGCGAAGCAAATCGAGTCTTCGAAGACCGAGGGCAATGCGGCTCACAGTCAACAAATTGAGGCCCTCAACGCTGCTCACGCAGAGATTATTGAGGCTCATAAACGTGATGCCGAGATAGCACAGAGCCATGCCTTAGATGCTCTTAAATCATCACACGATCGACAAGTTGAAACTCTCAATAGTGAACATGCCGTAACGAGAACCAAGGAACTGGAACTCCTGACTACGAAGCATCTTGATGAGATGAAAGATCTGAGGGCTGAACATGCGGCTGCCAGAACTGGAGAGGTGGAGGAGCTGACTAACAAGCATCTCGATGAGCTGAACACTCTGAAGAGTGAACATACACGACTGCAAGAAGAGCTTGGTCTCACTCATTCGAAAGATCTCGAGACTCTCCGCCAAGAAACTGAAGCTGCGCATTCGAAGGACTTGGAATCATTGCATGCCCAACATGTGGCGGCTTTGGCATCTCTCAGTGCTCAACATGAAGCCTCACAATCCCAGCTTCGTGAGGAGCTCGGTGTTGCTCACTCAAAGGAGATTGAGGCAAACCGCCAAGAAATTAATGCCGCTCATTCGAATAGCTTGGAGTCATTGCAGAACCAACATGTGGAGGCTCTAGCGGCTCTCAAGAAGGACCATGAAATCTCGCACTCGCAGCTGCGCGAGGAACTTGGTGCTGTTCACTCAAAAGAGCTTGAAGCCCTCCGTCATGAGATTGAAACCACCCATTCGAGAGAGCTCGAAGTTCTCCACCAAGAAATCAGTGCCACTCATCTGAAGGAAATAGAATCATTACACACCAAACACGCCAAGGACCTGGAGGCTTTGAAGACCGAACATGAGACTACAATAATACGGCAATTAAAGGAGCTGGAAGATAGCCATTCGCAAAAGATAGCAGAACTACAGCAAGAAAGCGAAGATGCGAAATCAAAGGAACTAACAGCACTTGGTATTAGCCATGCTCAGACTATTGATTCACTGAAGGGTGATCATGAGGCTGAATTAGCACGGAAGATGCAGGAGATTGCCGAGTCCCATGCGCATGCACTAGACGAGCTACGTCAGCAAAACAAATCGGATCAGTCTCTTGAGCTTACTGCATTGAGCACCAAGCACCAGGACGACCTGGAGAAGCTGAGAGGTGAACTTGAATCTGTACGCCGGCAAGAATTGGCCGAACTTGAAGCTGCCCATGCTACGGCTCTAGCATCCTTACGTGCCGAGCACGAGAGCGTATTGGAACAAGGCTTGAGTAACCTGGAAGCAAAACACTTAAAGGCTCTCGAAGCTGTCAAGAATGAGCGAGACGCTGGTCAATTGGAGGCCCTTGGCGCCCTTGGAGCTGAGCATTCGCAACAGCTGGATCAGCTGAAGAGCGAAAATGATGCTACGCTTGCTCGTGAGCTAGAAGCGCTTAGAGCCGAACATGCGCAAATCCTTAAGTCACAGGTCCAAGACAGTAATGCTGCACTCGCCCGAGAGTTAGATTTGCTGAAGGCTCAGCATAAACAGAGCTTAGAGCTACAGACCGAGGAGAGCAATGCTGCGCTCGCTCGAGAGCTGGATACACTTAAAGCCGAACATGCGCGCGTCCTTAGCTCGCAGGTTGAAGAAAGCAATGCTACAGTCATTCGCGAGCTGGATGCACTTAAAGCCGAGCATGAGCTGATTCTTGAATCTCACATTAGAGAAAACGCTGCCGAAAGAGAATATCTTCTTGCCAGTCATGCCGCTGAGCTCGAGGCTCTTCGAACTAACCTTACTGTTGCCCCCCCTGCTCTTGGGTATTCTCCTCTAAGCTCGATCGAAACAGAGCCGATTGAGTCACCTGAAATTAGAAGCCCCAGACGTGAAGCATTCATCATCCCGCAAGACAAGGAGCCAATGACACCGCACGCGCGTTCTAACGGCAGACTTGATCGACAACATAAATCCATGGATGCGCCATTTATTGCTGAGGACGATACGCGTCAATCCCCTAGCGCAATCGTCAGATCCGAGACTCCTGATTCGCAACAGCCATTTAAAGAGATTACTACCAATACCGATGGTCGATCGTTACGGAAGCCCGTCACAATCACGTCTCACCAAGGCTCTCAAACAACACTGACGGCCGACGGCTTGGATAGGTTGATGAAAAATCAGCGTCACCAAGTTGGCGGTCCGTTTGATGAGATTGACGCTATAACTCCTTCAACGGTTCGTAGAAGACGTCCATCGACCGATAGCTTCGGCAGTGTGGTACGCGCGAATGCTGCTTCCGAACATATTTCTATACGTCGACCTGGAAGTTCCGCGAGTACTCGTAGTGCTACGCAGAATATGCCACCATTGCCTCAGAACCATCGCGAAGTTATTGAGGCTGCTCGATCCCATTCAGCTCATGGTAGCAAAGGCGCCATGGGCCCTCCTTTATTACCCGCATCAGCGTATCGCCCTTCATCATCTCGCTCGCAGACCCCAAGCAATAGACCACCCCTGTCACCAAGTTCCGTTGTTAAGAGTAGTACACTAACACCTCGTGCTAAGACCCCGGGGTATGCAGACGTCCAATCATCATCTAGGGTGCCTATGCGCAGTAGACAATCATCTATATCATCTTTCGCGTCTGAGATCGATACTCGATTCAATATTCACAATGGAATGGGTATTGATCCATCAGGCTTTGGGTCCAATACGGATCCTCGCATGATTCAGGCTGTCACTCAAACTATGATCGGTGAATATCTATGGAAGTACACCAGGAAGACTGGCCGCGGAGAGATGTCCGAAAACAGACATAGACGGTTCTTCTGGGTGCATCCGTACACCCGAGCCCTTTACTGGAGTGATAGCGATCCAGCCGCCGGTGGCCGTGGAGAGATGAAAGCCAAAAGCGTACCGATTGAAGCAGTCCGGGTAGTAGCCGATGACAACCCTATGCCTCCTGGACTCCATCGCAAGAGTCTCATTGTCATTGCTCCTGGTCGTACTATCAAGTTCACCTGCACAACAGGTCAGCGACATGAAACGTGGTTCAATGCCTTGTCGTACCTTTTATTACGTTCAGGCAACGAGGGCAAGCAAGATGCAGAGGAAGTAACTGGCAACATTACGCAAGACGACGTTGATGAATTCAACCCTTCTATCCATCGGCGATCAGAGAATGACCAAAGACCTCGACCGCCGCCGTCTCTTTCTTCATACAACTCGAGAACGACGAGGAATGAGTCACCAGCCATGGATACATCGATGTCCATTCCGACGTTAACGCCTACACATGAGAAAGAAGCTGCACGTAATGGTACGTTTGGTAAAAAGCTAAGCGGCTACTGGAAATCGGGCAACCTGGGTCGTGGCACCTTCAGTAGCTTAAGAAACCGAAGCTATCAGCCTTATGACAGTGCTATTTACGAGGCCAGCGAGGTTCCAGATAGTGCCGAAGATCTACGACAAATCATCGAGCAACAGGATAGAGAGTCAGACAGACTCGAGAACGTAAGAGCCTGTTGCGATGGTAAGACAGCCTAACGTCAGATATATTTTTGCTCGCACTAACCGTTTGTAGGAAAACATGATGTAGGCACATTATCTCACACTTCAAAGCGTGGCCGTCTTCCCAGCTTCCAGCCGCAGCCACACACCCATACACATCCTGGGCCATCGGGGCCAGAGCCAGCAGCGGGCTCTATACGGTCACGAACGTAGACCTGCCCGCGACACCGCATCATCGATATGATGCGAGATGAACACACAATTCTTGCCGATCATTCAATCATTTCACTCACATTACACCGCATCGGGATCCGATGAGATCCTCACGAAGCCCACGACTTTTTTCTTGTGTTTTTCTTTCGATCACCTAGACCGCCAATTATAAGGTCTTGAGCTACTGGCAACCTACGATCACTACTACTACTACTACTACTCCTCCGTTGCGACACCGACTAGTATTTTACACACTAAAATACCCTTCCGCACGCATCCCGTCTGGTCAACCTACCTACCTATCTACTTACCTAATTTTTCTTTTAAAACTTCGCTACCGGAAGAGGAAGCTTGGAGGCTTTGCAATATGTAAAAAAAAACAATTGGCATTGTACACCAAGAGGTTCCCTGGGGATGGAGGAATGGGATGGATGGGAAGGGATTGTCAGGGCGCAAATGCAATGCATATCTGTTGTACTCCTAGGTACCCCCCTTTTCTCTGTCTAAGTTCGCGTAGTGAAGGTAGTTGTCGTTGGTGTGTTTATGAGATATGGTTCTCTTCGATCTGGTTCGTGCCCTTTGAGGAACTGAATTGTGCTTGAACTTGTGATAGGTGTGTGCTGTGTTAAAGTAACTACCGGACTACGCGTCGCTGAGAGCCGAGAAGGAGGAAGAGGGCTGTGCTGGTTGTAGAAGGGGGATACTAATGATATTCTTAATATCTCATTTTGTGCTAGACTTCATGTATACAACTGGTTCGTGTGCTGAGTAACGTAGCTACGTCTGTAGTTTTAGGACGCGTCTTGGCTTTCACCGTGTGTGTGTGTGGCTTTCCTTATCACAGTAGAATCGCTATAGGTAGACAAATCTAAATAGTCAAAATCCCTCTTACAACTTGTATTTTGCCACTGCTCCCATGATTGACTCCAAATTACATCTTTATGGGTATCACGTGGAAAGAGACTGAAATCCGAAAAGACTTGAGGCTTAGACACTAGAGATATACTGGGCATCGTGACCAAGGGCAGTATCTTGGTTGCTGGTATTTGGCTATTCGACGATCGTAACGTTACCTAGTTTACATAATTTAGCACCCTTCCTAAGTAGAAATCGCTTAGTGTCGGTAGTGTTGATGGCTAGTGGAAGCTACATGTTTAGATGTGATCTAGATTTTCAACAGATGTTGAAACTGTTTCAATGACGGCTCTCTTGGTTAGTAACGGAACTAAACACTCGACTCTGTCGTCTTGCAAACCTGGACTGGGTCATATGACTAAGGGTACCCCGTACTGGATACCAGTTCTGGCTATGAGGGGTAGTCTAGTGAACGTTCTGATATTGCGCCCTTGTCAATACAACGCAGATCCAGGTGCCAGCTAAATCTACGCAGCTTTAATTAGATGACTAGTTCATGGTTTGGGGAATTTCACGCTATCTATCACTCTACACTACAATAGGTAGTCAAGGAATAATTCATACCGGCATACACAGTGCCTCAGCTATTGAAGAGGGTTTGAAATTGTGTAGTTGCTCTGCCGAGGGCACTATTGCTTGGGATGTTTATTTATATGGCCCGCTCAGACGGAGATGGTTAGTGCGGATTCAGCAGTATGCTTTGCAGAGCGGCTTACGCACGAGCGTGCGCGGGTGATGAACCCTGCTGCACAGACTGAAAAAGTCCAAGCGCTCGTAACCAGCTGTTCGGGTATTAGTCGAGTTAGGTAGTCTCGACGAGTCAAGGACTCACTGATTTTGTGTACAGTGCGCTTAGATCTTTTTGATAAAGATGAGGGAATTTGAGAAATTGACGGATGTCCCCATATCTCTTATGATGAGTTCAACAGTAATCTACCGTGCTGTAGTGACGCAAGACAAAGGAATAGTCTAGACGTTGGTGTTTACTTACCTTCCATTTAAGCCAAGTAATAAAATGTGGACGACGAATCTCCAACGTCCACCCCTCGTACACTAACCCGAATTCGAGCTTGTTTTTCGTGGGCATCCCTACCTACGTAATTTAAGGAGTGGAGCATTTCAGATCAAAATCCCAGCGTGACGGTAAAGAAAGGACTTTCTTTCCGGGGAAAATCTCGCGTGGCGAATCGATCGCACCACGTTTGTTCTGACTCTGTTCTGACCGAACCTTGTAAGCAGGCAATCCATTCATCATGATGACCGCGCCCTGTGTAAGCGAATGATCTTCCAATGAGAAAGTTTTCTGAAAGTGTGTCCTTGGAAAGGGCTTGCTTATGGCGCAGGCTACGCCATCCTTCTCTTATTTTAGGGGAAGCTGAGATGCAATATACCGCCTTATCTCAAAAAATTGGTTACGGCTGTCTCCACACATAGGAGGTCTTAATTGGCTAGCCCCAGATTTCTTGCAAATCATCGCTCGCTAAGGCTTCCAATTATGGTATAGTCTACTTTGGTAGAGGAGTTAGCCGTAACCAATTTTTCAAGAAAAGGCGGTAGTGGTATGCAATGCCAAGACCATTGAGGAGGCTTGGACTAACTAACTAGAGAACCCAGGATTGAATTTGCTAACGAAATTAGTTCTAACGGCGTTGGTGCAAGGTACTAGTAGACAAATCATCTATCCCACATTTAGTTGTCGCCCTTGACTACTGTCTGTCTGGAGCCGGTTAGTTAGGACAACCGTTGCCGGCACCTTGGGACCTATTAGCTTCGAGCGCAGTGGCTGATTAGCAGGATCGCCGTTTAGTTGGTGCCTGATCGGCCTTCGCCTAGGTTAGTTGAGTCGAGCAAGGTACTGAGGCTAACATGAAGGTCCGAGCTCTTGGTGGTCAGCTTGCCCCAGGCTCGATCGAGGAGAGGTTTAGCTGGCCAGCCCGCCTAAAGGATTCCGGCTTCTCAGTATTTCCGTACACTAAAACATGACACACAGCCGTGCTTGGACGTGATGGTACGGGTCGAGGAATACTTCTGCAAAACCTTCGTTATTCAGACACTTTGCTGTCTGTTGAAGACCCAGCTCGCCAACTTCAGTAATTCCAGGATGTGATATCATACGACCATGTATCCCCCCTCGACCAAGGCCACGAACATCATTACTCAGACTTCATCATGACGGCCTCAGGATCCGCTGAGGAGGTCAATTACGCCACGACCGCCCTCAGTCTGTTGATCCTGTTGACTCGTATTGTTCTTTGGGTGTGGCGTCGGGAACGCATTGATACGAGCTTCATCCTTGTGGTCACTTCTGTCTTAGTAGTCATTGCAAGGATAGTCGCCAACGCGTTGTACTTGAAATACGGAAATGCTGCTGATGTGATAAAGCACGCTGGTTATTTTGACGAGGGAAACTTGCGCGACGTGAAACTTGGGAGTATACTCGTGCTGGTGGCCCGGGCACTTATCACGACTATAATTTGGTTACAAGTATCGATCCTCCTTCTCTTTTACACACGGATTACCTACGGGGTGGGCTGGGTAGCATGGGTAGTCAAGATAACGTGGGCTGCCGTCGCCGTCACTTACGTTGGCAACATTTTGATCACTTTCCTGGAATGTCGACCCATCAGCCTGTATTGGCAGATCAATCCTGATCCAGGATATTGTGTCCAGGCCAACGGACAGCTTCTCAGCCAGACTATTAGCAACATTGTTCTCGATATCATGCTCATCGTAATCGCGTACCCAATTGTCGGCCTAAGGAAACGAACCGTCGCGGAACATGTCACATTGTATACGCTCTTTGCCCTCGGCACGTTCTGCATCATTATTAGCATCATCCGAGTCGTTTCCGTGCGCGACAGTGGCTCGTCACAAGTGATAAGGAGCTTATGGGCGTCTGTTCAGATGCTTGTATCGACTTTCGTCGCGAACGCACCGAATGTCTATGGGTCGGTTCGCGCTCTCCGGAGGAAACGATCGACTGCCAACAGCACCCTTGCTCCCGGCTATGGCCTTAGCACAGTCAGGAACAACCATGCGCGGCATGGATTCGACGAGACATGGATGAAAATGGATGATAATGATTATATCTCGTTGGCGGCCAATTCGCAAAGATGTATTCGACCTCTACCGCCGGCGACGACGTTCTATGACGACCAGACTGCTCCAGCACCTTATTCCCATCCATCTCCCATAGACCAAGATATCCACGCCTCCGATAGGCCTAGTAGGCTAAACGATACGACCACGTCATCTAGGGGTCAGTCGCCTGAAACGGCGCCGCCTCGCTAGACCCTGCATAGTCATAGCGATTACGCAAACGAAAGCTTGTATCATACGAAATACGAACTTGGAAAGGAGATTCAACGGCGGAGTTTATGGCTAGAGGGTGCAGACTTTTGCAATGTAATAACAAAGTACGGATGGGAGGACGATACCCTGGGGTTAAATATTAAAATATTATCAAGGATTGGTACAACATGCTAAACAGTGCAGTCTTATACCCTAAATCTATTTTCGATCATAGGTTTTCGACCCTCTTTACGCTTTTGGGGCGTACACTGAACAATACAATTTTCCGACAAGAATTGGTGCTTTATTGACGATGCTATCTGACGGTCCAGGCCCGACAAGGATTCCCTGAAATTCATTGATAGAGTTACTTGGATATGCGACTACCGTATAAGCTTGGTTGTGATTGTTTGAACACGACATCTTTAAACTCCACGATGGCCGCCTTCACCATCTCATCGATATCATTATCCCAGATCGTGTGGAAAAGGTTGCCGATCCTCACTAAGAACCTTTCGTGATTCTTACTACCGACCTCCTCATCCCTCCAATGGAACAGCTCTACAGCCTCCCGCGTAGCTCCAGGAAGCCACTGATCACGATCATATCGCGCCGTATTGTATGCGGCGAGGGCGTCGCGACATATCTGCGTTTTGTTCTTGCCCGACTGACGTGCCTCGATTTCTTCGTCTGCGGCTTTCAACACAGTAGCAAGTACCAAGCCGTCTTCGATGCCGAACCCGGCACCCGAACCGAGATGCGGTCCCGAAGCGTGGGCTGCGTCACCAGCAAGCGCTACGGAGCCCAAGTTGTAATAGGGCGCAGGATAATCGTACATGTCGAATATCGCCCATTTATCTAGCTTCTCGGGTAGCAGGTTGGCGAGGTCACGAATGGAGGAGTGCCATCCGCTAAATAGATTGACAACTTCTCCTCTGGTCCCTGGAGCTGTGTGCCGTTCCAGCGACCAGGGGTTCACGTCCGTGGCGACGAACAAGACGTTCAAAAGGGCACCACCTGCGACTGGGTATGTTATGACGTGGGCGTCTAACCCATTATACATAAACCGATTCAAGGTCCTTTCCTTGCCTAGAACCTCCCGCGCCTTGTCCATAGGTAACAGAGCCCTAAAGCAGAATTTTGTCGAGTATCGTGGGTACGAAGCCGGATTCGCCTCGCCTAGCATGAGCTGGCGCACTCTGGAGCGAATTCCATCGCATCCGATAACTTAGTTCGAATCAATGTTAGTTCAACTCCGCGAAATCATTAACGGGAGCAAGCGAAATACCGATATCAGCTTCGTCCAGGCTGCCGTCTTTGAACTTCAGGGTCACTTTCCCGTCATCTTTCTGCAGTATCGAGTCGATCTCCTTGCTGAATTTCACCTTTGCGCTCGGGATGAGCGTCGACCACACATCGAGGAACTCGGAGCGTCTGCCTCCCTGGAACGCGTCTATGCCGATGGGTAGACTCGCGATGATTTCGTTGTTCTCGTTTCCGTTCACCCACGTGAAGTATTCCTCTTCCCCAGTCGAAGTCGTCACTTTCTTGTATAATTCATGTACCCTTGGATCGACGATTTTCAGGGCGCGCTCGGCGTTCGGGCTAAATCCGATACCGGCCCCAATTTCTGTGAATGCTGGTGCGCGCTCGAAGATTGTGTAGGATACCCCACGCTTCTCGAGCCCCAGGGCGAGGATCACGCCTGTAATGCCACCGCCTACTATGGCGACGTGTATGCCAGTGTTGGTCTCGGTATTCATCGTGTCGTATTTAGGGTAGCAGCTATGACGATAGCACTGCCACCTCGTTTCAAGTGAGTGTTGTTGGGGTTGTTTACTATTTAGGTTTACTCGGCTGCTACTCCAACGGATAAGCCAGTAAGAAGCAATGCGGCAGGGTAGCTGAACGAACGCTGGAAAACATATGACCCGGACTAGAAGTGTATCATACATACTGTAGATGCGACCACACCATTTTATCTCCCAATGCTATTCGTAGACCTCATCCGAGGTGATCCTGGTCGTCTGGTTCGACCGCCGCGGGCCACGTCGCATTAACCCCGTACTGCCACGGCTGCCTGCAACCTCCCGCATGCACGAACCGAGGAAGCATCGACCCAGAATATCTAAAACATCATTGGAAATTTCCCCATTTCATGGTGTGCAATGTTTCTCTATGCACAAGGGAGATCGCGGCCAATACGACCCGATTCGGCAGTTCGTAACACCGACTCGTTCCGCGTAATGCGTTTATGGGCAATTGGAGGCGTATTATGGCTGCGCTAATAATGGATAAGACTTCTCATCGGTGCAGCTTATTGCACCGACGCCGGCGACTGGCGAAAGTTTCGGGGTTCGGTTGGGGAAATATACCGGAATCCCGGTATGCACTTTGACCAGGGGCAAGTGTCATGTCTCCTCACTTTACCTCGGAATCAAACGATCCAAGATTCTGGCAATGAGATGGGCGGTTCTTGATCGAGCTCTTGTGAGAACTTGGCTCCGGTAGATCCCGATTCAGGTACAACTTTCAACTAAAAAACAGAACAATGGGAGCTGTCGATAACCGGGTTCTCCTGACAGGTAAGTTGAGGTAAACGTTGGCCTTCGTACATTGTAACTCGGTTGGAGATTGAGATAGGAGATGATCCACTGATTGGAAGTCGAGATTAGGAGGATCAGGGTTCATTGCTTCACATGTACTAGATGCTCTATTGGACGATGGCAGGTGAGGATCGCAAGTGGAGAACCATACTTGTATGCCAGCTAACACGTCAGTGGCAGATTTCAAGTTGTTGTTACCGCTAGATCGGAGGAGAAGGGGAAGAGAATTGTAGAGTCGGTTGAACCACGGCAGTTATCCTATGTCGTGGTCGAGGACATTGTGAAAGAGGGTGCATTTGATCATGTAAGTATTTGCGACAATATTGGCTGACAATAATGCTAAATCCATTCAGGTATTTCAATCCCAAGCGCCGTTCCACTATGTCGTTCACACTGCATCTCCCTACCACCTGGGCGCTCAGGATCCTGTAAAAGACTTTCTTGACCCGGCCATCAAGGGCACTACTGGCATACTGAAATCCATCAAAGCATACGGTTCGTCGGTCAAGCGCTTAGTAATCACATCCTCCTCGGGGGCCATCTTGAACCCAGACAAGCACGCGAAAGTCTACGATGAAACATACTGGGCGCCCGTAACTTTCGAGGATGCAATAAATAACCCGGCCAAAAATGGTTACAGAGCCAGTAAAGTACGTCCGTAATCTTGCTGCAATGCTGGGTCTCTGTGCTTACAGCCTGCAGGTTCTTGCCGAGAAGACAGCATGGGCATTCGTCAGAGACGAGAAGCCGAATTTTGATTTGGCCGTCATCAACTGCACGTACGTGTTTGGGCCCATACAGAGGAAGCTTCTCAGCCTCGGGGCAATGAACACTTCAAATCATCGAATCCGTGACATGCTGGCGGGAAAGATGAAGGATGCTCTCGAACCAACGGC
Organism: Xylaria scruposa; assembly: GCA_022385635.1. Classification (NCBI taxonomy): domain Eukaryota; kingdom Fungi; phylum Ascomycota; class Sordariomycetes; order Xylariales; family Xylariaceae; genus Xylaria; species Xylaria scruposa. The sequence continues at coordinate 1,254,780 of MU280180.1, forward strand.
CCCCGTCTTCACGTGGGTCGACGTACGAGACGTGGCGCTGGCGCACTTGCGGGCCATGACAGTGCCGAGCGCTGGCGGCAATCGCTTCTACGTCGTGGGCGGGCACTTCTCGAACAAACAAGTCGCAGACATCATCAGGAAAGAATTCCCGCAATACGCGGATCGCCTCCCGGCAGATGCCGTGAATGACCTGCCGAGTGATGTGTACGGCTTCAACAACAGCAAGTCAAAGGAAATTCTGGGGCTTTATTATACGAGTCTCGAAAAGAGTGTGGTTGATACCGTGAAGTCTATATTGGAGCTATTCCCTGACATTTAAGGATCTTATGAACAGAGAACATGAACTTCTTGGCTCTTGGATGCTGAATCGGGGTGTAGCGAATATGGTATGAAACGAAGTGTACAGCTATCAAGATGTGCAGTTTGAGCGCATATACTTGGAGCAAGGGTCCATGTTGCGACGATAGGACTCGGAAACATGTCCGTTCGCGAAAGCTCCTCCGTCCCGTTAAACTGATATAAAAAGGCGAACCATGATAATGCCATGTAACTGACCTTCCCGATGACTGACTTGGCTTTGTTTGCCTTCCTGTTTGCCTGCTTGCCTGCCTGCCTGCCTAAAGTTGCACCCCTTGCATTTAAACTCCCCGCCCTTCTGTCTGCCGAGCGTCATTGTTACAAGTCGAATCGACGGTGGTGACACGCGAGTCTACAGTTTGCCTTAGGAATACGCTACTAAAAAATAGAGCGCTATGTCCCTCCTGAACCTTTCCTTGTTAATATATAATTACAGTCGTTTTGATATAGTTCATGGTAGCTTTCCCATGGCCAAGGAGCTGTTCGTGGGCGGGGAAGAACATGATCTCGCAGTGGCTCCGCAAGATCATAATGCAACATAACTGAGTCGCACTATTTTTCTGTTCTTTGGAGCGGTGTACTTATCTGCCCACGTCTGTGGTGTTAATCAAATCTCGTGGGCACACAACATGTCGCGTCTCGGCATCATAGTTATGCATATATGTGCATGCGCGAGCTCCCTTGATTGAAAAAAGGTGATTGGAATTTCGCCCCATGAAGATGCGCTCGCCCTGTCTGGAATCAATGCTCTTCACATAATTGGATTGTTCCCAGGTTTTGGTACCACCCTTAGCAGCCAGAGAACAAATAGAAATTCGAGAACTAAATGTTGGGGGCCGTCTTTTATCCATAGGTAAGACTTGCATGCCGAGCGCATTAGCATACAGTGCCATGCCACATGTCAAACATAAATTGCTATGCGCTGCCTATAACGCGACGTTGAGTCGATAGCAGCCCAATTATCGTGTGGCTCGATACTCTGATGGCGGTAGTCCAGAGATGGCTTAATGTCCCGGCTGTGGGGTCATCTGACGCTTGCACCTGTCTTCCTAACGTCGCGGGAGGATGATTGGGTGTGTACATATGACCAAGTATTGAGAAAGCAGGCTAGATGCAGGTGCGGGATAATGCCCAGAAATGTGTGGGAGAATAGGTGAAATATAAATGGCTGCATACCTACCACCCGCCTTGGTCTGAAAGATGTATATCGAAAGATTTGCAGATTGTGCCCTAGAATCGAGACGCCGCGCAGGCGTCGAAAACGCCTCCTAAGATGGCCACCTCAATGGAAACATTCATAACCCGGATTTTACCAACACAAAGTGCTATCCTCCCTCGCCAGGTCATCACGCAGACGATCACCTATGCCGATTATACGACTACTGCCGTCGTTACACTTGGTCCCGGCGAGCCCTCGAGTGTTCCGCCAGTCTCGCCAAGCAGCTCGCAAGGCTCGCAAGGCCTATCTTCGTCAGATATTGGAATCATTATTGGGTCTATTGCGGGTGCAGTTGTACTGGGCCTGATTATATGGGTGGGCTGTATCATCCGCCGACGCATGATAGAGGAGGAACTCTATGAACTTGAAAACGAGGACCGAATCATCATAGATGATATGAGGCAACTACCTCCACGAACGTATTACTGGCCACGGTTCCCTATGTCGATACCGCCGCCAGTCGTGCCCACGTATCGGGCAACGACACCTCAGACAACGTATACGGCGAATCGGGCGGCACGCAGGGCTACGTCGTCATTTATTATTTATGATGAACAAGGGCACGGATGATGCTGCCGCATATATTCACGGCTATAGATTATCAAGTGCGATTATGAAGTGGTCATCTCCACCCTAGTGTCGACACCTCGCTCGTCCCAGCATCAACCCGAATGACTTAGGAGGCGGTTCTCGATGTGCTCCTACCCCAGATCCCATCCTCGATTCTCTTACGTGCATTGGAGAATAGTGATCTAGATAATATGGACAAGAAGCTTGGTAAGTACATCATGACATCTACTTTATTGACATAAGTTCTTAACGACGTGAAGGAAAATGATCTCTTTTTGAAGTTGAGATCTAACGTGATTTCATGATAGCGTATTTTCCTATGCGCAAATAAACATTTGTTCGCTCAATGGACTTACACTTAAAGAGCGTTACCCGGTATGATCATTTGGGTATATGAAGCAGGCAAAAGATCGCCAACATCTTGTGATACTGTCTCATGAGTTTAATACATTATGTTCACCGTCATAAAACCAGAGCCTTCGTGTTTGACCTGATTTTTAAAATAAATTTAATACCTGGCCAACAAACAGCGACTGAAATAATTTCGCAGCATCAATATATTTTGCCGGCCGTGAAGGAATTAAGGAAAGGCGGAATGGAATTTATGTTGACGTGCTACGTTATCAACATAATAACTGCACACAGCTCGACTTGACAACGTTCTACCTTGAGTCGAGTGTTTTAATTATTGCAGTTCCAGCTCCGTAATGATATTGAGAACTTTTTGCTATTAGCAACATACTGCGTGGCTGGAGAGATCCCTTTATTGAAAACAAATATTCAACGAAACCATGCGTTTTTCCTAGTGTCGTACTCTTGGTATAATAGTGAAATGAATTTGAATTGTCGAGTTAATTCTATTGATTGCTATCTCGGTAGAGATTAGGCAAACACAAGTAAAGGTCTTGCATACAGTTTCACATTCGTGCGAGTACATGGATATGAAGACCTCCAGTCTTAGATCAAAACCTCAGTATGCGTGATAAGACCCATAATTTGGTATCTCTCTAGAATGACGACTGATATGCCCCTATACGTTTCCTAGAATACCACTAGGAGTACAATGGCAAGTGCTATTTCTATCCCAACACTACAATCTGAATCCAAGCATCCTAGTGATCAATGCGTACCACAACCTTGGAGAAATGCTTTTTCTCATTTAAGCGTCGATAAGCGTCCTTGACCTCCGCAAGCTCAAACACGACGTCATCCACGGCAGGCTTAATCCCCTTCTCATCAATGTATTTGACAAGCTCATAGAACTGCGCCCGAGTCCCTCCCAAGAGCCCCCGAACAATGCATGTATGCACCAGAGCCAAAAATAGAGGGGTTGGCTCAGCGGTCGGATCTCCAACACCGCCAACGGGTATCAGCACACCTTCGGCTCGTACGGCGGCTAAAGATTGCGGAAACGTCTGGTTCCCTCCAACGTCAATCACGAAGTCAAAACCTCTTCCTTCCGGAGTATACTTCCGAGCTTCCACTCCCCAAGAGTCCGGGTTCGTGCGGTAGTTAACTGTATGCGCGGCACCCAGCGCAGCCAATCTTGCCGCCTTGTCGTCTGTCGAAGTGGTTCCCACAACATTGGCACCCGCGGCAACAGCGAGCTGCAATGTGGCAATGCTCACGCCACCTGTGCCCTGAACGAGAACCCATGAGCTTGGCCCGACCTTTTTGCCCTCGAGGCCAAATAGGGCATTCCAGGCCGTGGTCCACGTACAGGTCAGTGTCGAGGCGGGTAGCCAGTCGAGGGATTTGGGAGCGGGGACCAGTGCGGCTTCTGGGAAGACGGCGTGAGATCTCAGGGTTCCATCACTTCCTTGACCCAACATGGCGGAGACGTCGGCGAACGTGGAGGGGGCATCGTTGCCGCTTGCTTCGACGAGTTTCGGTGCCAAGTGTGTGACTACACGATCCCCAGGGTGAAAGTCCCGAACGGACGGGCCAACGGCCTCGACTATTCCGGCACCGTCACAAGCGGGTATCACGGGTGGCTGGATTGGTCCGGAGATGGTCTAGCGATGCTTAGTTAGCACACAAACATGTTCCAGCTTAATTCATGATGCACTGGTCGGGGCAATGGCAACTTACCCCTGGAGTCGCAATCATGATTTCGCGGTAATTCAGGCTAGCGGCAAACATTTTGACTAGCACCTCCTTAGGGCCTAGATCACTTGGTGAGGGAACTTGGGTATCCTTTTGGTATTCAAGGGAATTTTCAAAGCCATTCTGGCTATTCAAAATCCACTGACGTGCCATCATATATAATGTGATGTTGATTTTGGATGTAACGGAATAGTTTGTATTCGACTGCTGGAATCTCTCGAGTGATGGCTGTGAGTGTTGAATGAGTTCGCCATGGCGGAATTTGTGGTCTTTTATAGAAATTCCAAAGGCAACAATGTCTATCTCCTATTCCAATGGTGTGATAGTCTTGATTTCAAAGCTTATAGAACCCGATGTCATACGACATCAAAATCAATTAACTATTTCGGAATAGTACTATCCGGGGAAAGCTTTAAGAAGAGTTGATATATGCCGGTTTTAGACAAGTTGACTGAGTAATTGCTCGAACAGCCACCTCGAGATTCTCTGGGTATATATTGATTTGCTTGATTGGGTTTAGCGTATGCTAGGGCGTCTACGGGAAGCTAAAAATGATTCTACAAATCGGGAATAGTTCATTCTTAATTGAACTAACTTGCTTAGAAATACTGGTGGGGTCTCACCACTGAGTCGTGTCGTGACGATAAAGAAAATACTGTCTGGTCATTCTGTAGTCCTGCTGCGTTAACAAAAGTTGATTTCCCTAAAGCAGCTTGAGACTGATATGGATCCACCGAGATTTACCTTCGTGACTGCGGTCGGTACCGCAGGACTATCCGAGACTGCTGCAAAGCAAATGAGATCACATGTAACCAAGTCCAACTTTGCAAAAAGACGCGCGCGAAAAGCCAGGACCAAAAAGGAAGCAGCAATAAAAACTTCCTGTCAATTATCCTCCGAGGGCCCTCGGCAGGGTATCGTGACCAGCGGGAGTGGGTTAGGGGCTTCACGAACCCCTTTTCAGCCACCCTGTAGAGACGACTGCGCTCAAATTTGTACGTCCCGCAAATCATATAATTCTTTATCTGGATTTGGCATTGCGGCTGCTTACTAATTTTATGTAGTATCTATGAAGTGGTCACTTCTCTTCCTGGACGGTAGCGAATACCCCGGAACTGCTAATGAAGCGGCTTGGATAAGACTCCTTCTATCTGAGCCAGCCTTGTTTGAATCCTCTATGGCGATAGGTTTAAGACATTGGTCGCCATGTCGAGAGTACCAAATGATAGCTTGTGAATCTTCATCTAAGGCCATGGAGACCATCATTCAGCGTATCGGTTCAGGACGAGGCGTCACAGATGCCATTTTAGCTGCGGTACTCACTATGGCCTTCGGGGAGCGCCTGGTACATAATGACCTTGCTTGGAACATTCATATAGACGGCGCGGTTAGGTTGGTATGTGAGAGGATATCGCAAGGTTTACCTGCTCTGTCGCCTTGGATCGAAGATTTCCTTATGGAGTGCGTACTACCTCTTCGTTGTGTTTAGAAGGCCATTGACTAACTGATCGGCTAGGGACATAATTAATGATATGTTCGGGTTTCCCAGATTCTACCACAAAAAATTTATCAATGCAGCCTATACAACACCCGACGTCCATTGTTCTTCTTTGAAACGCATTGCGGATCTTTGCGAGAACTTGGCTAATTGGATGGAAGAGTTGAACACATCTCGAAAACATCCTCAAAAATCAGATTTCGTAATAGGGAGTATTATGCAGCCGATGCAGGACATGCTTGCTAAAACACGAGCTATCCGTGAGGACGGTAGTCCGACCTTACAAAGCGCTTGCATCACTATCGAGTTGATCATCTTCTTATCATGGAGTTCTCCACAGGGCGCTATCAATCTTACTGCTGTTGCAAGCGAGCTCAAAGAAGCTATACGCGCAAAGCAATTTAGACCCTGCCACTACGTTGAATTGACATCTTGTCAGCTCATGATAGGTGCCATAGCGGCCGATGAAGGATCACCGACGAGAGCCTGGTTCATGAATAGACTGAAAAGTGCGTGGCAGATGGTTAAATCCCGTGGTTGCAACGACGCCATGAATATTCTCGAGACGAACATGGTTTTCAAGACGGGACTGGGAGCGCAATTTAGGTCGCTGTGGATGGAGCTAGACAATCAGTCACCATGTTGGGATGAGTAACGCTGCTAGGTCGGGAGTCTCGAGTTTGAATGACTTTTTTGTGAAGATGATAGCCTTAACTTGAGAAACCACTAGAGGAACTTTGACACTTTGACACTTTGACACAACAATACCTTCTACATATTATAACTATGTACTAATACCTAGTCAGAGATTTGCTAGCGTTCTTAAATTCCTTCCTGAGCCTATTAGTTTCAGAACTCATCTCTTACGTGATATTCTTCACCTTTGGGTGAGAACTACGTATTGACTGATTTGATTGAAAGAAGATGCAAGAAATGTTAGGTTTTCCGAGTTCTAGGAATGGTCATACGAATCTAACCGCTCATACTTCCTCTCTGCTCGTTTCGACTCGTCTCCTTTATGGAGTTCGTTGAGGTATGTCTTGAAGTCCCGCGACAGCTCGACAACAGCTCGTAAATGCTCGTCTGTGATTATGATCTTACCATCATCTCCCTTCTCAGAATCGTACTCGGCCAGCGACACGGCTGTCTGAAAGGCTATTCCGTTATTAGCGCCATTACTCAGCTTGGCCTCTCAGTGGAAGCGAATCCAACTTACCATTTCTGATTTCTCGTCCATTCAACTTAAGCGCTCGCATCTCGCTTCCACGAATATAGTCCTTGGCATCGATGTTGAGCCGCATATAGTCTCCCCGCTCCTTCGTAAGTTTTTCGATAAACGTCTGCCAAATTTGCCGCCGCTGATCGTCGTTGAAGTCTGGATAGTACAGCTGTATGTGTACGCGCGAAATGAAAGCGTCATCGAAGGATCCGACTCGGTTTGTTGTGAGGAACAGAATTCCATCATAGAACTCAAGTGCTCGGAGGAACCCTGCAGATCTAGGTTGAGTGTCTTGTTCTTCGCCTCATAAATCCAGATGCGAACTCACCGGCTACCAGACTGTTACGGACCAGGTCGGCTGTAGATCGACGTTCCATAAAAACATCGGCCTCGTCTATCAGCAGAACGGCGCCCCAGCTTCTGGCGGCTTTGAAGTGTTCTGTTAAATTAACTTCTACATCGGCCGGGTCTGTCCCAATATCACTGGACGTAAGCATCATTAAAGGCCGCTTGGTGAAAGCAGCGATGCACTCTTTCTTCCAATTAGCATTGTCCATTGATGTTCGTAACTGGCCTAGCTTACCGGCAGTATAGGTCTTTCCGACCCCTGGACGCCCGTGTAGCAAAAATGTTAAGCCGTGTCCTTTGCCTGGAATGAAGTCGGCCGCCCACGGCTCGCCTTTCAACGGCTCGCCATTCTTGTCGGTTCGCACAAAGCATTTCACCAGTGCCTTCAATGTCTGTTTTCGTTGGGGCTCCATGACTAGGTGGTTGACCAAGCCTTCGTCAAACCTGGGCTCCGAAAAATCTCGCACATGGAGGGTTTCTGAACCTTGATCAGCGGGCGCGCGAGATAAAGCTGTTGGGAACTTACCCCATGTTCGAGTTTTGAAAACGAAAGCCGGTATCTCAAAGTGACAAAGGAAGTATTGATGGGGTGTCAGATTCTCCGTCCTTTCTATCGTAATACAATTGTAATCCTCAAATAGCGAGACCGTCTTACTAGAATCCTTCTCATTCGTCATCTTCCTTATACAGGCTCCACACTTGCAGTCAGAAGACCAGTTACGACAATCACCCGTATCCATCAGACGCATCTTGTTACTAGTGTGGGCGTAATAAGATTTCATATCCGCCATTACTAGGCCATCAACCTGTCGTTCCGTCAGTTGTATCATACTATTCTTTACATTGTTGCATACCTCTTTTGATGGGATATCCTGCGTCCTCCCTTTGTATTGTCGGCATTGTTTATGGAGTAGTCTCCAGTAAGTCTCTCCATAGTTGAGTTGGTTAGTCACTCTTTCAGGAAGGTCAGTTCTATTTTGCAGGTTTCCAACGACCGTGTGGATAACCTTTTGCTGGCCGTCAAACTTCTGCGCGGTGCCTTGAGACTTGCGTCTGCCCAAATATCTACCGTCATATCTCATATCCCAGGTGACGATGGTCCAGGCCGTGGGAGGGAGTTTAAACACCCCCCCTGTCATTGAATGCACGACCCGTGGGTGGAACTCTGTGTTTGTGGAATATTGGTACAAGATGGTCGTTCCGGGTTTCATCCCAACCCACATATACTCGAAGGTATAGTATCCCTTCGCATTCCGCTCCCTTTCTTGTAGAACTTCCGGCATGACGCTTTTGTCAAGGTACTGTAGAAGTAAGCCAAGATCATCAAACGCTCGCTTTTCTCTTTCACAGACATCCACTTCGTCTTTCTGTGCGACATTCTCGCGGAACCGGGCGAGTTCGTCGTAGTGGTGAACCAAAATTGGGTAAGGCCAATCTATCACAATGTCACCAGTCAGGTCCTGGGATGGGTAGTAATGAACCACAGACCGAAGAGCATTCACGATAGCCGGTGAATTTAAGTGGAGAGAGTATGATGGAGGAGAAGTGATGGTAGACACGGCTTCCGCCGAAGGCTCTTTGGATGACCAGTCCGGGGGACTTCCGATTAAATAAGTTGTAACCACCGTAAAGGCTGCCCCATGTGGTTTATACCAATGATCGTTGTAATCAAGATCCGGTCCTTCAGTGTCACGGTTACTTATCAACGTATTCGTCTTTCGGTCTCGGTGCTCCACTCGATATCTGATCCACGGACCATTCGGTCTGTCTTCTGTGGGCACCTGCGAGATAGGTTGCGTTGGTTCCATTTTGCGTGATGAGAGTCTTAGTGTCGAAGTAGTTAGTTATGAGCGCAGAATTTTGTCTATAAGGATCAACATGGACAATCAGACCCCGCCTTATAGCAATAGCGAGAGAGTTATTTTGATAGCAATACCCCTCAGCAGATTTAGCCCCCAAAATAGAAGATGGGCAAGGCAGGCTCCAGAGTTCCTTTTTGAGTGCAATTTATGCGATAAGATTATGCAAAAATATAAAGGTTTGTGATTGGCCGCTTACTGTAGTTATGATGGCCCTGCGGACATGCTCGTATCTCACTGTGGCGTTTTATTCAATGCGTAACGACCCCTGTTTCTTACAGCCTGCTTTGACTTGAGGTTTCTAGTCTAGGAGGATTGATGGACCGATAGCACACACCTCTAAAACCCGTCATCTGCTGGCAGGACTCATCACACGTATCCCTTGACGAATGGCTAGCCTCGCTGACGATGTCCGGGAGTCGCGTAGGCTTGTTAGGATGTATAGCGGCGACGTCGAAGGGAGATTGCCTCACGGCGGCAAGAGCCAGGTTTTGAGCCAAGTGTTGTCTCAGAACAAGCCAGACCTAAGGGATATTGCTAACCCATGGCGGAAGTTCTTCGATCCTCCAGAGCTACCTGAGACGGAACGGTATGTAAGACGTCTGTATCTTAAGCTTCAGCGAGGTTAACCACCATGATGATGCAGAAACCATGTAACGGATGTGATTCTCGTTGAGTCGAACAAGCTCCTTCAAAAATGGCACTCATTTCTTGGCAGCTGTTCGAGTCATGATCGCCTTGATGTTACCCGTTCAGAGCCGACAATAGAGGGAGTTATTGACTTAGTAAGGGAAGTTACTGCGATTAGTCGAGCGAAAAACGAGAGTAGCCGCCGTGGAAAAGCAATGAAGTACTTCCACAAGTTTTGTGAGACTATCCATGCACATAAATCGATATTGGAGATCATTCCTGAAGGCAGTGAATATGTATCAGTCTTCGCTGGTACGCTCAATGTCATTATCCAGGTAAAGGTTTGCATCCTATGGGTTTTCCCCCTATGCTAAAGATTTCTTAGGCTAGTGTCAATCATGAGCGTATCTCCGAGGGACTGTCGGAAGCGCTGTGTGTTATCAGCGAACATGTTACGGAATGCAAGACAGAGCTTGAGATGTATCATACAAGAGAAATGATGCAGCTGATCGCGGATTTCTATGCTCACATCTTTGTCTTCCTTTCCGATGTCATGGGATGGATCACTGAGAAGAAGCGAAAGAGACTACTTGACTCTTTTAATGAGAAGTTCTTCCAGAAATTCGAACATCAGATCGATATGATAAAGCAAAGATCGGAAAGAATCCGGAACTTCGCTGCTCAATGTTCCAGGGCCGAGCAGCGACTGACCAGAGAGACCGTAGAAGATCTGGCTCAGGATATCCGTCTCGGTTTAATCGGTCAGAAAAGGCAAGAAGCAGAGGTGGCGTATCATGCTGAAAGAATTGAGAGAGAATTGAATGAGGGCCGTAGAGAAAGGCAACAGCTAAGAGAAGACGGGAAGAACTTTAGGCTGCTAGCCGACCGAATCATCAACATGCTGGAGGACAAGGCAATAATATGGATTGGAGACACGCGCTCCATAGACATTGCCAAGATGATATCGATGACAGAGGGGTACTCTCCAGGGTTTCCCAGCCAGCTTCTCACTGGTGACTATTCCTCCATGGGGTCTCCGATGTCTACCGACTGGACATCAGAAGATATTCTACTTAATTCGAAGCACTTAGAAGACTTCTTCCATCGGGATCGGATCCGGCTTGAAGATGACCGTTTTGGACGAATAGGTGTGAGCGCTAATGTAATTAGACGACTCTCAGACTGGATGAAAGATTCTACATCGCTCTTTCTCTGGCTTGAAGGGCCGCATATAGACGCAGATGGTATCGACAACCCGATGAGTGTACTTGCCAACCGTGTCATTCATTTAGCGGAGCAATCTCGAGTTCCGACAATATCATAGTAAGTTCACATAGCTTTTCCTCGAGCTCTCTCCTCTCGGTCGAAAATTTCATATTAAGCTCATCAATTTTTCTTGCAGCTACTGCGAATTACGCCGTAGTGAGCCCCTTAGAGCCGGCAATGATTCACGCGAGGCTCAATCAAGCATCAGCTTGATATGCGCTCTAATAAGACAGATGACGGAGTTGCTGCTCCCCGCTTTCCAGGCTAGAGTAGACCTATCTGGAGGTCGTTTCCGCGTTCTAGACGGGTGTATTCTCAGCTGGTCGGAGTCAGTGCGTGTTTTCCGCGACCTCCTCCCATTGATGCCAGATACGATCCTCTGTGTTATAGACGGACTTCACTGGCTCGATGATCGGAGCACGGATAGATGCTTAGAAGAGCTGATCCAGGCAATGAGATGTACAAAACTTAGAGTCCTGCTCACAACAACTGGCAGGTCTGCTTGCTTGAGGCAACAGCTTAATACTAGCGAGATGTATTGTATTGAGACGATGAATTCGAAGGACAGTGATTGGAGCCTGGATAGGGAAGATTTGTGGGCACAATAGGATCTTGTATGGGTTGACCCTGGACCACCATAACGGCAAAGCGTAGCCCATTGTCATGCTCATAGTGCAGTTACATAAGTATATTATAAATTGGGTAACAGGTGAAACAGAAAACATAATGCTAAGTATAAGTAGAATGCATAGGGAGGGAAATTTCAGGCCAGTTCTATCGCTAATCATACAAGTATCCCCTGCCGATTCAGACGTTAGAGCTATGCATTAGGGTAACAGGCCTTCTATTCCTTCCATGACGCATTCCAGACTAGTACCTATAGTCACCGGGTATAAGCCAATGGAACCACGTATTGAAGAGTACTTTAATCTACGCTAATTTGGCCCGTACATGATGTCTCCGTAAAAACTATTAGTACTAACCAATTCTATATAAACGATCCGAGGGACATTGTCAGACTAAATGTGCGATTTCAGTGTTCACTAGAGGTTACCTCTGTTAGCAGGGGAGTATAGACCGAGATGCAGGGTTTATAGAAGTTCCTGGTGCTGAAGCGCCAAGCGCTTTAGCGGGAGTTGGGGGAGTCTGGGCTAGCAAGTGGTTTGTATAAGAGGAGGGTAGAAATCTTTCGGTCTCTCAGGTCTGGGTTTCCAATAAATTCACGCAATGTTATTTAAAGCGTATAGTTGAGGAGGGTAATGGGATGATGCTCCGGCGGCAACAGTAGCAGCTTGGGATTATTCCGCGGTCCCAGGCCATTGGTATGTTCGAGCTAAGCTTTTGGTTGTAACCTAATTTGTAGGGCTGAAAGCTTAACTTAGCACATCACCGCATCATCCTTCTTTCGGAAGTCTTCATTTCATGCAACGAGTCGGTTGGGTTACATTCAGACAAATTTCGACCCTTATCAGCATAGACGTTATAAGTATAGCCATTACTAAGTATAGAGTCTATACGGGGACCCTGCGGGATATGGCGCGAAAAAAATACAGGGGCAACAGCGCGTCTTGGGGGCCGTTTTGCGATCCTTTCTTTAGTATGTTGTCGATCTATGTGTGTACTTAAATCATATCGCCAAGAGAATCTTTTCAAGTGTACCGGTGTTTTCCCCCCCATATTGTCTTCGCCAAGCATACGCCAAGTACACGCCGATATTAGTCAACATGCGACTCCTCAATACAGCAACTTTCGAGCTGAAGAATCACTCAAAGGGCGGCATCCATCCAGAGCCATACGCCATCTTGTCGCATCGCTGGCTAGGAGATGACGAGATCAAATTCCAAGAGCTTGGGAACTACACCGCGGAGCTGAGATCGGGGAAACGACCCTTGAAGCTACCTCAGGTTGATAAAATCCGCGGCGCTTGCAAAATTGCCCGCGACAAGAATCTCAAATGGCTATGGATGGACACTTGTTGCATCGATAAGACTGACCAGAGGGAGTACGCCGAGGCTATTAACTCTATGTTTAGTTGGTACCGAGATGCGAAGTTATGCATCACCTATTTGAGCGATGTAAGAGTACATGGCAGCAATCCTACCAGAAGCTCGGATTATTTCAAGCGCGTGAATGGGGATCTCCCGTCTGAATGGTTCTCAAGAGGATGGACGCTCCAAGAGCTGTTGGCGCCGAAGGACCTCGAATTCTATGATATGGACTGGAACTGCATGGGCACGAAGAAACAACTGGCTGGTGTCCTTGCTGAAATTACGGGTATTGACGCTCAATTTCACACTGGCGACAAGGACCTCAGCGAAGCTGTTAGTAGAGACCCTACTCACCCATTCTAAGAATTCCCCACGACTGACGCTAACCACTATAGTGCATTGCCGCGAAGATGAGCTGGATGTCCAAACGTCAGACTACCTTTCCAGAAGATAGGGCATATAGCATGATTGGTATTTTTAATATCAATATGCCCTTGGTATACGGCGAAACCGGTCCACGTGCATTTCGTCGTCTGCAGGAGCTCCTACTCGAAAGTCCGTTCATGGACGAGTCCCTCTTCGCGTGGAAAATGCCTGACGACAACGCCGGGAGGGAATGCGACGTTGTGTTGGCGGACTGGGAGTCCGGTCACTGGGGCTTGCTGGCTGGTTCCGTCGACTGGTTCAAAGAGTCTGGTGATCTTCGGGTCCCCTCCGGCAGAGAATCGCAAGCCCGCACTTTCAAAATGACGTCGCAAGGTATGGAAGCTCCCATTTGCAGACAAATCCAAGAGGGTGCCGATATCATCGCTACAGAGGCGGTGAGCACAGTATTCTGGGCATCTATAGTTGGCATCCCGATCGGTGTCGGTGGGTTTGTAGCGCTCAGACATATGCTCAACAAAAAGGCAAAAGAGGACTACGCTTTCCGGCTAAATTGTTTCCGAATCGGCGCAGATGGGAAGGCGGCGAACGTAGAGGTGTACCTGCGTCCGGTACACGTCAATAACGTAGGCGTCTTTCATGATCTATGGAAAAGAAGAGGGAGTATTCGCCGTGCGGTTCGTATTCCGCCTTTGATTATTCAGGGTATAAGGGTGCGGTGCAAGGAATTTGGCCTGAGCTCCAAGCCCATAACTAATTACGAGAAGAATGGTCTCGTATTCCAGCCTAAGCCCAAATATTGACCGGCGATGGACTGGTTTCAACAAGATGTAGGGAATATATATCGGCGAGCATTTTTTGTATTCTAGCCTGGAATTTAATAGCGATAACTGTTGACGCCACTGATGTATCATCAAGGAATTTTCTTCTTTCCTGCTTCTTCCTGTTCCGGTCGTTCACTCAAAAGGAAGTATTGCTCTTAGATTCTGCAAGTTTTGGTAAACATTTACTCAGAAGTTGGCCTTCATGATGGCACAAGCCTAGATCATTACTCTGAAAACATGGAAAGCATTCATTTAGGAAAATAGGATACATCATTGACGAAGAATCGACAGACAAAAGATTTACATACGTCTTCTTTTCCCCTGTCGTTAAAACAATAATCATTCAAGAGCGGAAGTAAGAACGCCGGAGGCGTTCTGTTGCTTCGCTGCATTTTAGCTCCGAGGAAGGGCATGATTGAATAACCTAGTAATGAAAAAATCTAATGAACTTCTGATATAAATGTAAAAGCAAAAAAGCACAATGAAAGATTGATGACAAACTCACTTTTTCAACACTATTGTTACATATAGTTGAGATAGACGACAAAGGTATGACTGATGTCATTTGTGAACAGCCACATCCGCCACAGAGGTGCGCTAAATTAAGTAAGTACTTAGAAAGCCTAGCCACGCAGACCCACCTTTCGCTTTTCGAGGAAACAATTCCTCATCAATTCCAAGCGACGTCAAGACGCGGCATCGAGTTAGAGATGAGCATACCCTTAGGTATCAGGGCAATCTCATCTCTGAGCTATCGCTACGGCTCTCTACATCTGCCACGCCTCAACTTTCCCCGTAGCATCGTGACCACAGCATCCGACGTTGGGACGCCCCAATCGGCAACAGTGTCTGTAGCAGCGGCGCAACCATATCAGCATCGGAGTAGGGATCAGAAGAATCAGAACCAGACAGCCCGGAGGCGGAGGCGGCGGGTCCCGCGACTACATCCATTTAACGCCTATAGAGCCACCCCATATAAGCTGGTGAAGACGTACACCCAGAAGCTCAACCGTAGACATCCTATGATCATCAGGAACCTTCCTGGGTTTTTGGATGGTCAGAACTGGTTCGATCATGGTCCCGACCGTGAAGTCTCGTTGAAATCTCCTCGGAGTTCTCAGAGAAAAGGTTCGGAACCTGGCTTCGATGTTCTAAAAGCTATATTGGCAAGCGCCGTCGCAGGCCGCGCCCCAGGAGTCACGGATCCTATTTCGGAACCAGTTAGTGTGAGGACTGTGTTTGATGGCTTCGAAGCCCAGTGCAAAATCTCACAATCTTCATTAGAGGGTGATAATCCACCTCTATCCCTGTTTCGCGATTGGTTGCAGCAGTCGCAGTTCAGGGATTCTTTGCTCGACAAGACTATTGTCGAACTACAAGAGACGTACCGCGCCACGCCACAGCCGTGGATACCTTTCAAGGCGCCGCTGATGTTCTTCCGTGCCGTACATCAGTACAATCGCGATCAAAGAAAAGTCACCGACGCTGTATCTCAATCAAAAGATGGTGTAGCCCATCAGCAGAACCATTCTGCGTGCATCAACGGGCTGAACGGCCTGGTCGTTCTAGAAGAACTAATGACGGAGGAATTTCCATTCCCACGAATTATCCGAGATATCGGACAATCCACGTACAAGACCAAGTCATGCAGCATACGCGTTGGGGTGCGGCCGTTGCGCAGTGATATGCGCCGCTACAAGCACAGCACCGTCGTAGTCGGACAGCTGGCCGGGTACAGCGTCGTGACGCTGATCCCGCCTCGTGTGAAATTGCTCAACGGCCTATCGCTAGAGTTCCACAAGCGAGTGCCACAGACGTGGGAGCGCAGCACCAAGCGTTTCCCGCTCGGGTCCTCAAACTTCGCACTCTCTAGCAAGACGTGGACTCGCGACTTTGAGAACGAGTTGTCCGCATCCGGGGATATACTACTCGCTACTCTGATACCAGGCGATGGTCTGCTGGTTCCCGAGGGGTGGTGGTACGGTGTGCGAAGCATCAACAATGGGCTACAGCTGCATGCGACAGTAACATGGTTTCTGGGTCGCGGTGAGATGCCTGCCGGTGATCAAGAAGAATATGATAGGGTCCAATATCTCAAAAGATTTGCTCCGCGGGTTGAGATATGATCACGTGTATTAATAGTTGTACTTGAACGTATCGGTTGATAATGCACATTGTAATCTAACTCCGCTTTCTGCAAAGAACGTAGGCTGTGTATAGGCGGAACAAGCTAATGGACGTGCTTTGGGCCCTCTGTACAATATGAATCAACTTTAGCATATCTACGCCTCGAACTTGAAAGTAACTAACATACGAGTCCGGCACTGGACAGGTTGGCGCCACGAAATTTGCAATGTATTAGAGTGAGAATTGATGTCGGCTTTACGTGTCGATGTCCCGATGAAGACACAACCTGAATGAATACAATTTAACACGGACCGTCCTTCAGGTCTCTGTTTCTTTGTCCTGAGGGTTTAGGTTATAGGTATAATATAGGGAATGGAACACTAGACAGACTATTGAGTTGCCCCTGGCTTATAGTGAGCGGGTAAGATGACAAAATTCATCATGACACGGAGACTAACACGATGATCAGATTAGAGTAAGGCGTAGCTCGGCGACGTAGACTCTTATAGATTACAAGCCTCCCTTGAAAAGAAGAGCTACGATGGGATGTTGAATTAGAATGACTACCGGCCCTGATGGTACTGCGCGCTAATTACATAACCCTTCATAGGCTCAAGGCGGCCGTGAGGATCCTGTCTCCTCTTTAGCCAGCTGGGAGGTTTGGGGCTTTAACCTTGACTCGCACTACTGTTTCGGTAGATTAGGCAAGCCCGGGTAGAAGATTTGAATAAAAACTTACAATTATATAACTGTATAGATGATATGGGCAGTCTCATATCCGAATCCAGCCTGTTGGTAAGTGTGATGTCAAAGATCTTTTATTTTGGGCATCGGCACAAAGACAAACTAGGGTGTTATTCTAACAAAACCGAACTTGAGAGGTCTTGGAAACTTTTTGTTGTCAACCATTCCAATACAATATCGTGGCTAGAGAAACTAGTTTATATATCAAAGAAGCAATATGGACCTGAATATGCAAGGCAAAGCGAGTGAGAGCGAAGCCTTCTTACACTTAAACCTAGATCGCCTCCAGGGCAAAAAGGGAGGACTGGACCGTATGGCCTCCTGGACACCCCAATAGATTATGATAATATCGAAAAGTTCATCCAAGCCTGGATTACTAGCTATCATTCCAAACCGAGATAATCAGCTAATAAGGGGCTAGTTCTTATGTATAAAATATAGGGGAAGCTAGAGGGTATTATGGCGAAGGAAGGACCAGAGAAATTAACTACCTACACCATGCCCAGCTATTCATTCATCTGTTTTTTCGTCGGCTTGGGCCATGGCAGCGGGTGTTGTAAGACACAGGCTCAAAGGTGTAGTCAAAGACATCTGTATATAGCTTTGAGGCAGCGGGAGGAACTTCGCCTTTTCCGGTTGCTAAGGGTCATCTGCCAGCGTTTCGGTTCCGAAAGAAGCGTATCACTATAGAACTCCATATGATGTGATGTGGTTCTAGATCCATTCTGTATGTACAACTTCGACAACCTGATAAGGGTCTGATGTTGATGATAGGAGTTCTCAAGTTAGATACCTGACCCGAAAGCAGGCAGATTCATAACACGCGTTGCGCGGACCTGCGGACCCTCATCTTTCAAATATCTACCGCTTTTGTAGCTGAACGGAATTACTTAGCTTGTTTCACTATTGATGGTCATAGTTGAACTTACCTCCAATAGAGATTGCCAAGAGCAATGTTGCGACACCCCTCAACGTACTTGAGGACTTCCCTATCAATGCCTTCTCCCCAGATAGGCATTTTTGCCAATGCACTATACCACCGTCGGTAGCAGTCATCAAGCATGTCCTCAATTTTGTCTATAGCCTCTTGCTCGGATAAACCTTGCTTCTTTAGCAGGATGATGAGATTATGCTCAACACCATACTCCTAAGAAACAATGTCAATTAAACCTCAAAAGCATCGACCCGGATAGAATTAACTTACTACGTCCTTTCGTAATGATAGAACATCATTGACCCTGTGATGTATTAGTAATCATCAGTCGGTAGAGAACACTACTTACAAATATACAAGGTCTGCTGAAATCTTTTCGCACTCAACGATAGAGGGATGGTCAAGTACGGATTGTGAGATATTAATACCACAGGCATATCTACCCAAGCGTTAGTGGATACGACCCAGAAGGTAGATAAGATGCGCATACTCTACAAGAGAACATGAAGGCATGGCGCCAATCGACTGTCTTCGAAAGTCAATATATTCGTCGATAGTGAGCTTTTTCTGTGTTCTCTGAATCTCTACTTGGCGGAGGAGGCCTGTAAAGTAGTCTTTGTGGTTTTTGATCCATCTCTCTTGTTGCTCTGTTGATAAGGGGTTAGAAAACTGGTATTGGATATGATCATGTTATTGAAGATGCGAAAACCTTACCGAGTCCAGCTCGCTGTTTAGATCTGTTATTAGCGCTTGTTTCATCCTAGTAGTGCATAATTACATACCTTTTGCAACCTCTTCCAGGTGGTTTGGAACACATGTCGAATCGGGTTCTCTTCCTTTGGAATTGTCGGGTGTTCATCACTCATTATTGCTATAGTCGCGTCGATCTCCTGCTGTGCCAGGTCGGAGTTATCCGAGAGATTCCCTTCATCGAACTCTGTAATATCGTGGATTAGATTCTATTGCTTGGGGTATGGATGGTGACTTTCACGTACGGTCATCAAATGCAAAGACCTAGAGTTCCTTCGTTAGAACAGACCATAAAGCACAGCAAGATCTCATGGCTTACCCAGTGATGCCAATCTACCATCATTCGATACGCCTCCTCATCGGCATGAGGTGCCCATATAGCATTCATGTAGGCGAAGTCAGCTTTCGCATTGCGCTTTGCCATATTTTCATCCAGATTATAAATCCTGTTACTTCCATTAGCTACCTACATGTAAGTAAAAGAATAAAGCTCACATTGCAGCCCAGGCATCGGCCTCGGGCTTGATCTTTTCGTAATGGGGGTTCATTAGTGGCTCGACCGACATGATCGAAGAGAACATGTCAGGAATGTTGACAGACTTGACGAAATCTTGAGAATTGCTTAGTTGGTCGTCATCAGCAGCAGCGTCATCACTCGCTGTCCCTGAGGAGATGCTTCCGGTAGTGAAGCTCTCTAAAAGGTCCGTCTCCGAGGCGCTGAACTTCAGACGATGACATTTTGCTGGTGGGATTTCTACTGCGTCCATTTCGGTAGAATCTCTTTTGCGGTCTCTGGCTGCTAAAGCACCGTCCTTCTGGTCACTCGTCTCGACTAGTGCGATATCGCACTGCTCAGCAAGACCCATATCTACTAATTTTTGCATGATCTTTAGGGGTAAGAAGAAAGTATGAGTTTTGGGTGGAATTTGGGGATAGATAAGAAAAGGGGTAGCCTGGATGAATAATTATAACTTGAATACAGAAACAAATATAAGCTAGACGAGACGAGGATATTTAGGTTTCTCCCGGTATCCTAGGAAACCCCCTTTCGCGAAATGTGAACATGCCTAAACATAACTTCTTGCTTGTAATCATGCAGTAGAACGTCAAACCCATCCCTACGAGCTAGGCAAAACATGTGGTAGTTACACTGCCTACTAAAATCATATAGGATTCATCATGATCCGCTTCAATCCACTCGACTGGTCGGATTACTAGGCAGAGCGGCAAGAAAATGACTTAGATATGACTTCCGTGATACTATGATGAGGTCAAGCCGGTAAGGTCAACCCGTATCCTTGTATACCCCTGCGATAATCTTGTCCAGAGCGCGTACTAGATGGAAGGCATGACATTCACAATGTTTTACCCTGGCTAGATCGTCAGCTCGGTCGTCGAGCTTGGTCATTCAAACCACGCCGTGGTGTCTGCCCACGAGGGTTCTTGCGAGAACCGATACCCGACCATATTTGTAAGGCTATATTATTCAGACAACCTTCGTACAGTAAACCAAAGAGCTAGCACTCATCGTGGCGTAACCCATGTAGGCCGTTGATTCACTACGTCACAGTCATGAGCTATTGGCTTGCTCCGGGGGCAGCTAGCTCAACGATATAGCCTCGCCATATGTTCTTCCAAATCTACCAATTTGGGACTAAAATGATACGACTCGGTGTTGTGTGCCCAACTGCCAGACGGCCTGTACCGCACTAGCGTCAACGATACCCGTTCTGTTATAGGTTATGGCAAAAGGATTAGTAGCCGGAGGGTGGACGGAGGGTGGACGATAGGAACGAGTAACAATCTCGAGCTAAGTCTAAGACGGCACGGCAAAGGCGGCCGCACGCACCTCGCAGACGGCAGAGTCGTCTAGTGCAAGCGAAGGTGGGGGGTGTCATAGGGCGCCTACTTATATTACCTCGTTGCTTCTATCACGGACTTAACGACGTTGATCCGTCACAGGTTTCAGATTGTATCAATTCTCCGAGCACCAGTCAGGCTTGTACTCCGTAAACTTAGCTGATACTTTTCTGGGCATGCCACACTGGACTCCGTCTTCTCCCTTCTTCTCTGGCCTATCGTCTGCAAAAAAATACAAGGGTATTAATCGTGCTGTCCGGAAGTAAGAATTCACATGATAAAACGCCACAAGCTCCACTATTTGTTCATATGCCCAATACGGTTTGGTGTAGGTTGCAGTATGCAGCGATGAGGCGGAGAAACATCAAGAAGCTGGCTGAAGAAGCATTCATACATTAGTCTCGCCGCCTCGATGCCGTTACCCCACTCCCACGATCTGTCAAATGCTTGTATGTAGATAGGCCTCAATGTGGGGAAGGGCTTTGGCTTTGGTGTAAGTACCTCGAGAATGAGATACTTCCTACGTTGTGGGCCGCGAATTAGCGTGCCAAGAGTACATAACAGGGTTGGATTTTGCTCAACCCAAACTTACAGGAATACCGAATGCTAGCTCGTAAATGGTAAATGACACCATATTCTACTACAGTACAGTGAATCAGGACTAGATTGGTACTAGGCCCGGAATAGCAAATTGATATTGACTTCTAGATAGTTACTCTTGAGTCTCTTAGGATCCTAGCTATGGGTGCCTCATGATGATTGTTCGTAGTAATATGCAATGGCGCCAAATTTGCGGAATCCTCCGGTGTTCCCAAAATACAATACGAGGGAGGGCTGTTTGTCTTATTTATCTCAAACTAGCTTTGCAATGTCAAAGGTTATTACTCTGATAAGCCCCCGTGTAGAAGGCTGCGATTGAAGGGCTTTGGAGAAATATCACTATCAACACAATTTCTCTTGCCAGTATCTATCATCATGAATGCACTCAAGGAGCAGGCGGCTCACATGAGCAGTCTCGTGCTCAGTGGCCCCCTGCACACCATCGGTCTCATTACTGGGATTTTCACTATTTACATCGCTACTTTGGTTATTTACCGAACTTGGTTTCACCCATTGAGCCACATTCCCGGCCCGTGGTTGGGAAAGGTCAGTTTCTGGTTGGAATTCTACTATGACTGTCTCCAAGAGGGATATGTCAAGGCCTACCCTGGGCTTCATGCCAAGTATGGTAAGTATCTACGCAGAAGCTATGGCCGTAACTATGAGTCTGATTCTTCGACACAGGGCCAGTTGTTCGGGTCACTCCAACCCGAGTGCACTTTAGCGACCCTGAGAACTTCCACGAGTAAGCGAGTAAGGCATTTTAAAAAAGCAAAGCTCCCATTAACACGCACGCAGGATATACAGCATCTCTGGGGCAAACAAATATCTAAAAGACCCAGAGTTTTTCTCAACCGCTGGCGGAATTAAGCATTCTGTCATTATGGTTACAGACCCCGAGGTGCATAGAATAAGACGCAAGACAATTCAAACCGTCTTTTCACCAAAAAGCATGGAAGAGTTGGCGCCGAAAGTGGAAGTAGTTGTCAAAAAGGGGCTCGAACGGCTTCGTCTCGCATACGAAGAGAACGAGCCAATTAACATGAACCGTATATATAAGGGAATTACGGTATGTAATATTTGCATTGCTTATTGCTTTTTCGCGGACTTTTAATGACAGATCAACCTAGGTCGACACTATCATGCGCCTTATGTTCGACAAGGCATTCGGGTTAATTGAATCGAAAGAAGAGGAACCCGAATTTGTCAAGACAATGCGTTTATTTGCTGAAAACTTTGCGTGGCAAAAGCACTTCCCGATCGTCAATGTGATCTCCGTGTTGGTCCCGCCATCGTGGACCGAGCGTCTCGTCCCTGGTTATGCGCGATTTCGAAAGGTTAGTTGAAGGTCTTGACCCGTGATATAGGTCTCTTAGGGTAATCTGTTAATGCTCTACAGCAATGCGGCATATGGATTGATGAGGTGGCCGAAAGACACAAGCGAGGCATATATACTGGCGAAGACGGTCGACCTACTATTTTCGACCACTTCCTCAATCCCAACATTGAAAAGGGGCAATTGGTACTGGGCAAGGAAGTCTTGATCGACGAAATGTTTGCATTCTGCTTTGCTGGTACGTCCCTATTCTAAGGAGGCTCAGAGCTTGGAAAGGAGTGAAGCCGTAACTAAACTGAAACTACAATAGGAACCGATACAACAAGCTTTTCCCTGAGCATGGGATCATATTACCTCATGACCAATCCTTCAAAACTCGCAAAAGTGCGGGAAGAGCTGAGTCATGTACCGACAAACGCGGACGGGTTGCTCGAATATAAGAGCATCCGCAACTTGCCTTATTTGGTGAGACGAAAAATCCGCCCCCGGCCTTGTTAGCCTTTTCCTGACATTTTTTCTTTCATAGTCTGCTGCAATTAAGGAAATGATTCGGCTTGCTTGTCCTGTTCCTGGAATTACCCCTCGTCTAGTGCCAAAAGAGGGCATGCAAGTCTCGGGATACTATTTGCCTCCGAAGGTTCGTGACACCTTCCCGCTCCGTGACACCTTCCTGCTCGGTGACAACCCGTGATTGCGCTGACTAGCATAAGACTATTATATCACTCTCTATGCGTATGGTGCATTTCAATGATTCGGTATACGAAAACCCGTACGAATTCATCCCGGAACGCTGGCTAGGTGAGAGGGGCAAGGAGTTGGACAAGTGGTTTGTGGCCTTTAGCAAGGGACCACGAATGTGTCTTGGCTTGAAGTAAGTTGTTTGCTGGGTTGACGTGATGGGGTACTAACAGATTGCAGCATGGCGTATCTCGAACTGTACCTCGCTATCGCCAACTTCTTCAACAAGTTCGACTTCGAACTCTACCAGACTGATGACAACACGGCAATGTGGGTCGACATGGTAGCAGCGGCAAGATCACGGCAGAGCATCAAGGCCATGGTCAAGGGCCCCAGGTAGTTACAAATACGATTCGCCGGGAAAGCGGTCGTTAAGAGCATCGCAAAGTTATAGTCCTGGACTTTGTACCGCTTAGGTTTAGCTAGTATGATCTATCGCTGTTACAAGTATTGTATGAAAAATTCATTCCTTGATGCTTTATTACTACAGGTTATGGGTATTTGGCAAAGAAGAGAACTAGTCTACAGCCCGTGTAGTCGTGATGAGTCATATTATATGATCTATTCTTTCGATAGTTGCTCAACACTACACGTCTTTCTGCTTCTACCTAACTTATCAACTGTTATCGTTACACGTAATAGGTGGCTAATGTAGCACCGACCGCCTAACTATAGCATACCAAAAATTTGGGTTTGTATGTGTTGTGGGCTGGCGCAGGGGCACGCGAGTACGACGGCGACGTACGATAACAGGTTTGACGCTATGGTGGTAGGTGTAGGTGCAAAATAATGATACATTCCCGTGGAGTCAGCTGTAAAATCCCCTGCCCCAAATGACAACTTGGTGTAAGACCCTACTAGCTATGCCGGCGACGCGCACTAGGCTAGGGCCGCATCGTCGGCTTACATACATACCTACATACGGAGTTAGGTATGCCAATAGTTCTAGATCAGACCACCAATTCAATAACCCTTGCAATGTGAAACGATTACCCCCAGTGACTAATGACGGATGATTTAGCACAGTATAGAGACCGAATAGTATAGCAAGAGCCAATTGGTACTCCTGGTCGAATATGTTAGAAAATATTTGAATTTCAACTTTAAGGCTAGAGTAAGAGCTGAGGTTTCTTAGCGCTGCGCTAGTTAACTGCCACACAGCGGAGATCCTTCATCTTAGCATCGTCATCACAAAGCCATTACGTCTCCCCGCTAATTTATTCCAGAAGAGGGATCGTCGAATACTGCTAGTGCTAATCCTCTATCGGTCCGCTTCGCAGCCGCATGGTTATAGTCCTCGGGCTCCTGAAACATTAGTGTGGGCTCCCACGTGATTGAAAACGCCTAATGAAGGTATTGATGTTATCTGTAAGAAAGATCTGCTTAATTGGGCTTTATGGTGCGGTCACACCCAATATACCGGTGCCGAGCTTCCGCGTAGGAGTATTCCGTGGCAATACTCCGTGAAAAACTGAGCTTACTGTGTAGTAGTATAGTTCCTAGCTTCGTATTTCTTCACTCTTAGGACGTAGACATTTTATTGTTGTAGTATTAGGCCGGTACGTATTTAGACAAAAGCGCTACACGTGGATCTGATGTATATGCATTCTCCTCAAGCTTATTGTAATCTTTACGAAACTTACCTCGAAGTTGGTCTCGCTTGCCCTTGTCCCCGGGTTTACCTATGGGTATCCATAAGAACCGCTGTGCCGGAATATGATCAGCACGGTCTCGGCCTCGTTCGGCCAAAAAGC
The DNA here is from genome assembly GCA_022385635.1 of Xylaria scruposa. Taxonomy (NCBI): domain Eukaryota; kingdom Fungi; phylum Ascomycota; class Sordariomycetes; order Xylariales; family Xylariaceae; genus Xylaria; species Xylaria scruposa. The sequence goes on from MU280180.1 coordinate 1,279,891, forward strand.
ATGGCCCCACGCATCGGTGGTCCGATATAAGTAAACTAGCGGCCGCATAAGCGTTGCCAGGTTTTCTGAATTGACATGACTTTCCCTTGTTGGCGTGTTTATGGGGATGCTGAATTTCTATCGTACACCTGCATACGGCTAAATTTAAATATTTATGCAGTCTAACAGCAACGTGACATGTAAGTGACAAGATCAATGGTTTTTATTGGCTTAGGTTACTTGCAGAGTTGATGCGGGAGTTGGTCTGGATCAATCGGAATCATCGCCGCCATGATATGGAATTATGGGTGCAATATATCATAGAATATGGGGACATTGAAGCAGGGATCTGAGAACTGCAGACCTTAGAACTCTAGGATGAATTCCGTTGTAAATTATATGATCAACATACGCTTTAAGGATGAGGGGAATCCTGTCTAGCAACTTGTAAGCAATGTGAGAAAAGAGTATCGCGATGCTTTTTCTAAAATCCTTAGCTAACAGTTGTAAAGTCGTGAGCTATCTTGCTCTCTAGTTGTTGTAGTCCTAGACTGCTGTGCGGTAATATTAAAGCAGTGAAGGCATATAATAGGCTGCAGAGGATAGGCGCGCTGCTGAGTCATAAAAGGACAGCTGGAGTTTGGCAACAGTCTCATTGATAGGGCATTCAATTACCAGTAGCCCCGTTATTTTACAGCATGTAAATGGAGAAGTACTAATATCAAACTCAGTATAAAACACTTGACTTAGATATTTATCTCAAGGTAGATTTGCACTGGCACTGATAGATAGACTCGACATATTTTGTCGCTCTTTAGGCAACACAATACTAGGTCAGCCAATTGTTAACGATGGTATCATGAAGTGGGCAACTGCTTTATACATGCCGTGATTGGTTGATACCCCGACAGCGACCCCTTGTAATATGACCAAGGCGTTAGTATCGCGCTAATATTCATAACCCTGGAGGAGGTATAAGCCAGATAGAGAAGGTCTCCAGGTGGCAAGCAAGTCAAATGTAGATAGCTATTGTTCGGAGTATACAGAAGGATTACCTCGCCATTCGGCTGCGCCCATTATTTGCTTGGCTTGGTTCTTACAGCCCCTAGATGCGAATTATACGAAGCAACAATACAGTAATCATTGATCTTGGAAAGAGGGGCAAATTCGGTCATGATGTGCCAGTCATCGCCTGGAGAACCTAGCATTGGGGATAGGAACGCTTGATCTTCATTTTGTTTTTACTTTCTCAGCTTAATTGTATCCTCCAACCGCCAGTCCACGTCATACTTGCACACTTGACTACGAGATGGCTGGCCCAAGACCAAACGAACTTGAGTCATTTATTTCACTGAGAGATCATTTTCTCTAAGTCCTGTGCTGAGAGCCTGTCTGACGCTGGTTTGGGACCATGTTTAATGAAAAATTTACTGTCTTATCATTTGCTATTATTCAAAGGGTCTATTGTGTATTAGCGTAGATACAGAATATCGACACCAAATTAATCCTCTCTTACTCTACGACAATGCGCCTGATTTGGCTGGGGACTACATAGTATAAAAATAACGTAGATTCTGTTAAGGGCGAGTCAACTACGGTAGAAGCGATGCTAACGATACTTGAAAAACACCAAATGACCTTTCTGAAACTTATTGATGACGTCTTGAGCTTGAGTTAAGCCCATCACGGTTTAAGCTCTCCTACCGTGCTGGCATTTAAGATAAATCCCTACGGCTTGCGACGCTTGAATAACACTGTAGCTGTGCGGTTGGGTATCATTGTAGTCTGGTACCCATAGCTCTCGGGGCGCCCCTGTCCCTCGCTAAACTTCATGTCGTAATGCTCGATGAGGTACGCCATAATGGACTTGATCACATCGGCCGCGAAGAAACGACTGTGTAACATGAATTAGCATTCAAATTTACGTCAAGAGTCAAAAGCAAGGAATGATGACTTACCCGGGGCAAACATGCCTTCCATAGCCGAAGACCATATTTGTAGGGCTTGCCGCAGCAAATGTCTGTCGGCCTTCCTCATTCACTCCTGCCTTCTCGCGTAGTTTGAGAAAACGCAGGCCATCAAACTTTTCAGGCTCGGGGTAGATATTAGGATCCAGAGACTGAGCGTGAGTTGCAGCCCCAATAGTTGTCCCGGCGGGAATTACGAAGCCGTTGCTTAGTTTCCAGTCCTCAGTTATGAGGCGTTGGAAAGATACTAGCTGACGATCAGTACACGTTGAGTGGGAAAGAGGTATTATGCCGTATAATTACCAAGTACGGGAGGGCTGAATCTCTGAGACTCTTTCATGACACTATCCATTATTCGCAATTTGTTGAAGCCACCCTTGCGGATCTTGCCTTCATCATCAAGATTGTCCATAATCTCCTCACGGATCATTGGGATATACTCAGGTCGCTCGCAAAGGTCGAAGATGAGCTGTGCGGGAGCGGCGGCACTTGTATGAATAGCAGCAGCCGTGACCTAGGAGTTTGGAATGTTAGCTCCAGCTGCAAAGCATCGGATCTTGTTTTGGACTCACCTTGGGTAGCACACTAGCTATAAACCTGTCGTTGTTCTCGTACCCCTTAGCATCATGTTTCATCCAATAAAGAAGGTTGCAGTTCTCTGTGCTCGGCTCTGCGGTTGCGTATTCCTTCAAGAGAGGTAAAGCAAGCTTCTGAGCTACAGCGTGGTGCTTCCATGTCTCTCGGACTTCCGGGATGAAGTATTTAGCCACGTGCCTTGACCATCTTGGTAACTCCTTGAGTTTTTTGGCTCCGAAATAGAAGGCTGTGGTAAATTCTATAGCAACATTTATCCATTCGTCGCTCCGACTGAGAGCTGTTCCGCCAAGCATATACGATGATGCTCGTGCAACGATTGGGGTAATGGCTTGCAGTACTGGAATCTCCGTCCATTCATCACAGGCTGGCCATGTTGTTTCGAATGCGTGTCGTATCTCTCCTTGAACTAAGTCCATAACCTGTGGTAGGTTTTGACCCAATTGAAATTTTAACGTGCGTGGATGGAGCGTTGAGTAGGTGCCAATGTCGATGTATTTGCCCTCAAACATCTCGAGGAAGTGGGCAATAAAGTCAACTTTGTCCACAGGTGCCGCCTTGAGGTCTTCAATGAATTCGGGGGGTACCATCAGTCGTTCGCCAAGGGGGGTCGGGATGTAGAATAAACCCCCTTTCGCTTCACGATACCCCTCAAGTAGCTGGTTCTTTGAGTTTTCGAGAAACTCGTTCCTGTTGCGAACTCTATCCTTACTGCCGCCTACAATAGGAATACCAGGCACCAATCGCTGGGTTGGGGCAAACTGCTTCCATAATGCCCACAGAACGCTCGTTACGACAGGGGACAGAACACATAAGATTGTGAATAGATTCAGTCTCCAGCCATATCCGCTAGAGTCATTACTGACTCCATGATACAGATGGCCATCTGCATCAGTCGAGGAGACGTTCACCAGCGACATTAGCAAGGATAGACGAGGAGATGAAGTTGTGAGTGTAAGAAATGGTGGTGTGATAGAGTAGAACAGCAGTGGAATACCCGGTCAGCTGCTGTCCCCGCAAGTCAACAACACGGAGAGTCGGTTCTTATATGATAAGCACTGTAAGCCAACTTAACTCCTTTACTAGCTGAATTCGGCTGTTCGATGCCAGAATGGGGAGTTGAACTTGCGTGCAAATCAACATGTATTAGAGGATCTCATGTTATACAAAGATACTACACAAGCTAGCAGACTTGGTGTGAACTTTCAATCGGAACAATCCTCCTATTATTAGAGACTCTTTTACTTGAAAAGAGAATAAGCGAATTAACTAGCCTAGCTAGCACTACTTTTGGGAACCGCTTGTCCCATACCACTAACGCAATTTTAAGTGGCTACTGTACTCAAATTCGTATCGCCGAGAACAACGCCCAATACTTCGTCCTTCGAGTTGATCGCGTGCCTGTGGAGGAGGCGTTAGAGCGCCAGTCAACCGAGCTTAGTAAAACGTGACCCTAAAGAAGCTCTTGAGATAGGCGTATTTTTCGCCGCTTTTCTGCAAACCTGTGATCGAGACTTGCAGGGTTGCTTACTATGTTTCAGTACAAAGTCACATAAATTTGTTGCGTTTTCCTATAAATCCTCCCAAGATAGATATCAAGTGTATTACCTAGCTAACACTTGCAAGGTTTGAGATTAAAAGGAAGGAGTCACAAGTTGATGCTGGACTGTATTAATGCACGTAAGATCCTGTATTTGCAATCTTTCGTTCCTTTACGATTTGTGGCTTGAGTACAATTGGTTAATGATCAGATCTGGGATGGTTTCGTATCCATGGAGTATTGCCATCAAAATCTCCTGGTGATAGAAATGTTATACTTCAGGCAAGATAAGATCTACACCCCGGCCTACAGGCCAAAATTATGACGAGCTATCGCAATATTCCGCTTCGCCCGCATGCTGCGCCCTGAATCCCCTCATGTCCTCGGCTACTAGTATGCTATTCATCGCTTGACCCCTGCACTATTTATCCTAACATGCCAAGACTGCATGTGCCGTAAAGTGGAATATGCGGTCCCCCTGTCAGACAACCCAGCGAGGCTCTAGTTTTCAGCGTAAGTACCGCAAGATGAGATACTTTCTACGTGGTGGGTCGATGATTAGCGTGCCAAGAGTACATAGCAAGGTCAGTTTTACTGTGCCTGCCTATACGACGGAGACGCTAGCTGTGCCTCACTCGGGTCCTTCCGCGTTCGGCCTTGCAGTGGTCGAGATCGCCTAGGACTTTGACGACCATGGCATTGATGGTCTCTCTCAACTGAGCCGTACCAAACTGACTACACCTAAAAGAACTATCTATGTATGATCCAGCAACATACGCTAATCAAATCAAGGCGGTTTAAGTACATAAATTACTAATCCTTGGTTAAACAGGTAGGTCCCCCGAATTCCCGTCTAGCTTGGTGACCCAGGTGATTTTCAGTTACCCTCGCTTTTTCCAACTTATCACCTCTTAACCTTTTTGCCAGTTCCTTCCTTCTCAAGAGACTTCGCCCCCCCATAATCTGGGTATCAGTCCCTTAGAGCATAGTGTTGTCTCTTAGAGTTTCCACCACTCTGCTGCTATTTGCATCTATTTTCTCTTGATATTAGTGTCTCAAAGTTTCGCAATGACTAGTAGTGATCCCCCCCCTGAACGGGCTGTCGATACATTGGCTGAGGTCAAGCAGCCAGCTTCTAATGACGGCTCGATCGGACACGATGACCTAAATTTGCAAGAAAAGACGCCGGAAATCACCTATCCCTCAGGGCCGATCTTATTCATCATCATTGGCGGGTTGCTACTCAGCTTATTCCTTGTAATTCTAACAATAATCTAGTTGCTACATGAGTATTTACTGACCAGTATTAAACTCAGGTTGCCCTCGATGTGGTGAGTCGACGACCTGGAACAAACCGCTCGCAACACACCCTGCGCCCGTCAAAGATATCTGCTTACGAGAATCATAGAGTATTATCTCCACAGCTATACCGAGAATCACCTCCGAGTTCAACAGCGAGGCCGATGTGGGATGGTATGGTAGCGCGTTCTTCCTGACTCTCGCGTCATTCCAATCGATATGGGGCAAGGCGTACAAGTTCTATTCCCTCAGGGTGGTGTTCATGACTGCCATTGCCGTCTTCGAAATCGGAAGTCTTATCGCCGCCTTGTCACGTAATAGTAAAACCTTGATCGTGGGCCGTGCATTTCAGGGAGCCGGTGGATCTGGTATCACAGGCGGGTGTTATACTATCGCGGCTTTCGTCGTACCGCCTCAGCGTGTCAATATCATCATCGGGTTACTTGGATCAGTATTCTCCATATCCAGCGTCGTTGGGCCGCTCCTTGGTGGTGCTTTTACCCAGCGACTGACGTGGCATTGGTGTTTTTGGATTAATCTGCCGGTAAATACCACGCCCTAGACGTATTGTGTGTGGCGACGGTGGCTAATATACGTAGGTCGGTGGTGCTGCCTTCTTTTGTATGCTCTTCTTCCGACCGCCGGCTCGTTCAAGAAGTAACATCAAAATGGGCCTTACTAAAACTCTTCTCAATTTTGACCTAATCGGTCTCGTTATTGTCATAATCAGCCTCGTCGTCTTCTTCCTAGTTTTACAATGGGGAGGTATATCTAAACCGTGGAGCTCTGGCTCCGTCATAGGCTTGCTCGTGCTCTGGATAGTTCTCACGATTGGCTGGATCGTGCTAGAGTGGTTTCAGAAAGAAAAGGCCTTGATACCTCCTCGCATCCTGTCTAACCATCATGTCGCTGCTGGTTGCTTCTACATATTCTTGTAAGTCAACTAAAGTTACACAGCATGCATAAGATTGCTCCACGGGCACTAACATACGCATAGTCTGAGCTCAGCAAATTTCTCGCTAATCTATAATATTCCTGTCTATTTTCAGGCTGTGAAAGGGAATTCTCCTCTAAGCAGTGGCATTTTGACCATCCCAACCATCCTTTCGACCTGTAAGGCCACATCTCTCACTCAACGCGTAGACAGTTCTTTCAGAAATGCATAACTGACCTAAACCGCAGCTATCGCTTCTTTCGTGTCTTCCGCTTTTGTTGGAAAGGTTGGTCTTTACTCACCATTCTTGCTCGTCGGTGCAGTGTTATCGACAATCGGGGCAGGGTTGATTTACACATGGGACCTCGACACATCGCTTGGAAGAATCATCGGCTATCAAATCATTTATGGTGCGGGAACGGGAATATCAGTTCAAATTCCACTTATCGTAGTTAGTGTGGTAATGGCGGCGTCTGATCACGCAATAGCGACAGCCACAATCCTTTGTAAGTGCAACGTTCCCTATTATCGTCACTATGAGCGCATTATCACACGCATTCAATGGATGCTAACTGCGTCATGCAGTCTTTCAATTTTCGTCTGCCGCATATGGGGTGGGCGCCACCGGGTCCATTCTCAACAACCTTCTCTTAGGGGCACTACGAACCTATCTGCCGAACGAAGACCCTCAAGCGGTGTTGCTCATAGGTTCTAGCACCCTGCAAGAACACTTCCAAGGAGGAGATCTCCTAGGCGCTCGCGAATCCTATCTGCGCGGCCTTCATGGGAGCTGGGCGCTTGCCATTGCATTGTTCGGCGTGGCATCCGTGGCTTCGCTGCTCCCAAAAGCTTGGGGCAAGATGTTGCCGCCCTCTGACCAGTCGGGCGAGAGCACACCATCAAAAGAGCCCGAATCTCCAGAAGGTGTGGTAGCTTCGGATTAAGCTTAGTGATGGTCCCTAATAACTTAATGAGCATGTCGTGACTTTGTCAAGAGAGATATTACTGCGCCATACGCTTATAATCAAATTATATCTCTCCTTGATTCTCTATAGAAAGTGAAATCCCTGTAACAGAATCCGTGTCACTCAAGGTGCATGTTTTCATAATATTGGCTACTATTCCATGCGAGGTTATATTCCGGTCGAAAAACATGATATATGTTACACGAACTGACCCGCAGGTAGGGGAATGCAACCACCCGTCTACCAGGGCTAGGTCGACAATATTGTGTAACCAACCTGCAAGTTGCCGTTTGAAATATTCAGCCACCCGTGTTAGCTAGGTGCCGCGAAACGGACCTGAGTTATCTGGGCAAGTAAGTGCGAAGCTATTGGTGTATATAGACATAGGATTGCCGCGAAGGCTCAAGGAGGAACATAGACCTATATGGCCTCCTTGATGCCCAGGAGAGTTGTTGCAATATTTGATACCCCTTCCAAGCCCTGAGAATCTGGCCCTTAGGATAATATGGAAAATTAAAAAGGCCAAATAATTCATTTATGTGTATACTGTGTCCTGTTGAGTCGAACATACCCTGTCTTCGTATCCAAGGCGTGCTGACTAGTAGCCCGCAGCGTAAAAGGTATTTCGTCTCGGAACTAACACTAAAGCTTTTACTGCAAAAGGCTTACAAGACCCTTGCGGACCCGAAATATCTGACGAGGTCAGTCTTCGAGGGCGTATACTAATATAGAAACTCCGATTATCCCCTGCGATCATGGGCATGCCCCTTACTGACTACAGCTTATTAAATCCCAACTTCTATCCGATAAAATACAAATTAGACCATCTATGATTGGTTCTCTCGTAAGGACCCTATAGCTAACTCTGCCGACATTAACTGTAGAATCACTTAAAGAATCCTCACAGCTAGCCTAATAGTCCACAAGTCCTGAGCGCATATATAAAAGTTAACTATATATTATTCCCGGCGTGCGATAAAGGGGGGGCTCCTCGCTGTGTGAATAATACGAGAGTATAGATTGACCAGTAGGTCGGACAGAATCAGCTGCACTATAACAACTACCCGTATATTTACATTTACAAGTTGCTGTCGATGCTTTGTTTGAAATACTGGCTTTTCATAAGTATGGACATTTTCGGGACCAAGTGTGTGCGATACAGCATCACCCCGTTCTGGTCGTTGATGGGATACGTAGGGCAGAGTTTAGTGCTCGTAGACGGTTTAGGTCACGACATAGTATATGTATTCATATAATACGCGCCACAAGGTTCATTTGGTCCGTTCTTGAGGAGGTTGTACAGGCTATATCCTACTACTAGGTCTTGCCCGCATATCGAATAAGCGTTTTGGAACAACTGTATTGAAGACAAAGCTAGTTAGACGGTCCAATTGAGTCTGTTATCGTCAAAATACAACAAATGCACAGATGAACAGTTTTACGCCCATTAGAGCGTCGATGCGACCACATATACAGGTATGGTCTAATACATTACGTTTTATCTTCTTCGGATTTGTCTCAATATGTTCAGAGAAGAGGACAGGCGCGATATTAGCGCTGGCATAGCTTGCGAGATGATTTCTCCGCCGGTGGCAGCTATCTTTATCTATTAGTTTCGTATGTAGACAGCGTGTCAGACTCTCGCGAAGCCTCGCGATACCTACAGCTGCATACCGCCTCCCTAGAGTAAGAGAACAAAGAGGACATTTTGTATATAGATCTCTAGCTTGTAGATGTGGTTATTGGAGCTCTTGTGCGACAACAAGTATTCAAGACTTACCCCTACGTTGCCTTCAGTATCCAGAGGTCGTGACACAGCGATTGTCTAGTACGAGGGTGCCTTTGTTGCAGCGGTTGGTTTATTCAAAGCTTCTCTTGCTTGGAAAATTGGAAAGCGAAGCGCTAGGTGGTGCAACTGGCGAATATTTTTAAAAATAAGGATGTTGCATTACCAATTGTAGTAAATTTAGTGTGCAAAATCAATTGAGAAATAGAAAAGTACTCAAAATTATGATGAATCATAAAACAACAATAGAAGGTTCGTAAAAGTTATGCGTTGTCCAAAAACACTCTTAGGACAGATGCCGGATTGATCTGATATTGCGGTATATGTTAACGTATGTTTCTAAGCAAGGGTAACAATAAGTAAACAGAGTGCTAGTACGTTATCTATTTTTCACCATTACAGCATACTACGAACTTCTTTATACTGAAACGGATCAAGGGGCCCAAACGCCACCCATAAGAATCTTTTCTGGTGTCCCCCAAGAACCAGGCTCGCCTCTACTTTGCGTAAGTTCAAGACACTCGAGCTCCATCCATTCCAACTCCTTTTGCCATCGCTCGGACCTGGTGTATGCTCCAAGTTTTCTCGAGACAAATCGAAGCAGTACCCAAAACATCTCACCATGACCCCTATAGTCTATAACGAACTCTCGATGTCTAGAGTGTCGCTTGTCACTGAAGAGGTCGAGGAATGCATGGCACATCTCGTGAACGAGGGTATAAAGCATGTGCTCGAAAGGCCGCGGTTCACCTTGCTGGTTTACGCGATGCATCCTGATATAAGGTGATGTTTCTTCTAGGCTGTAGCTACCACAATATGACCCATTGGGAAGCTCGCCCGTTATTCTCAGGCGCACAAACCTGTCCAGCTCTGATTTTTTTTCTATCTTCCTGGTGAGGAGCGAGAAGAAGAACAACTCGTCTATATCAAACATGAATTTACATAGCTCTTTCTCAAGCTGGATATTGCTCAAGGTCTGCAAATCTATCGTTTGGGTTTTGCGGTACCACTTCAGGAACCTCGCCACGCCTTCTGAATACGGGTCTTGAACCGCCCATGAAGAGGTCGAAACTAACCGGGCTAGCGCCTTTGCGTCGTGTGGTGCATCAGTCCTTGAAGACTTAGTTGAGTTTAATGTTGGTTCGCGCCACCAGTTGTCAGCTATTACCTTGAGGGTTCTGACATGCGGATGCTGATAATATGACATCGTTTCTGGTTTTAACACGATGCTATATCTCGAGTAGGGCCTGAATGTTGAGTGTTATTATCTGTACGTACTGTGCGATCGAAGGTCTTTGCTGTGGATTGAGATTAGCGACATGACATTGTGATGAGCTAGATTTCCCGTATAAATATAGCTGTATCAATGCCTTTTAACAATATAGGAGAGTAATTAACAAAGGTCTTGCCCGCAAACAATTTAATTGTCCCAAAACTTAGCCAACTATCTTCATATCGAACAAAGGCATAGAAATATACTCGGTACCTAACCTCAAGTATATATGAATACAACTACATTTATGCCGCCTAATATTACTAATGCTTTTACTGTACTGTACAAAAGGCCATACGCGTTGTATTTCTCGAGCTGAAGTGGGCAAACCTAAACCTACGCTACAACCTTGAAGGCAAATGGACTAATGAGGCGGAGATGTTCTGCACTGGATAAGGGAAGATTCGTCAAGTTTATTTTGATTGCCCTGTTTAGGTAACAAAGAATCCTTTGTCTAACGTAGCTGTACCTCCTTCCCGGGTAAAACAGTTCAATTTTTTCAGAGGTTGTAGCACCTTGACGGCGACCCGGGAAGGTAATCCGTCCAGATATGTTCGTTCAAAGATATCGATTTACATTGCTAGAGCTCACCAAGGAACTTAGGCTCGCTATACCAGAGATTCAGACAACTCGGTGCTCTCGTTCATCGAAAATAGCCTCAGACTGTCCACAAGATCCCATGACGTTTAGGAAACCGAGACACAGCTCACGAGGTATATCACTCATGTCTGAAACGCGCAGTATTATCATACTCTTCAGCCCCAATTCAAGACCTTCACACTTACGGGACCCTCATATACCTAGGGAGTACAAGACTACTTGAAACTACGATGAAGAACGCAAGCGAAAAGTCTCTCGTGAGCATCGAGATGTTCCGTATAAACAGTTATTCGGGGTAGAACATCACCAAAAGAATTAGAAGCGTGTTACAATTCCTAGAACAAAAGGCATGTACATATTTAGCCAGATAGACCTAGTTCTGACTGCTAGTGAGTCCAGTAGGAATTATTGTTATTACACAAGGAGGAAAACTGTTATCTATATATTTGAGATTATATACGTCAATATATATACATATGGGCCGGTCCGTTCTCGATATTCCTAGTTTCTGAGATTTATACCGTTGCGTTCCGTGACACTCTTTGTTCATGTAAGATGGCCAGCTACGATTTGAGATGTACTTCATCTACCCCTTGCTATTAAACGCATAAATTCTCTATAATTTCTGAGACTAATTCTGAAGTTATCTAACATCGGTTCTTTTCATTTCCTGGGTTTTGTTCCTCTCCCATGAAAGACTTTCCGACTCGCATAACTCGTTCAATTAGCAATGCTTGATTCACGGTTAAAAAGAAGCCCAGCTTGTGCATTAAAGAAGGTGTTACCCAAGTCGTACTCCCCCTACTCCCCGATTACTGGTAGCAGGCTGACGATCTTCTTATGCTAAATGACCTCGGTGTAAAACAAGCTTATCTCACTATCCCAGTACTAGCAGTGGTAGTACTATTAACCATTCCTGCAATAAACATCTAGGGCTCCCGTAAGAATATAGTAGTAGCGCTATGTATGCAGGCCCACTTGAACTCCGGGAATGGGCTCTCTCTACTGCACACGATCCGTGTATTCGAGCATGACATAAGAACTTCAACTATGACATAATACATACGTGTAGTAGTGAGAATACCAACATACATTGACCTTACATACCAACAGAAAGATTCCATGGGGGAGCATATCCATGATCCTTGTATAAGTAGGTGGAGAAATGATCTAGTATGTACCGATTATAGCCTTTATAACGTACTGTTAGCTAAAAATAGCTCCCGCATTTGCTAATCTAAGTATCTCCAACAACCTGAACTCAAAATTCAGGAACGCCTTCCCTTATGCCAGCTGAGATCCTCTAACGACAAATCACTCGGAGTTAATGGACCGAACCATCAATCTCCGCGAATTCGGCTTTCGGGATATCGTTAACTACATAGTTGGGTTAGGTAAAAGGGGCCTAGTTGGTCAGGTATTCCCAACACGCTAGCCCTTCGACTACCGAGCTAAGCTTATCTCACCCGCAATCACCTTCACAATCCGTACGGAAAATCCCGTGAACAGCCATCTTTTGGAGGCCCTATCTAGCGCGGGACCAACAAGGGATCTTTAACAAGGGGGTTACATTAGGAGAAGGTGTTGTGATATGTTAGATGAAGCTCCTGACCCTGTTGAGAAATGAGCCCTTCAAATGCCACCCATGAGTGGTTAACCTGGCTGTGCTTCGCACTACGTATTAATAGATATATTAGGTACCTAATGTTTCGAAAGTAAGCTGTGCGTAGAAGCACGAACGTCGTCCAGATAGAAGTCTCTTACCAAGAATCCTTCACCCACCATCCCTCTTCGGGAATTAGTGTCCCTTCTTAGTTCGTTCATCTCGTCAGCGCGTCTGGATCTAAATTGGGGCGCCGTCGACGCTTCTTCAGCACTTCGGTTTACAATTATCATTACCTCCTAATCACATCATTCCTAGATGGACTCATCATCGCGAAAACCAAAACACAAACGAGTCAGAACCGGGTGTGTCACCTGTAAAGCCCGAAAAGTTAAGGTATGATCATCGTAACATCTTAACCCCGAATTCGGGTCACTCGTTGACTTCAAGTGCTTGACGCTAGTGCACTGAAGAACAGCCGTTCTGCCAGAGGTGTATCACTTCTGACCGAAGATGTGGCGGTTACAATGTTCCCCGGACGTGGCTTTTCGAGCCAAACCAGGCGCCAGCACGCCTCTCAGATACTGCGATCGAGCGCGTAGAAAGGTCTCCTTCCACAGCCCATTCTTACCTGCCAAATGCCCATGACCGTCGATCTTTCGACCTCTACATAGACCAAACAGTACCGCTGCTTTCAGCTTATTTCGGTCATTCGTTTTGGGCACATACTTTGCCTAAAATTGCTTTCCACGAACCGGTCGTAATGCGAATGATCCTTGCAACGTCGTCTCTGATTGAGTCTACCGAGCTGCAGGGCATGGTCCTCGAGGATAACAAGGCTTACCAGTCGAATTATCGGGATGTGATTACACAAATGACTTGCAAGAAGCCGCCTAGTACTGTATACGTACTCATGATTTGCGTATTACTTGCATGTTGCGAGTTCTTCCGTGGAAACTATGCAATCGGCATGAACCACATCACGTCTGGAGCTCGCATATTGGACGAGTGGTTCAACACGATATACAGGAAGAGCAAAGCCGACCTCGCCGAAGCCAATCTTATCTTGACGGAAGTCGCTCCCTTATTCGCCTCGATCCTAAAAAAGGCGCCGACTTACGGTGTCCCAGTGAGCCTAGCCTCAGAGATGGGTCTAAAGCTGTCTCCAAGCTTAGAGCTGCCGTATATTCCCAAGACCTTTTCTTCCATTCACCAAGCTCGTCACTCCTTGGATGGGCTAGTTCATCTTACAGTTAAACTGATTGATGTGCATTGCGAGGATATCACAAGCAATGGATCTCTTGTTCCACAGCTCAAGACAACAGTAGCTTCCTACATAGAGGCTCTGGAATCTTTTGAGGCGCAACTACCACCTGCGAAAAGACGCCGACTAGCAGTATGGCTCTATGTCTACCGAGCTCACTACCAGGTCTTGAGCATTATACTTTCTACATACCCAGTGAATCATCTCTCGCAAGAGTGTTACAAAGAGTATACGTTCAATTTCATCCTCATAATCGACCAATATAAGAAAATGTGGCCGGATTTCGAGCTTTTCCGCGTATCAAATAGCTCGTATGGTCCCCAGTGGAATGCAGGATTTATTCCGCCGCTTTTCTTCGTGGCTACCAAGTGCCCTGACAGAGAGATCCAAGCTGAAGCGATATCATATCTTCAATCGCTGAAAGTGCAAGAGAAAGGTTGGAATAGCTGCGTTGCGGCAAATATTGCAACGAGATTGATGCTTGTTCAAGAACGGCCAACCTTCAAAATAAACCACGGCGAAGAGCGACCCGCGCCAGATCCGGAGGTCCCAGATCGAGCTACTGAAAGATTGGGTGTTGTCGTTTATGAAACGGAGAATGCCCTAACACCTTCGTCGTTAGCTGAAACCCCCGTGCCAGACTGCATGTGTAATAAGAGCCTTGACTGGCAAGAGGTCACATGTCTTGTTTGGCGGTGTGGATATCAAGGAGCAACGCGATCTCTTCCAATCGATTGCAGATGTTCTGGGGCGTATACGGCTGTCCAGGACGCAAATACACCTATGAAAGTGGCGTAGACAAGAAAACTGTCTAAGATTATGTGGCTATTTGGCAACAGTCAAACGTGAGTTGTCATAGCCGCAAGTTCGGATGCACAGTACGGAATTCTCTTCCGGAAGGCACCAACCGAATGCTGTACGAAGTGCGAGTGTATTGCTACGTACCTTCATAATAAATATATCGACCACCTTAAAATCTCAGGTACTATACGTTAAAACTCAGTAACCGCTCTTTGATGTCAATCCTGACAAGACATTGGTCGGTTGTTCAGTGATATGCAACCCCACTACCCCTGATCGCTGAGTAAACTGCTTTCAACATGTTGCTCCCAGATATTCAAAATATGTCCTTATTAGTTCCCATGAGGTACACAGTGCTGAGTGACGTTACGAGCAGATTTCAATTGCCCACGAAAAACATCGAGTGTACCAACCGACTCTGGATTTGCTCCATTCGATGGCATGAGGTGCACCAAGCACAAGGCTTGCGTCGAACCTCCGACATGTTGTGAAACTCGCCCCGAAATCGCTGAGGGTCTTTATATTCGCCACCCACAGGAAATCATGCTCACCAAGGGCATACATGACGGGTATGACGACTTCGGCGGCGGAATCCGACCCATATGTCGGCCAGTGAACTAGAAGGTCGAGGAGTTCTTCAACTGGCATGGGTACAGATAATGGGTCCGAGTATTTCTCAATCTCGGGGTCGTGGGCGTTATAATGGTCAGCACTGAGCATCAACTTCTTTTTCGTATCCTCGGGATATTCTATTTCTGTCGGAAGTTGTGCGCCAGGTGGGCTTCTCAGTTCTTCTGGATCTGCCCACTGCGAACCAAATCCAGATATAATCATACCCCGCAACGGATATAGCTGCTTCTCACTTTTGGCGTGCAGGGATGCCGTAACGATAGCAATCGGGACTGCCATGGAATGGTTGAGTGTGACTATGCCAGTACATCCTGTCGGAATACCAAATTTCTGCCATACGGCCGGTAAAATATCTTCATCCAAGCGCTTAGCAGTCTTCCGAAAGAACGATTCTCCGTCTTCAAGTGGGAGGATCGATGTCGTGCCGTTGTAGCAGGGGCGATCTAAAGCAACGAAAGGAATTCCAAAGGCGGTTGCGAATTTGGCAGCGGAATAATCAGGATTAACATCGTAATAGCTACTTGTCAATGTGCCACCGTGTATTCCGACCAACAAGGGTACATTTTTGGGCGTGAGGGATGTCTTGGGTGGGGTGACATATTTTCCAGTAATGCGAATCTGGGGGGACAGGTTGAGTTCGAAGTCATCCAGTAGACTTTTGGCTGCAGAATATGGTATCATGGTGGCTAATGGAACTCGTGTAACATTTTACAAGAATGGAAAGATACGATAGTCGGAGACGTTCGCTCACTTATAAAGTGTTAGCCTAAGGTTATCTATTATCCTAGTAACGCCTAATACCCGACGAAACAGTCAATTAAGCTTGTATCCGAGTCGATTGCCACTTCAGTCTGCATATCCCACATGTTCCGGCAGGCATGTAGTTAAGATATGGGACAAGATTAGGCCAAGACTAGAAACTATAAAATGTTCGGTTGTTTGTTGCTCGGCTGTTAGCGTGTTAGCATACAAACCGGGACGGCGAACTAATTCGTGCCCCACTGATAAGTATTATGTCAAGCAGGATAACAACACGCAGGAGGAGAGCGACTTGTGTTTATAACTTCATTTGTTTGTTCTTCACTCAGATTTAATAGCAAGCTCTTACCGAAAGCTTTCGGAGAATAGAAAATCTCTACAAACACCGTAAATAAGCAAGAACGAGGCACCAACTCAGCAACGCTAGAAAGTCAGCCATTACGTATAGAATCCTGGAGAATATTACCAATAAGGATTTAAATCTTTTGCGTAAAAGGCACTCTTAAAGGTCCAAAAATCAAGGGTCGTTGAAGAATTAGTCACCCAAGCATATATACATAATAGCCTTTTCGCTTAGTTATGTATTGACTCTCTATCGAGTACCATGAGAAACCTCATGGGCACGAAGATCCTCGTTCACGATGAATTATTTAGTAACTCCAGACGTACTAAGGGCCTGTCTCTTTGGCTAGATCCAAAATCGAATGGTAAGCCATACAGGTTGATACATGAGTGATCGCGATTTCGCCATGCATGCCATCTGGGTATTATTTTAGCTGTGCTCTCAGCGGAGATTTGTTGACTAGGCACACAAAAACCAATATACACAATGAAAGCTTTCATGAGACCCTTATACAAGAGGTCTATTATAATGTGTGTCTTTAGCGTCGCTAGGAGCGAATTAGTAATGAAGCGTACTAGCGCTAGTAGCCGAGAAACGCTAGTAGCCGAGGAACCGATATTCATGATTAATGATACTAACTAATAGTTAACCTATCCGAGCTCTTTAAATCAAGAAAACGAACACAGGTTATCGGCTTTGCGGGTGTGTTCGGCGAGAATGCTTACGGCAGATACTATCAAGGACAGGGGTTGACACTTGGCAACACTAGCACGCGAACTCCTTAACTATCCTTATCATTGATTTTTCTTATTCAAGTTGTAATATATTCATTCTGTTTAAGAGGCGCGAGAAGGATTTCTTGGTTTCAATTATCGGGACTTTCTTCGTCAAAAACGAGGGCATTTTGTCGAGATCTTTGTACTGTCATCCATTATGATCAAGCGACCCCGCCGGCTATGTGGGCACTCGGCCCCCAGATGATACCTATTGACCGAAGTTCATGTTGCAGTAGACCATTAAATGTAGGTTTCATTGCCTTAGCTCGTGGGAATATATTCAATATGTTGTGAATATGTATTGTACACCAACATAACCTGCTAGAACCCCGTAAGAGATACCTACCTTAGATCCATTCTGGTCTACGAGGCATCGTGCAGCAAAACTAGCAACGTCAATCACCACTTTAGGCAGTACTAACGATGTTCGAGGTCGTCATTTTCAGAAGCCAGCCTGTGGCCTTATGCCTATATATACTCTGCGCTGGTCTTCTGTTGCTTGGATTCTGGTCCGCTATCGGTCTGATACATCATGTTCGCATTGCACGAACCACGCGGCTCCCCTTCGTGATCCTACCATTATCGTTGATAGGCGCGCCATGGCAGCTTGCCCAATTCATTATTATCCCAGTCTTGAAGTCTCTCCCTGGACGACTTACCCGAAGCTGGCTACCCTACCTTTTGTTTAACGAGTTCTCGCACAATGACTACGGGCTGTTTGAAAAACTCGGGACCGAAACCTTCTTAGCCGTCTCGCCAGGCGAGCTGATACTTTACACATGAGATCCAGACGTTAACCTCCAATCACTTCATGATGGGAATTTTGGCAAGCCACCTGAGCTTATGTCTGTTCTCAACGTTTATGGGCCTACTATCACCGGCACAGACGGTCCTGTGTCGCGTCTCTATCGGAAGATTGCTGGATCTTTCTTTTCAAAGAATACTCTGCGCCGCGTCTTCGTTTAGTCGACCTCTGGAGCAAAGATACTTCTTGCCGCCCTAATGCGCCCAAACGCTCATCGCCAACTACGAACACTGTCTGCAAGGCTTTCTCTCAACACACTAAGCCAGATCGCTTTCAGCTACCAGACCAACTCTGACCTGGTCCAGGCATTGGCTTTTCAAGACAATATACCAGATGAGAGGACGCTTAGCTACAGTCAGGCTCTGCATGGGCTCGTGGACGCCTTGAGCGCGATATTCCTCATGCCTCGCTGGATGTTACGCCTGTCACCGTTTCAGTCCCATAATCATGCGGTTGCGTGCTACTTGGAGCTTGAATCATCTATGAACCTAGAATTAATATAGATCATATTCGCACGATGGCACGTGAGTCTCTACTATTATTGCCGGAGGTTATCTGGTTACAAAGTAAAAGATAATGAAAGCCAGAGATTAAAAAGACTAGGGGCGTAGTTAAACTGTTACACAGGTTAGATCATGAGGGACTAGATCCACCCGTACTGTTAGGCTATTGGCTATTCACAACCAACATACATATCCCTATATGCATGTTGGTTGTTAGTGCCAACTTAAAGGCCTAAGGCGTACTCAGAAGGTCTATATAATACTGAGGATGCCTCCTCGTTGTAATTCTAGGAATCTTCTCCTTTTAGATATAGGAATCCTTAGTGCCCTAGAGAATTATTACATGAGTTGAAGCTATTCCAAGCTCCAGGATACTGGCCCTTGTTACATAAACATTGTTATTATAACGATTAATACTATTATGAAATATCATATTTGATGCTTTATTTTCGTATTATCACCCGGTATGTTCAATGCGCGTAATATCACGTCGATTAATCTAAGATGTTCTACTGTAATAATGTATAATTGTTATGTAGCTCGCTAAGACATTAGATATCAGTGCCTAGCTACTCGGCCGCATTAGACGCTCAGGGGTACATACATCCCGTAAATTCAGTGCTTTAGCCCTGGAACGGGAACAGCCCTATATATTTATTAAGGCTCTTTGCACGTACAGTTCTGTGTTAGGTCATTTCAACCTCCTTTAAATGGCCTGCTTTTAGTCACTTATTCCTATATAGCATAGATAGTCGTGACATTCCAAGGCGTGCTTTCGCTCTCCTAAATCTGCACCGTAGCCATGATGAATACCTCTGTCTATTTTCCGTTGGCGGTTTTGTTCAAGAACATATCCGGCTTCACGTCATCCACAGCAACGGCCTTCAGCACTAATGGCTTCTTCAATCCTGTTACTGGCCCATCCACCGGGGGCGGCTCGACCTGTATTTCTGGCGACGTCATGGTTCATGTCAATACAACAGGGACTAGACTTCTTTATACTGCACCTCAAGAACAGGTAGCTGTAACAGAGTCATTCGTCGAGATGTTCCAGGTAGACTCCTCCTTCGCCGCCAACATTACCGCTGGCGGACCTAGTGTCATCTCTGGTGTCTACAACATCTTCGTCAAGCTCTGTCTCCCTAGTGACCCTAAGAGGTTGGCCCAGGTCAAAACAGTGCAGCTGTTGACACATGGAGCCACTCTCGACCACACCTACTGGGACATTGCCCCAGGCTATAGTTACGTTGACGTGGCTTCAGCGGCAGGTTACGCGACACTCTCCTACGACCAGTTGGGCGTGGGGAAATCCGACCACCCAGATCCTATCCAGACTGTACAGGCAACTGCCCAGGTCGCCGTCACACACGAGTTGGTTGGGCTGCTCCGGAATGGCGGGCTGGGCGCGTACCGCTTCGACAAGGTCGTGGGTGTCGGGCATAGCGCGGGAAGCACTCTGACGCAGGGCATCACCACGCAATATCCGCGAGATTTCGACGCCGTGATCCTGTCCGGTACCAGCGCTAGCGCGGCCTCGGTCCCACTAACCGTTGCAGCCTTCAACTTCATCAACGCAAACACAGACCCGGCACCCCAGTTCAAACACTTGCCCGCGGGCTTTCTGACGCAGCAGTCGGCTGTTGGCATCCAGTTTGCCTTCTACAGGTACCCAAACTTCGATGAGAACGCGTTCCTCCGACAGGTTGCCAACAAGCAGACAAATACGCTAGGAGTCCTGCTGACGATAGGTGGCATCATTGCGCCATCAACAGAATTCAGGGGGCCGGTGGACATTGTCAATGGTGAGAATGATCTCGTGTTCTGCGGCGGCAACTGTCTCTACCCGACAGATCAGAACACCGTGACCTTGTCGACATTCTACCCGGCGGCGCCATCTGGAAGCCAAACTTATATTGCCGCGGGCGCTGGACATTCTATTGCTGCCCACAAGAGTGGGCCGGATAGCTTCAAGCAGATGATTCAGTTCTTACAGGCAAACAGCCTGTAATTAGTCTAGCGAGAAGTGGGAACGCAGATGGAATATGTTATTTCATCTATTTTCTTACAGTATATTACTATCACCTATTTAATTAGTGAACCTCGAGCTAGTAATGACTTTACTCTAGAGACTTATATTAATAATGGGTTATCTCCTTTCATTAATATGTTAGAGATAGTGCTACCCGTTAAAACGATCGCCCAAGAAGATGGAGACGAAGGCAAATCTGACTATATTATTATAATAAAGCAGTTCCCCGAATCCAACTTTGCCACTTTGCGCTAAATGAAGCTCGCGACAACCACTTCACCGCCTGGCGTGAATTAAGTCAACATTCGATTATTGATTAAGAGACTCAAGGGGCACGCTGAGCACCAGAATTGGCATTGAAACAGGACGACTTGCAATGTATGATCTACCCATTATTGCTCTCTCTCCATTAAGAGCTGTCCACGCGACATTATTTCGCGTTTCAGTCGCGTACATTATGTGAGGAGGAGTATTTTTTGGCGAAGAAACCTCTCTGGCTTTACCACTGATTTGACAATAGTAAAATCAGATCCCACCAGACACTGTAAAGATTGTCTCGGAGTGCGAAAGCGTTTTCTTATTATGAGAAATATATACATGATTATGCCTTTCGACTATTCTCAGTTAGCGGAAAATCTATCGTTTCATCAATTGCATTGAACACGTCGAAAAGCGTACTTTTGTTGTATAATATACACGAGTATTGAAACGGCCACGGGTGAATGCAAGTCCCGTAAACCTCAGCCAAGGAGGAAATCTAGAGATTACGCATCCAAGGCTGATAATCTTCAATAAAATCAATGGGGCATCAAGTGATCACGTAAAACTAAAGCTTTTTCAAGCGATAAAGTAGAAAAATAACGATTGAATTGATTGCTAGAATCTGCGTGTGTAAAGTCCAAAATTTTGAACCCATCGCGAAATTCGTACAATAATTAACATGAGTGCCACCCCTTACCCCTTGACCCCTCACGTGTATTTCGAACCCCGATATTGCAATTTTACATAAGCCGCCACACTTACACTGCTTCAGTATATAATTTCACCTGTGTTACTGATACAAGTACGTTCAAATACACTAGGGCTCAATATGTACGTGCATGTCTCGATTTGCTTACACCATCATATTCTCATCTCTCTAACATGGACCTTTGGATCTTCTTGACATAGAACTAGTAAAGAGTAGCAAAAATAATAGTTGAACCAGAAGGCAGCACGAAAAAAAGAGGTGTGAGATATTGACAGTTAGGGCGATTGTGTTTTTCCTATGTAAAGAAGTATAAAAGATGCCGGTGGTCTTTATACAGGATGTCTCTAATAACCCAAGCTCCTATACTTATCTATACCTTAGCTAGAAATATCTATCTCATATCCAGAGGGCTATACGTCGTTACTTCTTCGCAACAGCAAACTTCTGGCGTATCTCTTCCTCGCTGAATCTCCGTGTGTGGCGCTTGAGCATAGCAACTCGTTGCTCCATCGTCATGTCGATCTGATCGCCGATAGGCACAAGACACCGTGCCAGAGTCTCATAATCCTGCATCATAAGCCTGACGGTGATCATGAGATAATCAATGTTGTGAAAGACGAGTGCTTGTTCGCGGCCGTAGGTCTCCTTGCTCTCGAGGAAATGTACGGGATGATCGCGCCAGTGTCGCAGCGGATTAAGGTGGTGCGACGTGTGATAACCATCGTTGTAGCAATATCGATTGCTCTGGAGTAACAGTGAGTCATAGAGGTGTGCCTTAGGAGAGGATTACTTACCGGTACGTCTATAAGAGTGATGCTTGATCGGTAGTCAGAGTCCGGCTCATCAGCATCCACGAAGGCGTGTTGTCCCCAGTTGCCTACCATGAGTCCAAGACGCATGAGGAGAAGGGGAATGAGCAGCGTGAAGAGGGCTGGTTTGAAGTTATACCGCAGAAGAAAGATAACGGCGGCGTAGTTCGATAGTTCCCAAAACGCTGCGCGAAGACCCAGCGTCCACCTACCCGTCCTCACGAAGTAGAGCGGTAGATCCAGCCAGACGAAGAAATAAAATCTACCGACATACATAAGGAAATGCCAAATGTTGTCTCTTTGGTAGCGCACGGTCGATGAAAGGTCATTGGGGCCATTCCCCTCGACGTGATGATGCTTCACGTGATGGTAGAAGTAGCTATTCCAGGTGTGGCCCATCAAGGGGTCCATCACATAAGGGAAGGCATGGTCAAACACCTTTACCCAAGAGCGCCTGCTCAGAACACCTCGCTGATGTATGTGCTGGTGTCGTAGGAGCGTGTATGCGCCTATAGACCATCCTTGCAGAGCTATATGAAGAACTGCGTGCAAATATGTGAACCGGTGAAATAGCCACAGTGCACTAGGAAGAGACGTGGTGAAATACAGAATCAGATGTGTAACCATCACCACATCGGTCTCGAACCTCGCTACCTTCATAGCCCATGACACATAGGGAATTAGAATGTGTTGGTATACCCCGGGAGGTAAGCGAGACTTCAGGTCTCTCAAATCCCAAGATGAAAATATCGTGGGCTCGAAATCTTGGCATTTCGGCTGGTTTAATGCTTTGAGGGTGGCTATGTCGCCTTTATTTCCATCTCCAGTAGAATTAGGCGCGGCGTGCTTGGGGCCTGTATGATATTTAGTTCACCTGTTTCTTTTGACTGGCAATGTTGCAATGAAAAGCAGACTAACCCCCATTGGCATGTTTTGGCTTTGGGGCTGGTAGTGCAGATGATCCCGTCGATTCACCCGCATCAATCAGCTCGCAAGTCCGGATATCGCGGGCCAAGTTTCGGAGGACCAGCCGATCCGAAGGTGTCAATTCCGAGTTTATAATGATTGAAGTCATGGTGAACGATCTGAAAGCTAGGAGAGAACGATGGCGGGACTCAGACTGCGTTGATGAGGCTTAGTCAAGCTCAACGCCAAAGAAAAACCCTGATCCACACGCTTGGGACCCAGATTCCTTCACCGCACACCGCTCCGCCTAGTGTGGTTACCGCTCTCCACTGTACCCAACGTAGTGCGGCTACGAGCAGGGGGGGATCTAAGGAAGCACTGAACGTGCAAGCGACTGGTTTCTCGAAAATAATTCAATGATCGTGGACAACTTCAAGGAACAAAAAACTCTTAATAAGACGCTATCTACGCGCTCTAGCTAGGTTGCACGACAGTCGCGCTAGCGCGAAAGAAGCTGGAATTACTTACAGCAGACCGCCACCTTGATGCGGGTGATAAAAAGGGGTCTTTTATGCAGGGAGTCTCATTGAAAGGCGGCGCTCATTGCTAGCGCGTAATCTATCCCTTTAGAGACAGGAACTTAAAAAGCCTTTTCCGATCTTCAATAGACAAATGTGAGCCCTAGCTTCAGTTTTAAGCCCAGTTAGAGGGTTGTTGTAAGCCTGTGTTGTGAGATATTTGATCTAACTGCTGAAAGACCTGTGCCGGAACGATTGATTGGTTGGTGTGAGGTGATTGCTTGTCACAGCAAAGTCAGATTCGGCTTGAACTGATAAGCGATCCCTTCACGATAAGGAGAGGCATCCTTGAGCTTCCAAGGTTTGCCTATCTTCGCACCGGAGCTGGTCAAGTTAACTGATGCTCAAGATTATGGTCGTGGGAGTACACATCTATGGCAGCCAACTCAAAGGGCACCTTGATTGTTCTTGCGGTCATTCACGCCTTCCATATCCCTTTAAGAGTTGGATATGCTTTTATCCCATTGATATTGCAAGCATCTATCAAGTTGGAAATGACCGATGAACTAATATAATAGAGATACAGCATCCACCTGACTAAAAGGCCGCCGCGCAAAGAACTGACGATGATGAGAATCTGCACTTGAAATGAACGGCAACTGACTTACCAACGTCATTGTCGTCGCTCAAAAAACGTCGGAGGTCCAGACGTGTGAGCGCACTAGTTACCTCGGCCGAGGTCTTCTAACGCCAACGTAAGCCCAATACGCATCCTCAATCGCACAAACAACGGCACATTGTGACCTCTAACTCGGAGTACGGAAAAATCCAAATTTCCACTTCATCCATTCCATCTTCTCAACGCGCCCATCACAACACCTACCAAGGTCAGGCGACTCCCCTGCTCGGCACCGAGGTGGATACGCGACACGCGCACGAACCAATTGCCACCTCCCTTTTTCGACCGCAAAGTCGGACGGATGAGCAATCAATCGTGCGGTATATCTGTCATCAAGAAGATCAAATTTCAGCAGGTGTCGCCGTGAGACCAAGATGTGTTCGGCAGGAGCGTTCGGGCCGCGAGATTTTGAGGCGAGATTGGAGAGATGATGCAAGTGCGACGACGGGATGGTACGAGACGGAAGGAAGGAAGTTCTTGAACGCGCGTATGTGTGAGTATAAGTTTGTTGTGTGTGTAATATAATGTCATGTGATGGGATCGTGTCTATAAATTCAACGGCACGACAACGGCGAGAAAGTCTGGGTTGCCGCTTTCGTAGTATCTCTAGCAGTTATCGTATCTACCTACAAAAGACTCAAGCAAGCACAATTACAACAAACAGTTAAACAATTCACTCATCATCATTTGCACCAAAATGTCGACCCAAACACCCACGATCCCCGTCGTGCTAGTGGGTATCCACACCGAGATAGGCGAGCCCGTATCCGAAGGTCTACGTCCGGAGTTCGACGGTGCGAACCCCTTCCTACTTCCCCCTTCCCCTTTCTCCACAACCCACAACTAACTAACCCCCGGCTCCATCCAGTGATCCGCTTCGTGCAGACCTTCTCGGCAGCACAAGCCGACCTGCCCTACCTCCTCCGCGGCGAGGAGCCTCCGACCCCGCCGACCAACTCGGTCGGCTCCGCCGACTACTCGCGGGGCCCCGCGCGCGCCGTGCTCTTCGGCCGCGGCTTCTCGCAGAAGCAGGCCGAGGACCTGTACAACGCCAACAAGGGCGTCGAGGGCGTGGTCTGGATCGCCGGCGAGGAGTCCAAGCGGCCCAAGGACGCCGACGTTCAGGACCCGCCGCCTGGAACCAACAAGGTCATGGTGCCGGTTTTGAAGGGGCTGCTGGAGAAGTGGGTGAAAGAAGGGGCGAAGGGCGGATTGGTGCTTTATTGAGGGCGTGGGGCTCTGGGATTAAGTGTGGACGTGGACTATCATTAGGATGGTAGTTTGAGTTGATGCGGATTCATGGGCTCGATGAATGGATGAAATGAAGCTGATGCGCAGATGCTGGGGACACGGATGAGGAGGTGCCTTGGGTGTTGACCTTGCGGTATATCCTATAGATGATAGTATGAATACTAAACATCGTTTTTTGGCACGAGCAAATCCAAATGAAAATTTCACACCCCCAAGAAACACTATTATTCAGCGCATAATAGCCTGCTCGGCAATTTTTTCTAATTTCTTTTAACATTTTCATACATTAGAGCATTAGAATTGGAATTATTATGCTTGACACCTTTGCTCTTTTTGAGTTTTTTTTTTCGGTGAAAATTGTGATGTTAATGGTTTTCTTGGTAGTGTAAAATAACCACTCCAGTATATACCAGATAATAATTGGTATCTTTCCTTTCGGCTACCTACTTGCTAGGTAGGTAAGTGGTAGGTAAGTGTATAACTTCAAGCCGCTGAATGTCATGGCTCATCACTTCTTGGTTCCTTCATTTGGAGTGGCTTTTGGCGCGAGGACTAGGTTGGTCTTATTTGATGATGCACACACTTCACGAAACAAGTCGCAATAACAAACCAAACGGAGCATTCTCTTCATAATCTATTAAGGGCTATATATATTTACTAGCTATAATCGTCAGTCGGCTGTATAGTCAGCTACCAGCTAGAGTAAAGTCTCGTCTTGTCTTTTTGAGAATCAATGTCTTGCCAAAAGCTTTTTGAATAAATACAATGGGTATGTAACAAATATGTAGTAGGTATATGAAATGCATGAACGACGTGAAGTAAGCCGAGATATGAGCGTGAGTATGGATGGGTATGGATAATTATGAGCAAGGGTATACAATGATGAGGTGCGAATCGTATCCTAAATGCATGGTAATGGCCTACTGTTCCGTTATAGCATTACTACCGCATGCTGGCATGGGATGACAGACAAATGAGGTAAGGTACTGCGCACCTCTCTAGTCCCGTACCTGAAGTGCACTCGCCGAACATAACACAGCCAGCACTCCAAAAGCTTCGAAGCAGAAAAAGGCACTGCATCTATTACAAGATAATAGCCATCTTACTCCCAATCCCCGAACTCGCCGGCTCCATACGGATTCCATTCCTGGCCAGGATATGACGTGGCGCTCATCATCGGGATTCCGTCGTCATCGTCTTTGACGGCAGCGAGCTCAACAGGGAGATCGACGAGGATCTTCTCCTCGGGCTCAAGATTCATCAGCTTCGGAGTGGACTGCTGTTGTGGGGGGGATACATTCGCCGGCTCTTTCGCCTCCTCCCCAATTGCGGTAGCATTGGTGGTAGCAGCTGGAGTAGGCTCATCAGTCTCCGAGTCCGGTCCGTCCAGGAAGCTCATATTATCCTCAGCGACGACGGTAGCGGTAGGACTAGCACTGGCGCCAGCACCCGCCTCGACACCAGACGCGGCAGTGGCGGAGTTTGTGAGCCCTCGCCCCTTCTCTGAACCTGCGTACTTCGTATTCACGTTCTCCTGTGCCGCCACCGTGGTAGCATCAGGTATAGTGTCGAGCCGCGGCGTGGCATCATAGATGTCTTCACTTGCATGTCGAACGTGGCTGTTTGCGCGCTCGATGTCGACGCCGAGAGTCTGCTCCGAGACCTGGTGGATCGGTCCGTGGTAGCGGCCCGGGGGTTCAGGGCTGACGGTTAGTGTGCGGTCGGCGGGTTTCTCCGTGCCGAAGGATATATCACGGCTGTAGCTCGCGTTTCTTGACATAGACATTCTACTTGTTAAACGCGCGGCGTCTGGGGACCGGAGCAGTCCACTTGCGGCAGTTGGGCTTTGTGTGGGTGGCCGGCTGGCTTCTTGAGATGAGACTTGTGTGGAAGGATCAGGCGTCTGGTTCACGGGCGAGGCCTGATGAGTCGAGTTGGAATGTACCGACTGGGGTGGTTGCGACTGAACCACAGGAGGAATATGCAGGGATTGAGTGGATGATGTTCCGCTACTGGTGGCACTGCCAGATATTGAAACAGGACGAATACCGGATTGTGGAACGGGATTGAAGGTTGGGTTAGGTTGTTGATTAGATGCTGGGCTCTGCCTATTCTGTGGCGTTCCTGTCCGGTTCAAATTCTGGGCTTGTGGGCCAGAACTTGGATCTTGCTGAAAGGGTTGCCCTTGCGGTTGAATTTGTTGACCTTGTGGGCTCTGAGAGACTGGAGCCGATATTTGACCTTGTCCTGGTGGCAGCATCTGGCCGGAAGGATATAGCGACTGTGGTTGCTGGAATTGCTGAGGAGCTGGCTGACCTTGGGCTATCAATGATTGGAATTGTGGGGGAACAGGAGAAGGGATTTGCCCTGAGCCCTGAGGTAGCGACTGCTGAGGTGTGCCTGGATATGAAGTATTGTTAGGTACACCTTGCGGAAGGGTTTGTGGAGCACCGGGAGCAGTCCCGGGAGGTAATCCCGCTTGTGCGGGTTGCATCAAGCGGGGGTCCCATTGCCGTTGAGGAAACCCTGGCTGTCCTGCTGGTGGGAACGGAGCATATTGAACAGGCGGAAGACCAGGACGACCAGCGTTATAAGGCGAATAAGCTAGCATGCCGCCGGGGCCATAGCCATGTACAGCCTCGTAGCCTCGGGGGATAGGCACTTGGTCATACTGGGGTTCGTTCCCCTGTTTCCCAGGCGCTGCAGGGCGTTGCATGTGAGGCGGCACGAGTCCGGGTCCTGCGAACATAGCTTGGGGTGGCTGGCCGCGTCCACCTTGCATCACCATGCCGGGAGGAAATTGTCCTCGCCCGGCTTGTGTCTGCATCGACATCGGTATCCCTTGGGCTTGCGGCGGCATCTGGACGAGTTGGCCCCTACCGGCTTGCATTTGTTGCGCCGGTATCTGGGTTGGGATCGAACCTCGGCCCTGTCCAGGTTGTATTGGAGGTACCCGAACCTGCCCCATCGGAGCACCTGGAGGTCCCTGTACGCCGCCAGGCCCGGGTATTCCTCCCGGGCCTGCTGGACCAGGCACACCGGGTCGCATAGCCTGCTGTGGTATCTGTGGGCTTGTCTGAGGACGTGATTGAGACGAAGTCGTCTCACTTTGCTTTGAGCTTCGTTTGAAGGCACCGAGAAACTTAGAGGCTGCACTTTTCTCTTTGTTAGCTTGGGGCTGGGCGGCCGGCTTGCCACCATCATAAGCACCGAAAAATCTGGATAGTTTTCCCTGGTCCACCGAGGGTACCGGGCTACTAGGGTTATGGGATGGCTGAGTGCGCGCGGCAGCGGGCGGGGATGTCAAGGGAGGAACCGACGGCCGAGCGCTGTTTGGACCCCATGCTGGGCCATTTGGAGCACCATTGGGTCCGGAGGTGTTCATTGGGCCGGCTGGGTTAAGACTGTTCGGGAAAAGGCCGAGTCCTTGCCCAGACTCTCGTGGCCCAGGCGAATCGCGAGCAAACTGACCCCCCTGGAGCCTAGGAGAAGATGAATGATTCGACTGCGAGGGTACAGGGGAAGGTTCTGGGGAGGGAAGCGACGGTTGGCGCGAGTCGTTAACCCCTCCTAACGATTCTCTATGGGAGCTCTGTTGAACGTAAGAAAGTTGACTAGGTGCTCGTTGTTCGTCTGGTCTTGGCGATGGTGATGCTGGGCGTTCGGACTTCATTGCAGTGGCCGAAACAGTCGGTGTCATGGAAGATACGTCTCTGGAGCTGCCAGATCCGACTGGTTTTCTATTCGGTGAGGATCGAGGCATCACTGCCGAGTTTACTCCCGCCGGTCCTTCGAGCGGGGAATCATCAGAAAGTTGCGGTGAGGTCTGCGATGAAACTAGGCCATTCTTGTTCTGCAATTCCATTTGGCTCGATCTGTGCACCAATGGACTGGGACCAGCCTGCTGCTTGAAAGTACTTTGTGATCCTTGAGGTGAAGGCATACCAGGTCGTTGATTACTCTGAGTCGAAGAGACTGTGAGTCCCGAGGGGCGGCGGATGGTAATCATTTGTGCTTTTTGAAGCGATGGGGGAGGCTGTGTTGGATCCTGGAAAAATGGCGGGGATGGCGACTGACCCGGAGGACTGCGTTGAGCCTGTGGCTGACCGGCGAACATGGGGTGAGGGCCGAGGGGTTGCCCATTTTGCCCGGGGCGGAATGAAGCATACGTAGCTTGCGTTGGAGGCTGCGTGGGCCGTTGGCTGGGTGGTGGTGTTTGCTGAGGGGGTTGCGGCTTAGTTTCCTTTGTCTTATTCCCTTGCTTGTTGAACAGGCCACCCAAGAATCCTCCACCAGAGCTCTTCTTCCCGCTTTCTTCGCTTTTTACTTGTTGAATCTGACCTGGCTGAGGACCTGCGGTACTGGCTCGCCCAACGCCTGCGAAGGGTGGCGGACCTGTCGCTATAGGTTGTCCCATTTGAGATGGATGAGGTTGCATACGAGGTTGCATTGGACCTTGAGGCTCGGGTGGATATGCTTGTCCTTGGGAGCCGAACGGTCCCGATTGTGCCGGAGGTCCGAATGAGACTGACGGTCTCTGTGCCCCTTGCATTCCTGGCAGTGCCGTGATATTGCCAGGTGGACTTTGCATCGACTGTCTAGCCTCGTAAATGGTCTCTACCATCACTGGCTGATTATCCGTCGATCCCTCTTTCGCACTTCCAACTCCCTTGATCATACCCTTAAGTTCAGATAGCCGTTTCTTAGGCGGCATGTTGTCTCTTGAGTTTTGAAGTGACACTTGATCAGAGTCATCAAATGTCGTGGGTTTCGTTAAGCCTAAGTTAGACTTAGGTTTCGGTTGAGAATGGGCCATGTTTGCAACGGATTGAAAGATATTCATCTTCTTCTTATCTGGCGGGGCGTCAGAAGATCCCTGCTCCGCAGTTACACCGCTTGAGTTACGCCGGTGGCCTAATTTGAAAAGTTGGCCCGAGCCTCGTCTTCCTTTGTCGTCCTCAGTTGAAAGTGAGACTTGATCAACACGTACTGAAACATAAAGTCAATATTCACATACTAGAAAAAAAAAGGTGTTGCAAAAGAGATACACACCGCCCATAGTTTCCTTAGACAACGATCTATCATCAAAGCTGGCCCTTGGTCGAACATTTCCATTCTGGCTATGCAAGAGGGGATGTTGCCGGAGTGGTACCTGACCCTGCCCTGGTGGGAAAACTTGTTGCTGCGGAGGGTTAGGGAAGAGTGATGGATAGCGCGTTGCCGCCGTTGGGGGGACGGGGTTGCTTGCGTTCCGCGGACGTGTCTGCACTAATTGTGAGGGAGAGCCGCCAAGATGCGGCGGCAGTGGGCCCTCGCCCTCCGTCTCTTTATCATAAGCAGCATAAGACTGCGGACCGTTGGTTGAACGGTTCCGATTGGAAGGGTTCAGGGGCTCGGCAAGATGCGACTCTTGCGCGGTCCATTTCCGGCCCCCGGGTAGTGAAATGACGGTTTGGCCACGGCCGTCAACCGTCATGTGGCCCGGTGCAACCTGTTGACCGGACGGGCCACCTCGGCCCATGACCATCTGGTGCGGATGCATCTGCACGATCGGCGGCTGAGGCATCCCGGGTTGGCTGGGCGGTCCGGCGGCAGGAACGGGCCCGTTAGGCTGTTGTGGCATGGCAGGCTGACTCTGACCATAAGGACTTGGGTTTAGATTGAAATTTGGCTGTGGATTCAGTTGCACAGAGCTGTGCGGGGAAGAATGGATGCCGTGGCCCGCAGACAATTGGCCGTTACTGGTTTGCTGGGCAGTCTCGGCGGACCCAGAAGGAATTGGTGGGATAGGCGGGATGTCTTTCTCAATTGGCGACGGCACCGTGTCACCATCATCATCCACCAAACCCTTCTTCCGCATTAAGTTAAACGTTGACGTGCGACGGATGGGCGGCAGCGGTGTAAAGGATGATGTGGTGGCACTTGTGAGCCCATCACCCTGTTGATGTTGCCCCCGAACGCCTGGTTCGTCAGCCGTCATGACAGCCGCCATCATGTGATGCGCCTCGGGGTGTGAGTTGTTAGTATACTTAGAAATCGTTGATTCCCGCGCTGTATATCTAAACCAGTCGTCAGATCTCTCATCAGTCACATGCGCCACATCATGAGCGACAGCGCTCGTTACGGCGGCAAAAAAAGAGCGAGAGGGCGAGGTAGAGGGAGGTTCAGCTGTGTTAGCCGTGCGTAGGCTGAGCTCAAAATCCCTATCGTCAAGTACTGAGGCCCCGGCTGATGAATTTGAGGTAGGCTGGCGATTTAGAGCAGTAAAGCGTGTCAGTGGCTGGGCAGCAGGCGATCGAGCAGTGGCTTCGTCACCGCGATCCAAACTACGAAAATTAGGTGTCGAGGAGCGCGTGTCAGAAATGGGAGAGACTATATCGTCCGTCTGAACGGGTAAGCGAGGGATCGACAGCACGGCATCCGATGTGGCTGGAGCGGAAGAGGCTGCGGCACAGAGAAAGTAATTCTCTCCGTCGCGCGTGGTGAATGGGTCAAAGGGTGAGAGAGAGATGGATGAGAGCGACACAGCTAATGGTGGTAAGCGAGGGGGCTGAGATGGATTGTGATAGGGCTGGTGAGTTTGGGCCAAGTGAGTGTGTGAAGGTGAATGTGATTGTGAGTGTGAGTGAAGGTCCTGTTGGAGAGACGACGGCGATGGGGGCACAAGCTGGTGCTGGCCCTGATGGCTCTGGCTCTGGCTCAGGCTTTGGCTCTGATGAGGATGATGAGCATGCTGCTTGTGAGATTGGGATGGATCAAGCTGGAGCTGTTGGGATGCGCCCGCTAAGTCGGATTGGGGATGGATAAAGGCCTGGGCCAGGGTTTGGGGCGCCGGCAGGCCTGTAGAGCCTGTAGGGCCTGAGTAGCGTTGCTGCTGGTTCCAGTTTTTATTGCTAAATTTGGGGCCATGATAATTGCGGTGATCACCGCCGGGGAGACCTGGTTGCACTGCTGCTCTTTTTCGCGCTTCTACTGGTGCTGGCAGAGGACCGTCTATGTTGGCGTTTCCGGATCCACGAGAAACTAGGCCAAGAAGAGAGTGTTTATCGTCCATGTGGTGCGGCCGTCTTCTCTTGGGCTTGAATCACTGCTTGCTGCTGATCATCCGTGTCGCGGACGGGCCCTGGCAGCCTGCCTGGCTGACGCTGATGTGGTGTGAGCTGAAAGTTGATAGCACCGGTTCGCAACCTGTTGACTAAGGTATAATAAGCTATACTCGTCTTCAACGCTAAAGACTTAGCCAGCGTAATAGGCCCGTGTTTCGTGCAATTGATATCTGCTTCACCTATCTTCCTTTACCTTGTTCTTGGAGATGCAAACCTTGGCTTGGCATAAGCGACGGTTCCCCGCGTGAGATGAAGGCTGGGAACTAAACGAGCCGTCGCCAACGAAAAACCGCGAGAGGCGGGTAGCTGCGTCTCCGGTCTCAAGTACCGCTACGTGGACGAGGTCGCAGGTCGCAGCCGATGTCCAGATATGTGAATAAAAACGCTTTCCGGGTAATCCCTGTCTGTCGTCCACGATGGAGGGGTCGGTCCTCGAGCTCGTAGGAAAGTGTGAAAACGTCGAGGTTGAAGCATCTCCCACTTTGCTTCGAGGAACAGTTGTCGATACCGCGCGGAGAGGATCGAGCCGCTATTAATACCAACGCCTCTCGTTGCGCAGGGCTTTCAGCACCTATAAGCCAGGTTATGCAGCAGAGTCGCAGCGAACCGACATTGCGACGTACTACTTCCAAGGCAGTCCACCTGTAGTAAGGCAAGACAGGGGTTGTGGCGAGCGCAGGAACCGCCATGCTGATGTTGCTACACAGCTGGATGGCGGGGTGTTCATCGGACGAAATAACACCTACTCTGCTTAATCTAA
Organism: Xylaria scruposa; assembly: GCA_022385635.1. Taxonomy (NCBI): domain Eukaryota; kingdom Fungi; phylum Ascomycota; class Sordariomycetes; order Xylariales; family Xylariaceae; genus Xylaria; species Xylaria scruposa. The sequence goes on from MU280180.1 coordinate 1,313,340, forward strand.
CTACCTACTCACTGCATGTGCTACTGTAGGACGCTGCATCAGACCGCTGTAACTCGCACTCGCAATTCGTAACTGATCAGCAGTCTATTGTAACACAAAGGATTGGAAGGCAAAGCTGAGCCGCGCTAGTACAGTACCTACCTCCGTAGTGGCCGGTATACACTGTCATATATGCAGTGTAATGTCAGTTATTTCGGGATATCTATTACTTAGTCCAGTCTTTCCTCATCCCGGAAACAACGGACAGGCAACAGCGCTTGGAGTTTTGAGCGAGTTGGCGCCGAAAGAGTTGGTCATCTACATATGCATACATCTGAGTACTTACCACGTACCACATGACACGTTGCTAAAGCTGTGCACCTCTCAAGTTGTATACAGTTCATGAGACATATATAAGTACACCGGACACCATGGGGCGCTGACCAAAGCTCAGAGTGAGCCAGCTTGTTTTCAGCAACTTGTCGATACACCAAAGAGAGAAAGCTTCTAGTATATTGCAAAATATAGCTGAAGTGCACGAGGGTGGCGTAGCATGACTGACTGACGTGCCTTTGGAGTGGCTGGAGATGAAGAGTGACGCGGGGTGGGGGTTGGAGATCGGATATGATATGAACATTAAGCATACCTACGTTTTACATCTAGAATCCCATTCAGGCAATCCTTCGTTGCCTAGCACCAACCTATGAGTTACATGTATGATGCAGCTCTCCAGATACATTTGCACATTCACACATCCACGTCATCAACAAAAGCAATTGCCCAATACGAAATGATCATCGCTATAGCCGTACACACAGAACAAACACCTCAAGCGCACCCATCAGACCAACTTCAATAGTTGTCAGATATCGTAACTTTGGTAGGTTTCAATACGATGCAATGCCATCGTAGGTACAACGCGAAGGTTAAAAATAATAGAAACACTCAATCCATTCATGATGCTGCCCGAAATAAGTACCGTCATAAACAATGCCACCTCACCGCCACCTCTTGTTACATCATGATCAGAATCATCGCCTCAGGTCTGGTTTCACATTGCTCACACAACAAAAAGCCAAGAAAAGTCGGGTTTAGAAAAACGCCTTATCACCAGCAGCTCGCTCGCGGAGTTTGTTCTTGCCCTTGTTGAACAACTTCATTCCCGATTTCATTCCTTTGTTGCCAAACGCGCCGGCAGCGTGAAGAAGCTCCTTGCTCTTCGTTCCTACCTGAGCACCCGACGCACCAAAGCCGCTTGATGAGCCTGCTATGAGCTGTTGCATATTACTGATCGATGACCGTCTGGGATGCGATGCTGCTGTGCCAGTCTTGTAGGGAGGTTGTGAGGCACCTGTGGCTCCTGACACTGTCTGTACGCCGGCCTTGGAGAGCAACGACGAAGCATTATACGCTCCAACAGAGGTGTTGTATGATGCAACAGCATCGGTATGCTCAGGTTGGCTTTGCATCTGGGTCAACCAATCCGAGAGACCCGAATCCATGACGTAGAACTGCTCCTGCGTCTCCTCGAATTTCTGAACACGCTGTTCATAAGTTGCAAGATTCAAGATCTCTCGGAACGGCGTTGGAGCCGACCGCGGTTCCGTGGGAGCAAAATCAGGTGCTGTCATAACCTCGGGTGTTGTCACAACTTCGGGTGAAGGACCTTCATCTTCCTGTTCTGGCGGCTGGGTCAGAGCGGGGTGTTGCTCGGATACGCTCGATCTCGCGGACTGCGCATCTCCTATGAGCACCTTTTCCTTTTCATCCGCGAGGGAAAGGCGTGCGACAGCTTGCTCTTCGGAAGCAGGCTTAAGCGGTCTTGCAGCTATGAAAGATATCGGGGAAGGTGATTCAATTGCAGTCAAAGAAGAATCTTCTGGGCCGCGACTGCTGACATCCGAAACCTGATGCGATATTGTCCCAGTTGCTCTAGTCCCTGCTTGTAGAGAATCAGAAGCCGGAACTGTCACATTTGTCTTGGCATTCGGTTCAGCATCCGCCACGCCCTGGCTATGAGCTAACGACTCTTGTGAGAACATGGACACGACTGGTTCCGATTCGACAGGGCTCAGGTTCACTTCTTCTGGGCCCTGCTGCCACGAGAATCGTCTTGCCCTCGTCGTGTTTTCCGGTGGAGGGCTTTTGGCTGAGTTGAGAGGTGCTGGTTGTGCAGCTGATTTATCTCGGGGCTCAGGCACGGGCTCATGTTCTGGCTCGGCAGGCTGGCTCGGGGCCAGGGGCGTAGACTCTTTAGCTGCCTGGCTTAATTCTTGTAGCGATTTCTCCTCGCCAAGTGAAAGGTAATCATCGTAAACCCCTGATAGGTACGTGCTTTCCCGAGCCAAGTCGCCTGGAGCCGGCTCGGAATCATCTCTGGCTGCCAAACCACTCGAACCAAGCGAAACAGGTGTAGTGCTTAGTGACTTCATGATTTCCTCCCGTAATTTATCATTCTCTTTTTCAGGGGATGTAGTCTCGATCGTACTGATTGTAGATTTGCGCAGCTGGGACGGCAAAATGATATCCGGCCGGCCTACTTGAGCTCGATTAGGATTGAGCGGTGCAGTCGGCGAGAATCCAGACATAGTTGGAGGAATATTTGCGGGCTGAGCTGTTGACGAGGTTAATTTCTGTGGACTCTTGTCTCCAACAGTAGGCGATACTGTCGAGATTGGTCTCGACCATGATTGAGCAGGCGAACTTTCCGTTTTCAAAGGTGGTAGAGACTTAGGGGTTGAATGGTGCCCCTCAATAGCTGGAACTTTAGGACTCGTGGCATCGTTTTGTTGCCCAGCAGCGCTCGCAGGTTTCCCAGCACTAAGCTGGTTTGCATTGTTAGCATTTAGGGCATATTGGGGGCCTTCGGATGGTAACAAGTTCGAGTTATCTGCCGCTAGATGTGCAATACTTGGCTCCGTATCAATCTCCGTCATAGGAGATACGCCAATACTCTGAAGGCTGGCTAAACGTGCTAGATCCTGTGCGTCCTGTTTTTCCATAGGTGTAGGCTGTTCAGATGGCGCAGAGACAGTTAAACTTTCCGAAACCCATGCGCCCGGCAGCTGAGGGCGAGTATTGCTGAGCCGCGGTTGAGTCGTTTCCCGGGTCTCTTCTTTCGCCAATTCTAATTTCTCGTTGGCTACGGGAATTGGGCTCGGTTTAGCAATCGTCTCCCCCAAGGCGCGCGGTGGTTGTCTCCCACTGCTATCGATAGACACTGTCTTCGCATTCATTTCGTTCTGGGGTGACCGCTGTTCTTCTGATGGGCTCAAAAGTTTGGGGTTAATCTGTGAGCTAAAACTGCCGGAACCCGAGAAGAAGTCGTCACCAAAACCAGACACGCGCGAGAGTATAGGGAGTTGGGGACTTGTAGAGAAGCGGCGGCTTTTCAAAAGATCGGCCTTTACCTCATCGCTTGGCCCGTGTTGCGGGAGGGAGAGTTCGGGGCTCGACGCAGCTGGTCCCGGCGACTGACCAGTTGGGTCCCGCATAAGAAAGCCGTCCATTCCATATTCGCTTCTTCGTTCGGCGACCGGCGCTAAAGTTGACTTTGGGGGACGAGCAGACTCCGAACCATCGTGACTTTCGAAGCTTGTCCGTCGACGCTGTTCCCCAGACGAGTGGAACTGGCCTTGAGACGACGTACCCTCGGCTCGCCCAAGTAGACTATCCAGGCTTGGACGCCCTGACTCCATCGACAAGCGCTCTTTTTCCTTCTCCTCTCCTACTCTCTTATAGATATCGGATGGTCTAACAATTGGCAGTGTCTTGGCTGCTAAGGTGGGCCCTCCGCTGGGAGACGCTGATCGCTGATCTACCCAAGGCCGATTAGCAGAGCTTGAACCGGGTCGGGAATCAGGTTTCGAAATATCAGGCCGGTCTTGCTGGCTCAGGCTGCTCTTACGAGGCGGAAATCGAGATGGCGTGGGCGCCGGCCCTGCGCTGTAAGGGCCGAGAGGCACGTTCGCATGAGAAGAAGAGGTGGTGGCGGGATGGGCCGACTCGATGGCATATGGTGGCGATGTAGTCGCGGGAGGGGCTGGTTGAGTCTGAACGCGAAGTGTGGACGGACCAAACATACGAGGGTTGGCGTTGGAGGGGAGAGAGGCTGCGGCAGGCTGAGAGAAAGTGCGTGAAGAGGGCAGTTGGTGACCGGCTGGACCTAGTTGTCGTGGGCCAGTCGGCCTGGCAGCAGGGGCCGGCAGCGGTTCGGGCTCAGGATCATGTTGGTCATTACCATCGTCGTAGTCATCATATTCATCGGCCCCCCAATCGTCACCGTCGTAGTTCTGGACTTTTGCTTCGACCCATTTCCGCGTCTTGGTTCGGTTCACGTTCGCTTTATAGGTGTTGGATGTCCTACACACCACCAGGCCAGTCAGTCATCACGATCGGAATCTGGCACACCCAGGCAGAGGCAGATTCGCCGAGACAGCGGGAAAGTAACTAATGGCAAATACTGACGCTGAAGAGGGGGGCATTGCCCCCCTGCGAACATTATTATATGATCCCGAATCCATGGGCGGCTAGGAACAAGCGCATAGCATGTTCTCAATACACAGTCGGTAATGTGAGCCCAGACAAGAAATGATTCCGAATGCCCGACGTATTGCCAACGCTAGGAGGTCCGAAGATATAGTCACAGAAAGAGGAACGGGGAAGAGAGCACCGAAAAACAAGAAAAGGCAGCGCAGCGATTAAGTCGGATACGGGAACATGGGACGAATATGCAGCAGAAGACCGACTCGTAACACCAGGAGCGTAATAAAAGTACAGAGTACAAATCGACTATCAGGCTATTACAATGATTAAACTAGGTCAAAAGGTGCGAATAGGGTCGGTCAGATAAACGAAGGCTCGTCGATACCCAGATGTATCGTATCGTCTGGTAGAGGAAGAGGAGGCGGATGAGGGTTGAAGGAATACGACATTGAAAGGTGAATTAAAGGTGGGTCGATCCCGTTTTGTTTCGTTGTGTTTTAGTCTGTTTTGAGTTGAACACAATACCGAACGCTAACCAAGGTAGGTATGTGGTTCTGGATTGGGGTGGCTGCATCTGCGGTAGAAGACATGGACAAAACTAGCTAGATGTGGTAGGTTTGCGACAAATGGATGCACCAAGTTCCCGTTGTGGACGTCTTACGTAGTACGTTGTCGCTTCTGCGTCGAGGCCTTGAAGTTGGATTGGATTCGCAGTCGACAACACTGGAACCTGCCACCTCATCAAATAATCCCGACGGTAGATTATATCGTACCCCGTCCAGGTACGTTAGACAATCCAAAAGCATCCCAGATAAATACCCTACCTCTCTATATTTATCCCAGACGTCTAGGTAATTAATACTGTTCTCGAAATAATGGTGGCAATGGTCGTCGTCATTAGCGTTGTGTGGGTTACCCCAGGCGTAGATCTTGCCAGCGGTCGAAGTCATCGAGATATACTATGTAAGCATGCGCTGTCACGGGATCTTCCCGGTTATTAGGTTGGCATAGGCGGTTTGACGTGCCAGCTATCGCTATGCCACTTAATATCCCAGCCCATATAGTACCGTGCATAAGTATAAGTAGACGCATACTCAGACAGTGCCGGCTCTAACACAGTGACTAGCCTAGCCTACGCAGACGTTCCTAGAGCGCTCCGTTTAACGACAAACGTTCAAACATATTTTAGGCTCGTACGGAGTATACGAATAGAGAGATGTTCTAAGACCCTTCACTGTTGAATACAGAGGTGACTGTTACCTCATGTCTTTGTATTCGCGCAGCCATTAGCTCAACAAGGCTTTCGATGTACACAATCGTGACGATTACCTACTCTTTCCTGCATCATGTAGTCGCCTCAGCAAGTCTATATTCTCTGTAATCCGTTGCCTTCGCTTTCAACGTCGTACAGTGTCCTCTCATGTCTTTCAACCAAGCCGTCGCGCAAATGACTTCCTCCATAGTGACTTGCAGAACTGAGAATCTAATTTTAGACACACCGTCACCGTCACCCCGATGGCAACAGAGACGTCTCCCGTCTTCCCAAGCATCGTGTTTATCTCTTGACTAATGCTGGGGTTCTCGTCGGGGTAAACGACAGCGAGACCTTCCTATAGATCCCATCCCATCCCATAGGGCGTTGATAGCGAGGAGGTAGAGCATACGACGAACTAGCAGCGTCTTTTTAGCGCTCCTTTTACCATTGATACCGTTTCGACTGTTGGTGCGACTAATGCCATTTTGTCGTGGGATAGCGTATTTCCGACAAGTTGGTCGTGCTGCACTAGTAGGGTTGAAATGCGATGAGACGAGACGGATGATTGGGCTTTAACCTGGCAAAAAGATCAGGCGTAGGTGTCGAGTCGTGGACGAGACGGGAGCATCAAGGGAGAACACCGCAGTACCTCGGGAGGAGCTGTGAAGAGATATCGGGCAGCTTGACGGCGAGCAAGGACAGAGAGGACGACAAAGGAGACCGGGAGACGGTATATCAGAGAGCTTTTTGTGGTAGGTCCGTTCAGGCTTGACGAATGACGCCGAAATAGTATCGATCTTGTAGATGTCGGCGACAGATAATCCCCATGGTATGCTAAGGCTATGTATGATCTATGTATGATCACGTACGTCGTATCATCGAATGGTAGCGTACTAGCCGAATCATCTGCCTAGCTCTCTTAAATTTAAGATAACTGAGTATTCTCAGGTTCGAGTAGTCGAACACTACCAGAGTCAAACCAACCCGTGTCGTGGATAGGTTTCGGCACCACGGTTAGCAAGTCAATTCCGATGTCTCGCCACGGCGGGTCAATGCCAACAGCAATCCGGCGACGCAACCTAAATATCCCGGCCCCCGGTCCTCGGACTTTATCCTGCACAATCCCCGTGTGCCCCCCGGAGCGGCATCGATCAACACACTGCGCAGGCTCGGTAGGTCGGTTGCGGACTAGTCTTCGGCGAGAAGAAGAGACCCAGAAATCAATGCGCCTAGCCCGTAACCATGTTATGCCAACAGAGCCACTTACTGTCCTTCCTGCCTCCGACATAGGCTTTATGAACCGATATGATAAATGCTGGTGGCAAAGTAGAGCACTCAACTATGGCACCAAGATCGAGTCTCGAGTGATCGGCGCAGCAAGGGCTCGCATAGAAAAGCTTGAGATGCCGCTAACCATGGGCATAATTTAGACGGTGATACTCTGCGAGTAACAAATATCCCTACACAAGATTTGAATAAGTGAGTAATAGTCTATTTCTAAGCATCTATTCGGCAGGTGGATATTTCTAGGGACACGCCGGCGCATTGCACATTGCGCGCGGGTTGCCAGTCGTGGTCGTCACCTTCCAGCATAGTCAGTTACTTAGCCGAAGTGGATAAAGAGCCATGCCAGAGCTATTGCTCGAGCTGGAATCCAGCTTGCTGAACGCGGATCACGTAATAGCGGTGCTCGGCGCAGCCATACTGATGCCGGACTCGGCATTGCTCCTCATGGGTCTCAATGAGCGGTCTATTCCCAGTGGTCACATAGCCCGCCAACGCAGCTAACCCCATATCACCCGACCGGCCCGATGCGGACATCAGTAACATGGAACGTTCGGTCGAGGCCCGGTCGGTCACGCATTGTATACATGGAAGTCCAATAGCCGGCATGGAAGCTTGGGAAGCTCGCTGCCGTGGCACGGTAGAATAAAGAGCATTCTGTATACAGACCAGTCTAGCCCACGAGCGTGTTCCTCTCGCGACCAGGCACACAAGACATATATCGACTCGGTACCCGTATAGAAGAATGTCTGGACGGTCTCAATTCAGCATTCCATTTCCTTTTCATTCCCCATTTCGAAAGGTTCCACGATGAGTGGCACTGAATTAGCGACTTTGCCTCGGGCAATCACCACATCTTCAGCTTCCGAGGGCTCGGAACTGGCACTACAGCGATCGCAAGATGATGCCGAGCGCCAGCAAACGTGTCTGGAACAGGAGCTTTCACCTGTAGATGGAGGGCCCGCTGCTTGGAGGTTGCTCTTTGCTGCTTTTGTCTTCGAGGCATTCCTATGGGGTAATTTCATCATCAAATAGACTCGAAAAAAATGAAACTGATTGGGTTGAATAATCATAGGTTTCCCCCTCTCCTTTGGTGTCTTTCAGGAATACTACTCCACAATTCCAGAATTTTCCGGGAATCGTTACATAACCGTGGTTGGCACCACAGCATCTGGGTTTGGCTATCTCGGAGCACCAGTGATCATACCTGTCATCCAGCGCTATCAACGGTGGAGGCAACACATGATATTGACTGGCTGTACGTCTCGCAACTTAGCAGTAAGTTCAGAACGGTGACGCTAACCTATCTCTTAGGGTCAATTTGCATTGCCGGGCTCGTCTTGGGGTCTTTTGCATCCACTTTGGAGACGCTCATCCTTACACAAGGCGTAGCGTACGGTGTTGGTTTCCTCATTTTCTACTACCCCATCCTCGGTATGGTAAATGAATACTGGATCGCTCGTCGCGGCATGGCTTATGGTCTGATGTGCGGTGCTTCCGGTTTCTCGGGGTCCGTAATACCGTTTGTGCTACAAGCGCTTTTGGAAAGGTACGGATATAGAACAACACTTCGTGCCGTGGCCGTGGGTCTCACGTTGCTTACGGGGCCGTTCATCCCTCTCTTGAAGGGCCGTCTGCCGCCCTCCGAGCGAACAAGTGTCCCCAAAATTAATTGGACATTCCTTCGGAGTTCTCTGTTTTGGACATACTCAGTTTCAAATATCTTGCAAGGGTTGGGGTACTTTTTTCCTTCCCTCTATCTACCCTCTTACGCATCATCTCTAAAGCTCGGCGGGAAAAGCGGTGCCCTTCTTGTCGCAGTGATGAGTGCTAGTCAAGTCGGTGGTCAATTTACCTTCGGCCTGCTGTCTGACCGCAAAGTGCCGCTCAGCATTTTGGCTTGTTTATCGCCCATGATCGCAGCAATTACTAGTCTCACTCTGTGGAGACTAGCTCAGTCGCTCCCAGTTTTGATAGTGTATGCCATTGTGTATGGGTTCTTCGCCGCGGGGTTCACTGCCATCTGGGCGAGAATGAGCACCGCCATAACCGAGGACGTTACATCAGGACCATTTGTCTTCTGCTTGCTCAACTTTGGGAAGGGCATCGGAAATGTGCTTGCCGGGCCTATTGGAGGATCACTCGTCTCCGTCTCAAAGTCGACGGGGACCCCATCATCATCATCATATCAATGGGTCATCCTCTTCACTGGAGTGTCCATGTTCGCGAGCGCCTTTACCGTCTTCCTGCAATATTCAAGGCACCTTAGCATCCTAATTTGCCGATGAGGTTGGAGAAGTTGCAAACAGCATAGCACTTAGTATTAGCTACGCGTTTTTGGTCAAGTTGTCCTCGACGGGAAGGCGGGGTATTCTAAGGTAAACTTATCAAAACTTTGTAGGTATAATTGAAGTCTAGCGATAGATCAAGGTGGTGGGTTTTACCGCACGCAACAAGTCCAATCGGGCCTAGCGTACCCGCCCAAGAACGATATTTATGCATACCATGTGAGATAAAGCGGTTTCTTAAACATCATCATCTCGATGTCTTGATAACCGTGATATAGGTCGGCCGCCGTTTTTAAATCCATTACAAGAACAACATTCTTACAAATGATCCGACGTATTGTCGGGATTATGTTGAAATAAAAAGGCCATAATATTCTGAAAACCTTGCAAGTCGCCCTCAACAGTCCCTGCTTTCTCGGCATCCACCCATCCATCGGTATAACCACCTTCAAAATCCGTGATCACCGCGTTATTCTCCTTGTCGATGATTACATTATCTGCCTTAGCGTCCCCCCAGATGACTCCTACTCGGTGCAGCTCCTTAAGTGTATCCTCAATTTGCCTCGCCCACTTTTGCTTCATGGCTAGCGGTGTATCGTCTTCCACGGCGTCGTAAAGCGTGGTTCGATAGTCGATATATGCTAGTAACAACCCTAGCGTAGTGTCACTAGATTCGTCGTGAGCTACGCCGTACAGGCGACCGACTCGCACATCAGGACTAAACTTGGCTTTGTGTATCTTCTCATAGGCTTTGATCTCCTTGCTCATCGGACAGTCGCCAACACCAATACCCATTCCAAACCCTTTGAAGAAGCAGGTAGTCATATGACCGGAGCCATCAAAATCAACACGTACTCTACGAGGGAACTTGTCGAGCGCGTCCTCCGGGTTTGGGAAGTATACTTCGATTTCCGAGGGATCAACGAAACATGTCCAATCCTCCATGACATCGAGAAGATCACCGTCTAAATACGTTCGCGGAGTAATGAGACCACCGTGGTTGTCAATATGGCGTGGAATAGACATCTCATCCACGGCCTCGAGCCTACAGCCGAACGTCTGCGGAAACAAGTATTCAGATAGAAGTGGTTTGGCCTCCCCACTGCGAATCTTCTCAGGGTCGAATGACGGTAACGGTTCCGGGGCCAGCTGAACAAAAAGAGGTTTGAATAAAGCAACAATCCATTTATACACGTCTTCGTCGTTAATGCCTTCAATCTCCCCGGGCCCGGATGGATGTATTGCTTGTAGATATTTCAGATACAAAGTGGTGGTTTCGGGTGAATTTTGAAAGAAAGTTGGCGACAACCAAATATTGAAGCGTCTGCCATTGAACCTGACGGAAACTGTCGCATCATCGTCTTTTTCGCCACCTGTCAAGACTTCTATGACTTTGGCAGATACTGTAGGGCCGCGATTCTTGTCGAATTCCATGCTTGTGCTTTACTCTATCAAGAATAAACAAGCGGAAGTAGAACGAAAGGGGCACCCCGAAAAGCACAGAACGAAAATTACAGCAGCAGCAATTATACTTTTATTTAAAATTCTTGATTAATTCTTTTCCCAAAAAAATTACGTGGAAAGTCTAATAGCATTACTTTGAGACTAACACGGTGACCTCTGTTTGTTGGGAATTATGTCTCTTGGTTCATCCGGATGCACCTGCCTTTGGAAACTTATTCTGGCTAGTGCTAGCACACTGCGATTTGATTGGACAAAAACAGGACTAGGTACGGATCTGCAGGAACGTGGGAACGTCATCAGACTTGAAACTAAACAGGCTGGCCTCAGCGCGACATACGAATCCATACACTCGATGTACCTACCTTTGGGTACTACTACAGCGGACTCTTCGCGTCTAGTGTACTTCTTTCCTTCAAGCCTTCTAATCCACTTTCCATCTCGATTTCATCGTCACATCTACCACGCATCCACATTTTCGAAAACAATACAGTAGAACGAAATAATCGACCGAGCAATCAAGACCGATAGATAGTGTCTCACGGACCCTTCATACGCCAAGACAAAAGTTCCACCGACGCTAATCTCCTGAAATTGCCTGCGCATCGAGCAGTTTGCGCCGTAGTTCACCATCGGTATCACCTCGCGACCCAACTTCCATTTGTCTGTCTTCCGGACCGATTAAAGGCCTCGTCCTCGGCTACGCTCCCCGGTTTGATCCATCCGCCTATCTACCTATCCATACCACTCGGCCTTTATCCGCCAGCCCATCTACCCCGCGAACGCCTTGTCAATTGCTGTCAACCATTCAACTTGGCCCACGATGGCCGTCTCATCGATACAAGACCGGACCGCCGAGTTCAAGTCCGTTCTGACCCAGGTCCAGAAGAGACAGGCACAGTCCAAGGTCGGCGCACAAAGACGATCGCTTCTCACAGATGCCCAAAAGGCAGACGCCAATGGCGATGCGCGGCCCCGCAGGTCCGAGTTTGCGAGACGGGCCGCAGAGATCGGGAGGGGGATTGGCGCTACCATGGGCAAGCTGGAGAAGCTCGCCCAGCTGGCCAAGCGGAAGACCCTCTTCGACGACCGGCCCGTCGAGATCAACGAGCTCACCTTCATCATCAAACAAGACCTATCCTCGCTGAACCAACAGATCTCTTCCCTTCAAACACTCACCCGTCAACAACACCCCAAGGCCGACCAGGAAGGCGAACACAATAAGAACGTGGTCCTCATGCTACAAGGGAAGCTGAGTGATGTCGGCGCCAACTTCAAAGATGTGCTAGAGGTCAGAACGAAAAACATCCAGGCCTCGCGCTCACGAACCGAAAACTTCATTTCCTCCGTCTCACAACACGCCCAGCCATCATTACAACAATCTGCTTCTCCTTTATACGGGACGCCAGCCCGCGGCACACCGTCACCAGGCGCCGACCTCCTATCTCTGAACCCTGTTGGTGACCAGCAAATGTTGATGATGGAAGAGGCGCAACCGCAGAACACATACATACAGCAGCGAGGGGAGGCTATCGAGGCTATAGAGAAGACTATTAGCGAGCTCGGATCGATATTTGGCCAACTGGCGCAGATGGTATCAGAGCAGAGCGAAATGATTGAACGGATAGACGCCAACACGGAAGATGTCGTCGACAACGTGCAAGGGGCCCAGCGCGAACTACTTAAGTACTGGTCTAGGGTATCCAGCAATCGATGGCTCATTGCTAAGATGTTTGGTGTTCTCATGATATTTTTCCTGTAAGCTTGACGCATACTTGACCCCAGCCCCGTCCCAGCGTGTCTCAGTATCACTAATAATTTCGCGACAGCCTTTGGGTCCTCATCGCCGGTTAGATGGATAGGTATACCACGAATCATGTCGTCATATTGTATTTTTTTATGTTTACGCATTACACGCCTCGCCTACGGCAGCTGAGGCGTACGGTGGGCTATACACTAGATTTCGTCATAATAATATGCATGGCTGGACCTTCATTCGCCACCGTCTTCGTACCTACTTACCTCGCATTGCGTGCGACAACGTTCAGCGGTACTGTTGACTTACAATATTTTCTTCAGCCTTTAGAGAAGCTTGCCGCGCAAGAGCTTCTTAACTTTGTATATAGCGGTACCACTGGTAAATAATAAATCGAATAAAACTTCGCCTCAGTCGACAAACTCCATCCTAATCTACTTCATTATGTCACGAAATTTGCTTCACATATCACAACAATTTCGAGACGAAATACGACTCTGCACTAGTCATGACACAGATCACCTGGGCACTGCCAAGATACGTAACACCCATCGCCTCGGGGTTAATCCCGCCGAGGTAGAAATTTTCGAAAACGGAAGACTTTCGGGTCAGACGTGTGAACCACAGCCCGTTTGTATGTATAACCAGACTTTTTGCTCGCTGTATATAAACTTTGCAAGCCCGGTCAAACTTTAGGAGACGTCGTAGATGTCCCAACGCGGCTCAGATGGGGGGCACCCTAGCAGTTAGTATTGGGTAGCCGAAACGGGTTCGAATCGCGAAGCTAGATATTGCATTTCTCGCCGATTTTAGTCGACCGAGCAAAAAACGCTACTCGACCTGGGTGGGGGGAGATTGGTCCCCCGGACTCGGCCACTTAACATCGAGTGAAACCGAGATCCCGCCAATGAGTCTCTCTTTTTACCCGGATTCTTGGTCCGCAGGACATGGGCAAGCAAGGGAGACCCATTTGGTGACGTGCAGAAGCGCGGCGCCCTCTTTGTGGACCTGGTATTATTATACTAACTGCGACTATTAGCCCCCCTCGTCCACCCCCATGTGGGCGCGAAAGTGGGAGAAAGTGGGATGTGATGAATGAGGGGCAATCACGAATTGTCGACGGGCCTCATTTTGCCGGATCGCGATGGTTGTTACTTAAAAGTCTACGACCCCTTGGTGTTTTATAATCTGGCCTGTAGACTGCTATACTCTCACTTTATCTCTCATACTAGTTTTATTATAAGACACAGCTCATAGCTTCTGCGATTTTTGCGCTTACAGAGAGAGATTTTAGACCTATTACTATTTAGACTTCATATTTGATACCCCGCGAAATACTATTCACGATGGCGCCCTCGACTTTCAAGCTGAACACGGGCCAGGACATGCCTGCTCTCGGCTTTGGTATGTGTTTTATTTCCCAGTGTTTTTGGCATATCTAGGCAATTGTGATTTTTCTCCGTCATGTGTTAAATCGTCAGCTCCTCTCAAAATCGACGAGAACCCCGCGGACACAACCTCTTCTCATCACGATACCCCAACACGATCCTCTCAACACAGGGGAGGCCCCCTCACGCCCCCCCAGACAACAAGGCTAACAACCACACCAGGTACATGGCAAGCCGCGCCGGGCGAGGTCGCCGCAGCAGTAACATATGCGCTGAAGGTGGGATACAAGCTAATCGACGCGGCCTACTGCTACGGGAACGAAGACGAGGTGGGACAGGGCATCGCGGCGGCGATCAAGGCAGGGTACGTGACGCGGTCCGAGATCTTCGTCGTGACGAAGCTGTGGAACACGTACTCGTCGCGCGCCGAGGTCGGGCTCGACAAGTCCCTGAAGGCGCTGGGCCTCGACTACGTCGACCAGTTCCTCGTGCACTGGGCCGTGGGGATGAACCCGGACGGCAACGACGACCGCTTCCCCAAGCTCCCCGACGGCTCGCGGGACATCACCTGGGACCACGACCACACGGCCACCTGGACGCAGATGGAGGCCCTCCTCGCCACGGGGAAGACGAGGAGCATCGGCGTCTGCAACTACTCGGTCCCGTATCTCGAGCAGTTGCTCAAGAAGGCCACCGTCGTCCCCGCCGTCAACCAGATCGAGAACCACCCCTCCCTGCCCCAGCAGGAGGTCGTGGATTTCTGCAGGAGCAAGGGGATCCATGTCGTCGCGTACTCGCCCCTCGGCAGCACGGGTGGCCCGCTGATGAAGTCGGAGCCCGTCGTCAAGGTCGCGGAGCGGAAGGGCGTCAGTGCCGGGACGGTGCTGCTAAGCTATCACGGTACGTCTTCCGGTTTTTTTTCTTATTTCATATGTGAAAACCGAACCGGTGTGATGCAGGAAACAAAAATGCTAACGTATGTCGTGTCCGTAATGTAGTCGCCCGAGGCAGCACAGTGCTTGCCAAGTCGGTGACCGAGTCGCGCATCAAGTCGAACCTCGAGATCGTCGACCTCGACGCCGACGACATGAAGATCCTGAACGATTACTCCGACGCCCTCGCCCGTGATGGCAAGCTCGAGCGCTACGTCTACCCGCCCTTCGGCATCAACTTTGGATTCCCCGATAAGAAGGAAGGTAGGAGCATGCCGAATGGTTTTTGAGGTGTTGAGGTGTTGAGGGCGATGTAAGTGTGAAGGCTGTATGAAGATAGATAGGGGTGTTTAGCATATCCGCTTCCGATTTCGTTCGATAGCCGGTCTCGCATTATCAGTGCGAAAAACTCGAAATTAGTGCTTCATAAAAAACGATAGAGAAAAATATGCAGCTAATAATGCCCGAATATTGACGGCATTACACAAAGGTCGTTCAGCTCTACTTCATCTGCATATCACTGAAGGTTCACATATATGTACGGACTTAGTAACCTACCTAATGTAATCCAAAGCATTATCGCTATCCTCTATCTAACATTATCAGCTACCTAAGTCAGCCAGTTAGCTGCTTTGCTACCTCGAAGTTGTGCTCGTATCCGTTATTGGGCTGCATTATGCGTCACCTGTGTCCAATCATGAGCATAGTAGGGTGTCAAATACCTGTTCTTGCCAACCCATCACATGGGCAGCCGAGGCAGCCTGCATCTTACCGTGTCATCACAGTGAGCTGCTGGGGGACCGACTGTCTTCCTTGGAGATCTGCCTTCGCCTTCATGGTCATAAAATTTCTGCAGCGGCTCGCCGACTAAATCCAACAGTCACTCCACCGTGGCATTTTTCAATTCTAGTATTATCCTCAAACCCATCTCGTCTTTGTTATCCTCTTGATTGCGCCGCACATCGATCGGTCGCATACCACTTGCAATTTTACAGATGGATGCAGCTGGGTTAAGTATCAGTCTTGCGGGGATTGTCCTTAAACTTGTTATTGTCTCCCTCGACTTTGTGGGTGATGTCAAACAGGTTTACAAACACGGGGCCACAGACCGTAATATCGATCTATCCACCGTTACGAAGAGTGTAGAAGATGCGACGAGGAGCTTAGTGGAACAGCTCAATTCGTTTAACGATAACCAAGTGTTAGATGCAGACGACGAAGTACGTCACCTTACATACCATGTTTTCCGTTTACTACGAGCGACGATTAGTCAACACACCGACACCTCGCCGTGATATTAGACACAGGAGACTACATACTAACCTCGTAACAGCAACTAAAAGAGCTGTCTCTGCGCGCAGCCGAAATCGGGCGAGAGCTTGCACAGAGGATTAGGAGAGTCACTGTAGATGATACATCAAAATGGAAGAGTTTGAAGGCCGCGGCATTAGGCATGTGGGATGCCGGCGAGATAGAAAAGACAGAAAAGCGCCTCAATGCCATCAGAGACCAGATTCAGCTGAGAATTCTTGTGGGCATACGAGAAAAGGTCGATCGATCACACGATACTCATAATTCCCGCATACTATCAACCCTGGAAGAGGTTGCGAAGCAACATGCCGACTCAAAAGAGGACACTAGACGCATGATTGAGAAGCTCAACGAGGCAGACACGATTGGCCAAGGGCACCATGAAGAGCTCGTTCAATTGGGAAACCAAATTTTGGATAGCATTAATGCAATGCCAATCTGCGGGTCGTCGATTCATCAAGCCGAGTCAGAATTGGACGACGAAACTGCTCATAAGGCAGCTGAGAGACGTATACTCAGATTACTCTGGTATTCAAGTATCCGTTCCCGTGAAGACTCCATTTCCGAAAATTATGCCAATACCTTTCAATGGATCTTCCGAGATCCAAAGCCAGCGGGAAAGCCATGGGATAGTTTCGTGAACTTTCTCGAGGGAGACACACCGACCTATTGGATTACTGGCAAGCCAGGCTGCGGAAAAAGCACCTTGATGAAATTTATCAGCAACGAGCCGGAAACTCAAGAATTTCTCAGCCAGTGGGCTGGAACAAGAAAACTAATTATGGCATCTTATTATTTTTACTATCATGGTCAAGATTACCAGAAATCAGAAATTGGCATGATTCGATCCTTACTCTATTCTATCCTTAAGGAAAGGCGTCACCTTATTCCCATTGCCTTTGAAACCAAATTTCAGGACTCTATTGAAGGGAGGAAACTCGATGATCTAACCCTCCCGGAGGTACGTAGGGCACTCGCGGACCTAGTAACTCGCAATCCGGATCTAAGTTTCTTCTTTTCAATTGATGGCCTCGACGAGTTCGACCCGGCAGTCTCCCGCACGCGCGTTCAAAGCTTGATAGATTTCACCCATTCTCTTGAGAAATTCAGTAACGTCAAGGTACTTGTTTCGAGCCGCCCGTTGGCAGAGTTTGAACTTGGCTATGACGGACGGCCTTCCTTGAGCGTACATCACCTCACTCGCGAAGATATTCGCCGATACGCACATGAAAAACTTACGAAATATCCGAGGATGAACAGCTTAGCTAAGAACGAACCCAATATTACGAACGACCTATTACATTCAATAGTGGAGTCGTCGCTTGGAGTCTTTATTTGGGTTCGCCTGGTGATTGAGTCCCTCGAGGATGGACTTACGAACCACGAAAGCATTGTCGATTTAAAGAAGAGGGTGGATGACCTACCATCAGATCTCGAAGAGTTGTATAGAACGATGCTAGGCAGGATCGATCAGAGGTATAGACCGCAGACCGTTCGACTGCTTGCTTTCGTATACTATATACATAAGAGCGATGACGAGCTGACTCTACTGGACTTGTGGTTTGCTGAGAACGCTGATGACAATATGGTCCGCAACACCCCAGTCAAGCCCATAGAGAAGCAAGTAGTGCGAGAACGCACAAGGGAACTTGAGACGCTCCTCAAGTATCGATGCATGGGACTAATTGAGACAGCGAAGTTATCCAGAGACAGAACAATTCCCATGGGATGCACAGACCCTTGGTCTTCTGTCGGAACGGACGAATACAGAGCAACAGCGAGATTCCTTCACAGATCGGTCTACGAGTTTCTCGGTCGTCACGGCATTTGGGATGAGTTCGTGCAAAAGCACTTGAGCCCTAGATTTAGCGTTGGATTGTCTTTGTTCCGAAGTGCTATCTTGCTAATCAAGAGTTGTCGAATGTCGGAGGAGCTTCATACTTGGTCCAGAATCTCGAGAAATGCTGAAGAAGCGGGTGACCGCGCTCGGTTAGCGGAGGTAGAGACGAAACAACCCCACGCACATCTGGTTCATGAGCTAGATTTAGCTATGCGTGGTGTTATGCCTTTGGCATACGCCTCTCGTAAAGCTCCGGTAAATAAGCCGCGCTTTGAAGAAGCATTGACCCTAAACCCCACGCATCACTGGTCGATTTGGTGGCGAAATCTACAGCTTGGGGTAAGGGATACACGACGGGGAACACGAACACAATGGCCAGTAGACGATAGTGACACTGGTTCCTTGATGGCATTTGCTGCCATGTCTGGTCTCACGCTTTACATCCAAAGCCAGATAAGAGGGGAAGGTCGCAAAGCCTTGGCTAAAACGGGACTTCCTCTCTTAGGATATGCTCTGATACCCTTCCACACAGACAAAACTGAAACTGTAAAACTCCTACTCGATGAGGGGTGCGACCCCAATGAGATGTATAATGGTATGACCTTATGGGAGTGGTTCTTGTGGGTAGGAGCGCCTATAGACACGTGGACAATTTTAAAAGCCATTCCAACCATGGAAGCAGCGCTGTTGGCGGGCGCGAATCCTAACGGACGAATATCATGGAATGCAGCTAGAGGTCGAGCCACGCAGCTAGACTTTGAATCGTGGGGATTGTCCTGGCATCCCGCTTGTCTCTATCCGAGCTCAACGAGCGTCTGCACGATACTTGCCGTACTCATCGAGGCCCAACAATCGCTCCAGGACGACTTCAGTCATGCGTATGGTTACGGCGCAGAATCGATCGACCAAATTGATGAAACGATACAGAGAGTTATTAGATATCTTGAAGAGCATGGCGCTGTTAAAAATGAATGGGAAGATGAAGACTCGATGAAGCAGATTTTTCTTGAGATTTGTCGAAAGATTGATAGTACAATGTCGTTCGCTCAAGCTGAGGATGCTTCGATGACAGAGCTGAATACTGATGCTAAGTCCGAGAGCGGCGATCCAATTGCGCTATCAGCACCTATCGAGTTCCCTATTGCAAGGCTCGCTGATGAACCTCAGCTCATTGTTTGTGATATAGGGACGATGGATCAGGCGAGGGAGATTCAGGCGTTACGGACAAAGTGGTATCGTAAAATAGGACGCAGAGTGAAACGCTATGTTCAGAGTCTAGCGCCAGATGGGAATATGAAAGCTTAGATACTAATCTAGAAAAAAATTAATTCACGATGCCATGGATCTTGAACAACACTACTCTTAGCTTTAGGCAAAATCGTACGCGGACGAATCGGTATATTTTCTCTCGCTACTTCTAGTACTATCGCTTGATTGCGTGGGTGACAACGATGCCGCCTCAGAACCTGTATTGAGTTGGGAATTGCGATACTTGAGCGAGCTTTCTTACTCCCCAGGTTCCCCCAAAAGATGGTGTTGGAATTAGGGTGGTCAGCTATGAAGATTGAGACTTATTCTTGACAGAGTGACAGTAAAGGAGCGAAAAGCAGCAGCCACACCCTGCGGCTTCCAACTAAATCGTCGCAAACGACATGGTCATCTTTTAAGACTAGTGGTACTTTGACAAGATGCCGAGCAGAAGCTCTCGATCTTTTTCGTGCCAGGGAAGCGAATATGCAGTCAAGTCAAGCGTCGCGAGCTATCGAAAATGAGTCCATATAGTCAGCAGTCAGTGATGAATAGTGACGCCGCGCCTGCCGCGATGGCTGTGGCTACTGAACTTCCTAATATTCGTTCAATCGGTTTGAGTCAGCTAAGCCACTTTTGCGGTCATCGCTGCCTCTTGTGACAATGTTAGGAGGGTAACTCGTTAAAGATGAGGTGGCTGTACTAGGAGGAAATGTGAATTCAGTCGGGCAAACATCGGGCTTCTTCTCGCCCTCTTCTGTCATATTGTATATCATGACAATACCTAATTTTGCAGCATTTTCTACAGTACGACTAACTTCTGCCATGGAACGATCACCACAATGTTCGAGCGTAAAGTTTAGTGATACCTTGAACGGCCTATAAGTTTTCAAAAGAGGTGAAGGCGTTAGTAGCTGATTTACATGACCTCCACCAATTTCCCATTTATATCGTCAACTTACGCCACTTCAGCCGTTTACAGTTAGATTTAAGGCATGGGCTATACCTTTGCGTGACTTCAGCACTTGGGCATCTAGCTGCTTGTATACTTTAAGTAACTAATAAATCAACAATATTGTTTTTCTATTATAAAGAGGTTATAATATAAGTAGCATGTTACTTAGTAGCTGAAAAGTCGTACAAGCATTTAATTATACCTTTGAATTTATAAATTTGCACGTTTTCTACGTCGTAGATGCCACGGAATACAGGGCACTTGGGAAGGCATCTTGGCTAAGTGCTTCGGCTGCTTATAGGTATATCATCTGTACAGGTGGGAAATTGGTACCCCCAGACAAAAAGGGTGGCAGACGCAGGTTGGCTAAATCATTGGAGGTCTAGTACATTCACAGTGGGGGAATATCCTTTCAGTCAGTCTGCCCAAGAGAACCGCGCTGAAAGCATGGCTATGTAGTAGGCCTGTCACAGCCACTCGTTAGGCATCAGTCGGCTGTGCTCAGCATGCACTCACACCTTTACTCACTGGTGACCTTCAAACCTTTCCTCCGTTCAACGCATAGCAAATTAAGTGAGGAGCGAATCTCGTACAACACGGTCTTTTCGATCCGCAATCAAAAGCAAATATGGAGGTTGCCGGCCTTGCAATTGGTATTGCAGGGCTTTCTGGTCTGTTTACCGCTTGCATCGATTGCTTTGAGCTGGTCCAACGCGGTCGGTATCTAGGGCATGACTATGTTCTGCTAGAGAGAAAGTTCGCAAACCAACGCATCCGACTGGTCACTTGGGGACAAGCCTGTGGATTCACCAAAAACCACTACGATACCCGGATAGATGAAGATCCTCAGGTTCGGGACGCTATCGAGCTCACCCTCGCACATTTGTTTACCCTTCTAAGCAAAGGTGATAACTTGAGGCAGAACTATGGGCTTCGAGACGAAGATCCGACAAAAAGTCGGCCGAAGCTTGCATCTTCATTCTTTAACGGATTCTTGCCTTCGCGACATATGCACCTGTCCAGATTTGGCAACAGGCTCCAGGAACTAGAGGCCAACATCAAGTCCACCCAGAAGAGTCCAAGCACCCTTCGAACAGCCCGCTGGGTAATCGAAGACAAGCGGAAGTTTTCTGAGTTGGTACAACATATTAAGGACTTCATTGACGATCTCGAAGGCTTCACACGGCAGTTCGACACGGAACAATGCCAACGAAAACTTATCAACACCGAAATTGAATCTATTAGGGAAATATCAATACTCGAAGCCATAGAGGAAGCTCGCACGGATTGCGAAGACCCGGTCGCTAACGCTGCAAGCTTTCGACTACATCAGGCCACCGGGGATTCGAACCGCTGTAATGACATTTCGGACAATACCTTCCCAACTCACACAATCAAAGGTTCCGGTCACGATGAGTGGGAAGTGATCAGTACCAATGATACAGTCAGCCCCGCGTCCGATCAGTCTATTCAGATACTCTACCGTGTTTCTTGTCCCAATGGATCCAGAGTAGTTTACTTTGATCCCCCAACTTACAGTTCTAGCGATTGTGATGCCAGCCAATGGGTATTTCTCGATGCCGATAACCCTCGTCTTAAGCCACGCTTATCGCATATGTGTGGGAAAAAGAAACTACCTAACTTCGAAGCATACGTGGCTCAAAATAATGTCCTAGAATTCGTAGTTTTTAAGGACTACAAATGTGATCATAAGCATCGCTCTGATCTGATTCATCCATCCCCTATCTGTGAGTCGGTCTACCTCCTCTCTACGGCTTTGTGCGATGTATTGGACAAGGTTATAGGCCATACTCATCCACAGATTTCTGTGCCTGGTATACATGTGAGCGCACAGTTTGCTTCTCCATACGTGTGGTATTATCGACTAAGAGAGAGCCTCCCAATGGCGCTGGGAAAAGTTAAAGAAATGCAAATCGATACATCGCCAGTTGCGAGACTTTTCGATTTCATCGAGGAGTCCATGGCAGTTGAGTATGCCATCGTGGATGAACAGCTGGCAACAGGCAACGTCTCTTGGCATTTTCTGAAATATCTTTACGTGAGTATCTTGAATTTAGTCAGCATGATGGTGCGAAATTGACAAAAGAAATAGTATCCCGGTGACGTGGTCATGGAGAACAATAATGGTAGAGATTATCCTCACGCTCAGGCATTTGAAATCCATGGTGAATTGATCCCTGTGGACTGTGAGGTTTACCGTAATGGTATGGAAGCTTTAGAGTTATGGATGTTTCGTCTCGAGTTCGACAGCAATATTCGAGATCGAAGCGTTAAAGCTCAATTTCAGAATGTGAAATTTCACAGGAGCTTGTTCGATGGATTCGACAATAAAGTTCCAATTGGGATGCTGCCAATTCTAACGATTCAATACATTACCAATGTTTCGCGGGCAGAGCTTATTGAAAGAGGCAAGAAACTGATGGATTGCCAACGAAAGAAATATGTCGAATACACGAGCATAGTAGAAGCCTCTCGTCGACTACCCGTAAGTGACTCTCCACTGAGCTAACAATTACTTTTAATCTTACACTTCTCGTTTTTAGAGATCTGACCGATTTTTCATCGATCCTGTTCTATACTTAAAGAGCCTCAAAACTCCGAATGTAGAGGAGAACAAAAATGAGACACTCAATGCGTTGCAATTGGCCAACCTCCTAATACCGGATTGGTATAGAGGTTGTACTACTAATGGACTGAACGATAAAGCTCTGTTGCTATTACCGTCAACTATATGGGGATTCGATTTACGTATGCATAAATGGCGTAAACTCTCTATCCGAGACATCGAGCCTATACAGTGGGGAGCTCCATCATTGCTGTTGCAAGGCTTTCATGATTCATTATTATTGCGCAGGCTTGACTACTGGGCGAACGTCGATATCGATGAAAAAGTGAGAGCCTCACCTCCAGAAGATAGACATGGGCTCTTTCTCCTCTTCAGCGGTTGTTCCGGGATGGAGAAAGAGCGCGCATCCAAATACATAGCTGAAAGAACCCGCCGTCCAATATATCATCTCGTGGTAGGGGATGGGGTGGAGGCCAAGAAAGCCATTAATACAGCCATGGACTGTGCGCGTGCTTGGGGCTGCGTCTTGCTGTTGGAGAATGTGGATATACTGACGATGCGTAGTTTCATGTGCTTGCTTGAAGGCTTTCGCGGCATTCTCATTCTAACCACAGCCGTAAATGTGGACAGCGAATCAGTTTTGCCCGAAACAGTTTTGCCCGAGGTTGACTTCATACTTAATTTTCCCCAAAGCGAAAAGGAGGAGCCTTGCCACCCTTTGGGTGTTAGGTTACGACCAGTCATTATTGATGATGTCACGATCTATGGATACTGAAGGCAACGTAGGGGTAAGTCTTGAATACTTGTTGTCGCACAAGGAGCTCCAACAATTACATCTACAAGCTAGAGATCTATATACAAAATGCCCTCTTTGTTCTGTCACTCTAGGGAGGCGGTATGCAGCTGTAGGTATCGCGAGGCTTCTCGAGAGTCTGACAGATGGGCAGAGCATGAATTCTCTTTTCTTATGACAGTAATATTCTTCTATTCAGCAGAGCAGACGCCGTGACTAAGTCTGTGTACGACCTCGCAGTACTCTTAAGTGCTATTATCTAGCCCGAGACTCTCTCTCCAGGTCTTGTGAGGAACTGTCTGCTACAGTACTTAGCCTGTAGGTGTGCAATTTCCTTATGAGGAGTGGCTGCAAATGGCGATCAAATCAGTGCTGTTCCAAAGGATTATCCTCTTATAGGAAAAGGGTCTCGAGTCTCAAGGGTCGAATGTTTAAATATTAATGTTGACGCCCAGGCGATGAGACTATATACCGGAATTCTCTCAACTGGAAATCTCTTCTAATTCTCTTAGCGATTCATCGTCCTGTCGCCGGCCCTTCCTAAAGCTCCATCGTTTACCTCCAGCCCACCCCCCGGTCACTAGTGCTACCGGTATGCTAGTGAAACCGCTCACCAGGCCAATGCTCCAGCCCATGGTGCCCCATCCGCTATGCTCACGGACGAATCCAGCAAAAAGGGGTCCTATGATGGTCCCGGCGGCGAATGCGACGTTGTAGAGGCCATAAGCTTGCGCCGTGACGCCCCCTGAGCCAAAAATACCTGGTTGGCTGCGTTCCTTTGCGATCACGATGTGGACTATCTCTGTGAAGATGGGCGCGTTGACTAAAGCCAGCGATATTCCAATTAGTGCCAATAGAGCAATGAGTAGAACCTCCTGGTTTAGTGATTGATGATCAACAAAGCGCAGCAGCACGTAGCTTGGCAAAGCACTTAGGAAACCGACAGCAGTCAATATCTTTGGCCCATATAGATCAGTCAGATGGCCGATATAAGGACCTAAAAAGGCCGGGAGGAAAATGGGCAGGAAAACCAGGCCAGCGCCGGTCGCTGACCAGTTGAAAGTAGAAGTGACGAAGAGCGGCAAAACCGAATCGAAGCCAGTGATCATGATGCCGAAGACGAATGTTGCGAAGAGTGCAACCAGAAGACGGCGTGAGCGGAGGAGGGAGATGACGGGCGGAGTCCTTGAAGGGCGGCCAGTGGGACTTGAGGAAATCGGTATCTCGGTATTACTGGGATTATGCTGCGTGGGTTCATTTTGCGCATTGGGCGTGTTGCTATTTGGGCTATCAATATATTGACGCGCAATCTTCTTTTCGATCATGATCAGTCGTAAGACAATGTCCAAGCCAATCAAAATAAAAGCTATGATGAAGACGTTGGTGAAACCACCATAATTGTCCACAATACCACCCAAAAGCGGACCAAGCAGTGTGCCCGATGACATGGCCACTGTGACGACCCCTAAGTACTTTCCAAGTTCATTCTCGTCAACAGTGTCAGCAAGCAACGCCAGGCCGACCGTCCACACCATGGCGGCTGCGGCACCTTGCAGAACTCGACCAACGACCCATAGCGGAAGCGACCTTCCGACGTACAACATGACTGTTGCAGCAGCAAGAATCACGAGTCCAAGAATTAGAGGGAAACGTCGGGAGCTGCTGCGGTCGGCGAAGTATCCGAATATGGGCGCGAAGACAAGCAGGGAGGCACCATATACAGCCAGAAGGATCGATGTCCACCTCTGGACAGCATCGGGGGCCAGGCCAACTCGGGTTTGGAGAGCCAGAGGGGCGACGGGTACTATCAAGCCGTAGAGGAAAATGTCGGTGAAGGCCATGACGAAAACCACGGTCACAAGAAAGGGCTTTGCGCTTCGAAGAGAGAGGAGTGCCGGTTGCTTGCCGTGACTGGATGATAGGTGTCCCGTGCGAAGGAACGCGCCGATCCATGGTATGATTGTAGACATGATTTTAGTCCGAGACACCCGGTTATGGCTGCGAGACTGAAGGAAGGTGACTGCGACTGCGCATGTGATGTGAGTGTGTAAGTGGCGTCTGCGTACGCATGCCTCCACCAAAGAAAAAAAAAGTAAATACAGTCAGTATATAGCATCCTCGGGTCCTGGAGGGTCCGAATTCCGGTCGGCACCCTTTGATCTTCATAATGTACGTAAAACTTATTGATGACGATTCTGATCCTTGGAACTTATGAATGCGACTATCCCTTTAACAGGTCGTGTTCTTTCAAACATCAAACTAGCCTCTTTAGCTATCTCCCCACACAGCCATCTTGGCAAGCCAAAGCTACATAGTGTAAGATCTATAACAGTCTCGGCAGCTTGGCTTAGTTTGTTTAGCTTGTAGTCCAATCATAGCGTATTTGCTACGCAGGTATAGTAGTAGATTTAGGTTACATATGTGGAAGCGTCTAGTGATACAGTTTAATCTGTGTCAGTTACAAGCAGTCAAAATGAGCACCCAGAACATTATAGAGCATGGCAGGACAATCTATAGCGCTGTAAGGCGCTACAGCTACCTAATGCTTCCCGTAAGATTAACCAGTATTTGTAGGTAGTGACTAGAAAAGGCTAGTTTGATGATATTCGAGAACCCGAGCTGATTCAAAAGTGGAACAGCCAGGTCCCCTGTAGTCATGCGCGATGCCCCAGGGGGAAGCGGCCTGTTCCGTGGCGCCAAGTTGTGGTGGTGGGCAGCCATGCATGCTTTAGCTAATAAAAGCTAGCGCTACGTCTTGATAAAGCAGAGCCTCAACTACATTTAGTCAAGTGCTCACAGATCGCGAGATATTGCACCAACACATCTCCTTTTTTTATTTTTTATTTCTCTGTCTATTTTCTTTCTCTAGATATTTCTTACATCATGGTGTCACCTTTATCTGCCTCCGCCCACTCGCGTCTCACAATCTTCTCAATCTCCGGGCTTCGCGGAATGAATCGCAGACGGTAGGGCTTCGGAACCGTAAACCGTCCGTCCATGTAACCCTCATCGCTCACATCCAGCTCTATCTCTTTTCCATTCTCATCCACCGGACGCTTGATCTCAAAGGCCCACAGAATCTTGGCCAGACCGATGTAGAGGCTGTTGACGGCGAAATGCATGCCTGGACAGAGACGGCGTCCAGCACCAAACACCCAACGATCTGGAAGATCACCGGCCTCCGCATTGTAGCTCCATTGGGGCGCGCCTCCAACATGCTTAGGGCCGGCAGTGCGTAGGAATCGCTCCGGTCGGAACTGTTCCGGGTCCGGATACCGCTCGGGGTCATAGTACATGTGATATTGGTTCATGGCCACGACAACGCCTTTAGGTATGTGGAATCCCTTGTACTCTAGATCCTTGGTTGTGTAGTGCAAGACACCGTTATTGCTGGGCGGCCGCAGTCGTGACGTCTCACGGTGGCAGGCTTCAATGTAGGGGAGTGAGCCCTGGTCTGCCCAGGTGGGAGAACGCTCCCGCCCAACAACTGCATCAAGCTCGGCATGCGCAGCTGCCTGTGCCTCGGGGTTATTGGCAAGATAGCGGAGACAGGAGTTAATGGTGGTCGAGGTTGTCTCGGCGCCGGCCTCGACAAGAGCTGTGAGAGTTAGCATTGCCAGCATTCGTCGTAGCGGGGCTTCAAAGGAACTTACAGCCAGCCAGAAACCCTTGCTCAAGCTCGTTTAGAGGACTCTCTGCAATGAGCTGCTTGCCGAAACAGTGGGGCGACTCCTCTGTTTCGACGCGTTTCTGAAGCCGCTTCCAATAACCCATCCAAGCATCGACCTGGTACTGAAAATGCTCCAGACCTTTCCTCCGCCACCATTGCAGGGCTGGTGGGAGTCGAGCAAGGAATGGAAGCGCATCTGCTATATGTGCACCGGGCACTGAATCCTCAGACAACGCATGCAAGATATGATATATCTGCTTGATGTCTTCCCCGTGCTAACAAGCCAGTTTCGTCAGTCATGACTATATCATACAGAGTATTGAATAAACTCACCGCTGTTGGAAGACGCCATCCATAAGTGGTAGCCATGATGATGCTCGTGGCAAATCGTCGAGTGTGAGAGTAGAATTCCGTTTCATTCTTGTTATCAGTCAAGTAGTCGTGTACCAGCTGCTTCGCCTCCAGATTTTGATTCTCCAGATATGTCATACACACTGAAGGCGTCAATAGCCTCTGGGTTGTGCGGCGCCAGAAGCTCCACTTGGGATTGTCCGGCATGAGAACAAAGCGCATATCGCCGCCAACGAGGTCATTGGCTACGGGTGAAGGCAGTCTCGAAGAGGTATGCGCAGATTGCTTGTCCATAATCTCACGAGCGGCCTCTGGACTATTCACGTAGACCCATGTTGTCAAGCCGAGTTTGATTTGAAACAGTTCACCATACTTCAGCGCCCAGTTGCCCAACTCATTCTGAGGTCGCTGGCTGAGTTGAAGTAGGTTTCCAACAATAGGTAGCCCCCAAGGACCCGGCACACGGCGCAGGCCTTTACGGATCCTATTCACCTCGGATGTCAACGAGGAGCGGAAAACGAGCAACAAGGCGCAAATGCACAACCCCAATAGAGAGGGGAACATCAGCGTTGTGGGATTCCCAGCCTGCAGTAGCATTATGGCTGCTTTAGTTGAGAGTACTCATACCACGGAGAGAAAAAAAGAGTTCTGTAATATGGTTGGTTTCAGGTAATAAGAGCTGGCGAAGGGGCTTGACTCTTTTATAATTTCAAAATTAACTTGAAGAATTCATGGCTACTGACAACATCTATAGGCTTACGAACATATTATAAATTTACGGTCTATCTATTCTCTACTCTCAACGAGTTGGCTTGATCCCCAGCCAATGACGAACCTACTGGACGAGTGACCAGGGCTTCTACAATATGTCCGTGCAAAGTATTATGTAAAAAGAAAAGAAATCCTTCAGGTCCAGGCCAGAGCGTTCGTCTGTACGACCATGCTAAGTGTATCCGAAGCTTGTCCAGAACTAGCTTTTGTCTCGGATGCATCCGTTACCGGGTTCGACAACACAAGGGGCGCAGGCTTAATCAGGTGTAGCGCAATGATGCTGATACTGGGGTTAACTACACTACTTCCAGATAACAATGCCTCCTATTGTCTAAAGTTCTGCATCGTATACTATACAGTTTGTTTCGGTTTGTTTTACAAGCCTGGAAAGCTAAAGTGGTTTAATTTCTCAGACAAATCAACCAAGATTCATCGATTTACCCTCGAAATATTCATCTTTTTAATTTTGGAGTGTTAAGATTGACTGCCCCTGTTTACCACGATCCTAAAGTCGGATATGCAGGGCTCCGTATGACCATCAGCCACCTCCGAGTACGCAACCACGACCGTGTGTTAGTACTTACGCTGATGATCGTGATATGCAGAGTTTTTCTCTATCACCGCAACACAACTTGCACTATTGTCTTCATGATATCAAGTCCGGTTTCATCCTTCCGGCACCGCCGGTCGATATCCGTGATCGCCAAGAAAATACTTCATCACGTAAAGGATCGTTGGGAATAGCCAGGGGAGTCCTGCATCACATTTCTAATCCAGGCGCGCAAGATCTGCTCTTTATTTGTTAACCCCGGATTCTTTTAGTGCTTATTTCAGGTTCGTCGCTGTCTGTCAGCACTAGCTAGGTTGAAATGACTAATAAAAGAGTATATAGATTAACTAAGGGTATGTCTAGAATTTCAGCTGAGGGTTACCCACTTTTTTTTATAAATAAAACTTTTCTGGTACTTGGCCCCAGTAAAATTATTCATAGGATAATGCAAGATGTATTTTCATAATGAAGTATTATACACACCGCTTCTTTAAAGGGGTAAAAGTATGTAAAGTCTACACCAACAAATCATTTAATAATGTGTATAAGTACTGTTGACTAGAAACGTTTCTCGATCGTTTCTTAATCATTTCTCAAGCATTCCTTAATCATTTTTTAATTAATCCTTAATTAATCAAATTCTACTGCAATTATTTATATTACTTGTTGTAACAATAGCTGCGATTTACGCCGACTACGTTCAAAATAACAACATTCTTTTAATTATAAAAAAACGCGAAAACTTATTCCATATTCTTATTAATTCATAAATCCAGATCGAAAATAACATTGCTTTTCAACATTATCCAAGCCACGGTGTTTAACCGAATTATATTCAGCAAACAGTAATTAATTAAGTATGTGAATATAAAAATGTGTGTTAATATTAATGTTAACTTTAATATGTAAACACAACAAGAAGTCCTACCAGAACCAATTCTTATTTTTAATACATCGCGATCACACTTCCGAAATATCCCTGCCGATTATAAACTTGAGGTTGAACGACTCTGCTATGCAGCTAGTATTCCAGAAATGCTTAATACATCAACTAATAAAATTGCATTTGTTATTCCTACTGAAGCACTTCAATTGTTAGAAGTTCAAAAGCCATGGGATAAAATAAGTCACCTTGTTATATATATATACATATATATATTAATACTA
The DNA here is from genome assembly GCA_022385635.1 of Xylaria scruposa. Taxonomy (NCBI): domain Eukaryota; kingdom Fungi; phylum Ascomycota; class Sordariomycetes; order Xylariales; family Xylariaceae; genus Xylaria; species Xylaria scruposa. Next base: position 1,343,411 of record MU280180.1, read on the forward strand.
ATAAAAAAAGATTTAATATAATATCCGACGCCGTATTCCATCTTACTCAAGTACAACTACCCCGCTTAGAAAAACACTTATTACACGTTATACATATAAATATACAAGTGGTAAAGCTTGTCCTTATACACTTATAAAAGCATTTTCCCATACTAAAATTACTTTTAATCTTAAAACTCGTATTATTAAGTTAAGAGCCCGTGTAAAAGCAAAGTCGGACGAACTTTAGATAGCTGCTGTTAAATATGTAATACTTTTCAGAAACGTTTCAAAAACAATCCCGATCAGTATTCTAACCTGCTTAAACAAATTAAACAAATACATTAGCGATTCCAAAAAAAAGTTGCATGTAAAAAGCAGCAAGATAATTGCGAGCTTCGTTTAACAACTAATAATTATAGTATAAAATATTCAATTTATAATACTTAATATTTTTTATAATACTAATAATATAATAAAAGATTAGTAGTATATAACAATATATATTATGTTGTTCTATAAGCATGATGTCAGGTTCTCGAGCAAACCATTTCTTTTAGCTATTACTTATCAAGTTCTATAATATATTACTTTTAATCACGGAGCTTATATTAAACAAAAACTATTAACCTAACAATAACTACGAAAACTTATATTACTTGTTTACTAATAATTAAAGAATGCAGCCTTATTATAATAAAATAATTTTTAATCTATATTAAATTATAAAACTAATATATAATAAATGAAGTTCATATTAGCCCAAGTCAAAAACTTTTACAAATCACTTGCAGCATAATTTATCGATTTTTTATTCCTTAAAACCTTAAAGCAACGCTATATATTTTAATAACATCACATAATAAACATAAGCACCCCCTACCACTAGCAATAAAAACCCCGCGCTCCGTTATTAAATCAATTATCCAGATTATCCGACAAATTAATTAACCTTTCACAAGCTTAAATATATTTTACTAATACTTAATTTTTTATTTTTTGCTAATAAATTATAAATGTATTTTTAACATTAAACGAATTAAAAGCGTTTTTTAATAAAAATAAAGGGCGCTCTATAATAAATATCCACCGCAGTCTTGCTAACACGGATTATCTTCGGCATATTATCCGTAAGCAGCAAATTTTACTTTTCCCTGCAGAGGCTTAAAGGATTGCTTTTGCATTACTACAAACCAACAAGCGTAACAACAAGACATGTGTAAATACTACATTTATTATCTACTTGAATTTATGTTTATTAATTTTGATATATTAGTATATATAACATGTTGTTGAATCGTTTTCGAACTATATGATTATCTGCTTCTACTATAAGCAAGCAAAACAATGGACTCTTAACGAAATAAAGTCGTTCATAGTCGATGCTAATTATAAACACGTGAAAGGGCCGTACTATCGCGAGATAATTTAGGGGTAGTATTCCCATAACTTGAAGAAAGGTACGCATTACTTCCTGGATCGTTCCAGAATCGTTTTTAACCAGGTTTAGCACTTGTACTCGCCCGATGTTTTACGAACTCCAAAACCGCCGAAATGTATTATTATATATTCCGACAACTTTTTTATATCTTAAAAAACAAGTATGCTATAACAGTTAAATAGAAATATATCCATGGTACAGGACTTCTTGGAGTAACTTTAAACCAAGGTTTAAGTGTTATCCAAGGTTTTGGTTTATACCTTCAAGAAAAGTTCAAGCCTGAAGAAACTATATATTATCATATAGGATCTACTTTAAGGCTTTGCTATATTTATTTCCAACGGGGTGTTAAAGAATTACTTAGGAAAGATTGTCCAACTAGGATTAGTTCAACGTATAATGCGTTAATGTTTTTATTACGCTGTTCAAACCTACAGGAGTACGACGAAATCTGTAATAAGATTGCTAGTAAGTTATTCAGAAACAATCGGGAAACGTTTTTAAACGCTAATATATTAAATAAAAAGGTTTCCTATGTGCGCAAAGTGGGCAAACCATAAAAAGTCCCTTTATATTGCACCAGGGTTCTGTGAAGGAAAATCTAGCATTTCTTATACTAACTAGAATTTAATTCTAAAAGATACGAATATAGTTAAAATTTTACACGCAGCCTTTTATTTTTGGACAAGAAAATACCTTCTGTTAGTTCAAATTATTAAGAATGTAAAGGACCATGACTAGAACTTTATTTCAAGAGATAAAGCTACTCGTGTTTTATAAATTCCAACAACGTATTATAATACTAGAGTTGCAAGCTAATTTAACCGTGCTTTAAAAAAACGTAGTAAGTGTTTAAAATTAAGTTCAAAAATATTATTTTATTAATTTTTAATTAAAAGCGAAAACGTATAGAACGTAGTAACCGTTTATTAAAAAAAAAGCAAACACGATCGCGAAGTCGCTGCCGCGCTCCACGACAATCGATCGAAAGCTTACAGCAAAATCGCGCTTCATTAGTTAACAGCTTAGCCAGCAGCCGATCAAAAGCAGATTTATTCAATATTGCAAATAATAGCGATGATCCTGCATACTATCGTGCTAATAATGTTTTATTATCTAGCGTACTAACCTAATCCTAGTCATAAAGCCCCCGAAGCTGAACCCCTGCCCGACCGTCGTAAACACTCCACCAACAAGTAATACAAAACTAAACAAATATTTAACATAACTAATTAGCTTTTAAAGAACACTAGTTATAGCTCGAAGGCCAACGTAAAGAAATAAAAAAACAAAATAAGGAGGCAGCATTATAATTAAAGCTTAAAAAACAAGCAGCTCAAGCAAAAAAGCAAAGAAAATCGTTTAAACTTCAACAGCGGTTATAGATTAAGCGCGAGAGGATGCAGCTAGAGTTACAGTTTCCTCGTCGGTAAATAATATTCTAAATAATATTATGTTTCTTAATTATTTCTAAATCGTTTCTAAATCGTTTTTAAATTATTTTTAAATTATTTATAAATAATTTATTATATAATATTAATAATACTTAAATAAAATATATAATAAATATAACTTAAAAATATTTTTAATAATTTTAATTTAAAAATAATAATAATTCTATTAAATTTTTATTAAAATATTTAATAAATATATAATATTTTTTTTTTATATTTAATTATATAAATATATATTTAAATATATATATATAATAAAATTAATAATAAAAAATAAATATAATTAATATATATATTATTTAAATTATTTTTTAAATATTTATAATATTAAAAAAATAATTAAAAATATTAATTTATATAAATATTTATATATATTTAAATAAATAAATAAATTATAATTAAATAATTAAATTATAATTTTAATAATAAATAATTTAATAAATAATAAATAATTTTATTTAAAAAATAATTTTAATTTATTTATTTTTTAAATAAATAAAATATATTTATTTTATTATTAATTTTTTATAATTATATATTTATAATTATATATTTATAATTAAATTTATTATATATATTATTTTTAATAAATTATTATTATTATATTAAATATAATATAATTATAAATAAATTATTAATTATATTAATAATTAATAATAATTAATATAATATATAAATTATTAATAAATTTAATAAAATAAAATATTTATTTTTAATTTATATTTTTTAAAAATAATAATAATTATAATAAAATAATTTTTATAAATAAAAAAAAAATAATTAAAAAAATTTTTATTATATTATAATTTTTTATTTAAAATAATTTATAATAATAATAAAATTAAAATTAAATTATATAAATATTTATATATATATATATAAATATAAAATAAAATATAATAATTTAATTTTTATTAAAATATTTAATAAATATATAATATTTTTTTTTTATATTTAATTATATATATATAATAAAATTAATAATAAATATAAAATAAAATATAAATATTATAATAATTTAATTTAATAATATTAATTAAAAAAATTTATTTTAATATAATAAATTTATTTATATAATATTTAAAAATTTAAAATTATATTTTTAAATTATTATAATTAATTATATAAATAAATTTTAATAATATTAATAATTATATAATTATTATTAATTATATTATATATATATAAATAAATAAATAATAATTAAAAATAATTATATATTTATTAAATTATATAATATATATAATTAAAATTATAATTAATTAATTTAAATTTTAATTTATTATTTTATAATTAATATATAAATAAAATTTTAAATAAAAATTTTATTTTTATAAAAAATATTAATTATAATAATTAATATATATTTATATAAATTTAATATATAAATATATATATATAATTATTAATATATTTTATAAATAATTAAATTATTTAAATAAATAAATTATAAAAATAATTTTTTATAATATTAATTAATTATAATATAATTATAATATATATAATTATTTTAAATTAATTATTATTAAATATTATTATATTATATTTTATTTTATATTTATTAATAAATTAAAATTTAAATTAATTAATTATAATTATTTATAAATATTTTATATTTTAATATTTTTATAAATTAAATTTTATAATTAATTAAAAATAATAAAATTTTTATTTTTATATAATATATAATTTATAAATTAAATTTATATTTTTTTTTTTTTAAAATTAAAATTTTATAATATATTTTATAATTAATTTTAATTATTATATTTAATTTAATTTTTTTATAATAATTTTTAAATATTTTTAATAATTTAAAAATAATTATAATTAAAATTATATTTTTAAAATTTATTATAATTAAATATAATAATATTATAATAATTAATAATTTAATTTTTATTAAAATATTTAATAAATATATAATATTTATTTTTTTTTATATTTAATTATATATATATAATAAAATTAATAATAATTATATAATTATTAATATTATTAAAATTATTTTATATAATTAATTTATT